>JARKHS020026821.1:0-71314 GCA_030143305.2 Amblyomma americanum
GGTTCTTTCTTCCTTGTCGCTTGGAGCTTTACTCATGCCCGGCTTCATTAGCAAATGGTGAAACTTCGTCTTCATGATTTTGTTTAGAGCGAGCAAAGAAATAGCGCATGCTTCGCTATATATGCCACCCGGAAACTTGGAGGGCTTTAATGTGCACCCTTTGGCGCCCATTCGGGGCTGACCTTTTGCTCTTTCACCAGGACATGCAAGTTGGACGAGTGTTTCACCGCGATTGTAACTTGTTAAACGAACCCTCTATATTAAAAAACAAAACAAGAAAAGACGTCAGAATTAATGCACGCAGCAGTGAGGTGTTTCAAGCGGAACGCTGTAGTTAGCTCTTTTTTTTTCCTCTGATTCCTGTACAGGCTCCTTTGTCATCACAGTATATCACCACCTTTACGCGAAACGTCTGTCACTCTTGCCACGAGGGTTCATCGCGAACATCTCAGCTGTTTTGTTAGGGGAAGTGTAAGATTGAATCGACATGCAGCTACAGGATATGTGGGCTGATTTCTACTGACGCGTTTTTATCGCCACATTAGCCATTGTTTGGTCTTTGAGTGCGCTCCAATGCGGGACGCGGCGCATTGCGTAGAGAAGCCTCAGGGCCACATGCGCCCTGGGGGTCTTCGCTGGCTCAAAGGGCTGTCAGGGAAGCCGACGCGCCCCCTCTCTTGTGTTGTCTCTGGGCGCGAATGCTGCTATTGCACATGGCCAAGATATTAATTGGCCATGTGCATTTGAACAGCTTCAAAGGCTTGTCAGTGTCGGGGAAAATAGAGCTGGGTTGGTTTATACCACGTTACCGTTTATTTTCTCCTTTGCCTCTTGCACCGGTGTACTGGATACTTCGTCATTGCAGTAATCGAAAGTTGGCGCTTATTACTTACCCATGACAAGAGACGTAGTGTAAGTCATCTTGTTCGATGCAGACGGCTGCCTGCCCTTACAAAAATTAAAATTTGTTTAGACAGTCTATAGAATCTCCATAGACTTCTGTGTGTAAAGTCTAAAGACTCTCTATAGACAAACGTAGAGAATAGTGTATAGGCAATACAAATCCCATAGACAGTATATAAGCAATCTATAGATTTATGGACATACAGTTTTAGTAGACTTTTGTCTATAGACAGTCAATAGACTATGAATGAACAAAATTAAATATCTATAGGAAGGCAAGAGAGTCTGCAAGAAGTCTATAGACTGTCTATACAGAATTTTTATAACGGTGGTGGAAATGTTTCCGCGGCGTTCGTTGCACATCCTCATCTGGGCGATGTGCTCCCGTCGGCCGTCACCGTCCTCTGTGCGCACTCGGAACGTTATACAGGAGATGCCTTCGAAAGGATCAGCGGGAAAAAGGCAGCGCTGCTGTCTGCGCCCATCCTGTGACGAAATGCCATCTTTCATCTCGCACCAGAGGCATCTACGGCCACTACCTCACACGAAGGCGGCGAATGGAGCCGCCGGTCGTTGCGAGGATTGCCGGCTCGCAAAGCCATTAATTTACGCCTTACGCCGAGGCGACATACATCTACGTCTACCTTGATGTCGCACGCTTCATAGTCGCGTTTCGGTCTCCCCCCTCGAAAACTAATTGCGGCTCGAAGTCTAAAGAGATACTTCTTCATCGTCATTGGTGTGAGTTTACATGAGCGAGATATTATCGATTCCTTCGGACACGTGGAGTTTAGGGTTTGCTGTATTTCATGCGCGCATTTTGTTTTCTATGTTTATGAGTAAGTTTTCCGTCATGCCTTCTTCCAACGCCGGAGGTTCAGTCCTGGCCCTCTTCGCGTAACTTGGACTCGGCCCCAGTTACGGAGATTTTCAGGGAGCCTCCGCATGTCCATAGTTTGCCGCTTTTTCTTATTTATCTTTTTCTTCCCCTTCTATTTTGTAAGTAATATTTGGAGATGCATCTTGAGGAAATGCTTGCTGTTTTCGAAAAGTGACAGTTTGCGTGGGGTATATACCACATCAACCTCGTTCCAGTCACGTATGACTACGTGTTTAATTGAATTCTTCCGGCAGTTTAAAACGGATCTCTCTTTCGCTTTAAAAATAACTTCGCCTGCTTCTGTCTATATGTGCCCTGCCTCAGGGTATACTGGCACTGGGATGCAAAAATTTATTTTCTGAGCTGCTCAGAGGGCAGCGCTGAGAGGTGTATCCTTCTCGCTTTCTGCTTTGTAGGGCAGAAACGCAGCGTGGTCCACTTCAAGACATTTTCCACCTGCCCAGAAACCAGGCATACAGAAAGGAGGCTCCAACATTCATAATGAACACAATGAATACAGCCAATGAATACAGTCCGCAATAATTCTGGCCTCCTGGGGATCTTTAACGTGCGCTAAAATAACACAACACACGGGCGCCTTTTGCGTCTCGCCTCCATCGAAACGCCGCCGCCTCGGTCGGGTTCGAACCTGGGCATTCCGGCTCTGTAGACGAATGACCTAGCCGCTGAGCCACCGCGGCGGGTGCAATGTTAGCGCACGTTAAAGATTTCTAGGGGGTCGAAATCATTCAGGAGCCCTCTACTACGACATCTCTGTCTTCCTTTTCTCCCCCTTCTCTCTTTCCCATACGACGCCATTGAGGTGTCCACTGAGAAGTGAGACAGTCACTGCACCATTTTCTTTCCTTAGAACCTGCTAATTATAGTTGGATTTCCTTGCTGCTCTGAGCGGACGCTTATTCAGTTGCATTACGGGATCTAAGTAAATATGCGTTGTGGGTCCCACCCCGGGCTTCGACACGTTATAAGGGGGCTTTCAATAAATGCGATTTAGAGCATACTAAAAGTCGACATGTCATTATCCCCTAGCCTGATGAAGGGCGGGACATCACGACGACAGATTCTGAAAAACTGCTCAAATCCGGTAGCGGCATTAAAAGGGACGCTCTAACATAACACCTGGACATTGGATAGGATAATGTGATTTTTGGTTTGGTTTATGGGAGTTTAACGTCCCAAAAGGGCTCAGGCTATGAGAGATGCCTTAGTGGAGGGCTCCGGAAATTTCGACCACATGGAATTGTTTAACCTGCACTGACATCGCACAGCACACGGGCCTCTAGAATTTCGCCTCCATAGGAATACGACCGCGCGGCCGGGATCGAGCCCGCGTCTGTCGGGTCAGCAGCCGAGTGTCATAACCCCTGAGCCACCGCGGCGGCTATGTGATGCTTTTACGAGCGAGTTAAGTACGACGATTCCGGCACGGGCAGGGCTATAAGTGGTCCTTCTGGAATGAAATACCATGTACTTGCTTTTTTTCTTTTTCATTTCCTGATAGCCTAGTTTCGGAAAACTGGTTAGCTAATTCATCTTCCTGATTCGCTTGTTGTTTCTAGATCCTATATGCATTACAGCCGTGAAATTCATAATATTGTTTTTTGCATACGAAATACGGCTTGCAGAAGCAAGTTCGCTGCCCGTCTTGTCAACATTTTTACTTCAGCTTTTCTTCTTTGAACAGGCCTATACAGAAGTGAAAGCGACACTCTGCAGCTAAGGCAGTTCGACGTTGTATATACCTTTCCGCTCTCTAAAAAGAATCTCGGACACAGACGCTTCGTGGACAGCCGCAATACGCCGGAAACTATGGCCTCAGATAACTTGAGTTTTAAATCCTAATGTACCATTGCAAAATGCCGAACGTGACTGCTTTGTTTATGTCTCTTCTCGACAAGGTAATTAATTACTCACTGCACACGAGCAAGAAAAATTGAAAGTTTCTTGTTAAAATAAACGCCACTTTCGCGTGCCAGTAGCGCTTATCCGCGTGTTTAATATTCATAGTGCAAGGCTTCAAACCTGTCAAAGCAATTCGGCAGCTAACTGATGAGAAGTTGGTAATTAATTCCCCCTTTTTAATCTCTTTTCATTAGCATGTCTTCCTGTCTATTGTCGCAGATTTATATAAACGGCCTTGAACAGAAACTGGTGTGTAGGCAGTAAACATACTAAATGATCAGATGTAAACATATGGAGTGCTTTGGAACACCAGCAAAACAAGAGAGGAGATGGAGCCTCGCTTAATTAACTCAGTTTGTTGTTTTTGTCCTCCTTTTTTACCGCATTTCATTGACATCGTTTTACGGCGACCTGTCTTTATCTTTTCATATTTATTCTATATTCCGGGAGTGTGCGCTCGGCTTTCTGTGTCGTATTTTTTTCATTTTCTCGGCCAGAACACAATGTTTTGAGCTCGAACAATACGAAAGGACAGCCCTCAAGCGGTGACAGCGCAGGAAGCCCATAATTTCCATCCGCGCAGTTTCGAGCCGCGCTTTCCCGAGCAGCCGAGCAGAAGGATTAATAAAAATTAGCGCCAGACTTGACTTGCGTCTATCTCATTTGATGCGGCCATTGCTTCTTGTATTTAACGCTACCACTCCAGCGCCCAATCATCTCTGCATTTTCCACAGCGTTTATATGCCTCGCTGTTTAATGAAGAGAAACTAGGTATGTTAAATGGTAATGGTAATGAAAAAATTGTTGCAAATTTTTCAACGTTCTGAAATGAGCTAAACGCTCAAGTAGTTCAGCGTTAGACTCTCTAATTAAAGGTGCTAATAACTGATCAGTCTTCCACTTAGAAACGAAGACCGTAATTCCGCAAGGTCACGTGACCAAGGTGGCCCACCTGCCTCCTAGGTTGCTCTCTGGGGACCACCTGCCAGAGCCATGCCCGTGACATTTCGGTCACAACGCTGACAACGCGGACAACGCCGACGCTGAGATGATGATGATTGAGTGGTTTTGTCAAAATAATAATGAAAAGGAAGGAAAATATTTTTGCTAGCCCGGCATCGGCCATCAATACTGAAGCATAGAAAAGGAACCAGCGAAAATAGACGCAAGACAAGAACAAAGGAGGCACACACCACAACGCTGGACTTACAACTGATTTATTGCGATGAAAAATCGCTCATTTTAAAGGAATTTCCTGCCTGCGCACCCACCCTACATACAATACACTTCGCGCACCACATGATGACATGCCTACTATAACGATAAAAACTTGTACTCCTTTTCAGTGATAATCATAGACGGCTCGCTGACGCATTTCTGCTTATTCTTTCTGATCATGAATGCCTCCAATAGCTCACGCTCACGTTCAGATTTCCCCCGCCCGATAATGCTGGCAATGTGAAAACTAGGAGAACATTTGCAGTCCTTTACATGTAAGGCTAGATTGCTGCCTGTGCCTGTGCCCAAAGTTGTGCGATGTTGCCTCAGGCGCTCATTCAAGCATGCTCCAGTTTGGCCTATGTAGATTTTCCCGCATGACAATGGGATTGAATACACCACGCCCACTGCGCATGTGGTGAACATAGTCTGGTGTTTTGTGTTGCAAACACCAGTTCTGCGCATGTCTGCAAAGGTTTGGGCGCACAAACCGGACAGTTTGCAAGGAGCAGAAAATGCCATAGTGACACCAAACTTCTGAGCTACTTTTTTTGGACCATGTGAAGTCTTGTGGAAGTAAGGCATGACTTCCAACTTTCTTGTTGGCACTTCTACTGGCCTGGAATCCTTTGAAGATAACTTCAGTTTTTTCCCCAAGGATTCCGCCACCGCCATCAAAACCGAGGGAGGAAACCCAGAACATTGTAGCCGGTCAACCTGTTCTGCCAGACTTTGCTGCATCACATGAGGGCAACTCTTCTTTAAGGCATTCAAAAAACATAAGTTTGCAATGCTGCGCTTCACTAACTTAGAATCGGCCGAATCATACGGCAACAGTGCCTTCTTAGACCTGGGCGCATATTTCCACTACACGTGTTGATTGGGTAAAAACGTCAATTCTAAATCCACTTATGTTTTTTGAATGCCTTAAAGAAGAGTTGCCCTCATGTGATGCAGCAAAGTCTGGCGGAGCAGGTTGAACGGCTACAATGTTCTGGGTTTCCTCCCTCGGTTTTGATGGCGGTGGCGGAATCCTTGGGGAAAAAACTGAAGTTATCTTCAAAGGATGCCAGGCCAGTAGAAGTGCCAACAAGAAAGTTGGAAGTCATGCCTTACTTCCACAAGACTTCACATGGTCTAAAAAAAGTAGCTCAGAAGTTTGGTGTCACTATGGCATTTTCTGCTCCTTGCAAACTGTCCGGTTTATGCGCCCAAACCTTTGCAGACATGCGCAGAACTGGTGTTTGCAACACAAAACACCAGACTATGTTCACCACATGCGCAGTGGGCGTGGTGTATTCAATCCCATTGTCATGCGGGAAAATCTACATAGGCCAAACTGGAGCATGCTTGAATGAGCGCCTGAGGCAACATCGCACAACTTTGGGCACAAGCACAGGCAGCAATCTAGCCTTACATGTAAAGGACTGCAGATGTTCTCCTAGCTTTCACATTGCCAGCATTATCGGGCGGGGGAAATCTAAACGTGAGCGTGAGCTATTGGAGGCATTCATGATCAGAAAGAATAAGCAGAAATGCGTCAGCGAGCCGTCTGTGATTATCACTGAAAAGGAGTACAAGTTTTTATCGTTATAGTAGGCATGTCATCATGTGGTTCGCGAAGTGTATTGTCTGTAGGGTGGGTGCGCAGGCAGGAAATTCCTTTAAAATGGGCGATTTTTTATCGCAATAAATCAGTTGTAAGTCCAGCGTTGTGGTGTGTGCCTCCTCCTTTGTTCTTGTCTTGCGTCTATTTTCGCTGGTTCCTTTTCTATGCAATATGAACCAACTAGCCCAGCAGTTTGCACTCCTGAGATACTGAAGCATTTGAGCTCGGGCAGCGAGAATAAAAGATAGCGGGAAGAATGGCGAAATGAAATGAAAAATGTGAGGGGATAGGAAGAAAGGACAGGCTGAGAACGCCGACACCGAATTTTCTGGAGAACGGAGCCTTTAATGCTGTGACGCTAAAAACTTTTATTGTGAGAAAAGGTAAGCAAGGAGGAACCCAGAGGGCCCTTAGTCCAGGGCCCTATTCACTTACTGTGTTCCTAAGACGGGGGAAAGTGTTAGTATTGATTTGGCTCCAGAAGGTGGCGGCGGTGAGTGTATTCTGCGGTAGAGTCGGTAGCTGTAGTGCGTGCAAATAAGTGAGTGAGATGCGCTCCACCTTCTTTCGATGGGAACGGGCTTTCACTGGCGCCCGGAGGATAAGTGTTCGGGTTATCGCATGAACACGCTCGTTGCCATGGGGAGACGGGTGCGTCCAGACAAGGTGGATTCTCGTGATTGTATGTGTTTGATGAAAGATGCTATGGGGGATAGGTGAGGTGAGTGGCTGTATGTAGTTGCATCAGGCAGTCTGCGAGTCAGTGAAGATAGCTATTGATTGATCCGGTGGCCTTGTTTTTACGGCAGCCCTGTGGCACGATCTTCCGTATCTGTGCTATTTCCAGTGCGTACTGTCGCTGTGGATTCTGTCTATCGTGCCTGTCCAGTCAACCATCCTGTCTGTCCAGTTAGCCGCCAGTCAGCCACATCAAGGGACCTTGTGGCGTCATCGCTACCTCCCCACGGGATTGTGAGTAAACTGACCACCGCTGCAGGTGGCTGTTAACTTAATGATGGGTCGCAAGAGTTTGCTCCGGAGAGCAAACCTGGCTCGCACAAGCGCCGCGGACCCCACCACTGCGCCAGCAGAGTATCTTGACTCGCAGCGCTCTATGAATATGAAATCGAGAATGATCAGTTTCGCGTTGAAGGGAGCTGAAACGTCCTCTCCCGTTATTTTTAGTTCGAAAGCACTACTTCATGAATTCACACCGGCTCACCGGTTTGTGCGACGCTTGACCTTGAAGGTGACTGTGGGGAAACCATAAATACTTAAATAAATAAAATAACTATTTCCAGTGCTGACATTGGGGCCCTAGGCGGCCAGAACAGTGCAGCTTTGCTGGCCACCGCACGAGAGCGCTAGTCTGTCGCCACAGCTGATGACGCCTCGCGCTAAACTGTAACCCACTCTCGTGCTGTCCACTGCATGCCACCTTCTTCAGCAACTAATACTACTTTCAAACTAATATTCGCGCTTTGAGCCATGTGGCGGTAGTGACAGAGAGATGGGCGCTGCATGCGTTGGCGTGGACAACGTTGTGGCAGAGACTGGGCCATAGAGCAATACACATTGGCATTGACAACATTGCCGCTTCAAGAACACGGCACTGGAGCATAGGTCGCCGACGTATATTAGGTAAATTAGTACTGGCGATAAAAAAATTCAATACACGCATAACTGACTGCCTGGGTCGGTGGGCACCTCATTCGTGCTTTCAGGCACGTAGCGGTGGTGTCTACCTGCAAGAATGATGCTTTCGCGCAACATTTCGTGCGCTCAATCAGGTATATATCGCCAGGGTTTTTTGTGCTTTACTTCTTTGACTGTTACGCCTTTTATTCCCTGCTCTGTGAAGCTGCAGGAAAACACAGAAAGTAAAGAGGCCGAGATAGCCCCACATCCGACAGTAAATTTGTGCCTTGCAATAATATACCGTGATATACAGGGTTTTTCGCCGGAGACAGTGCACAATTTTTAAAAATAGGCTTTTTGTGTCAGAGGTTTTTTTTTTGGCACAGCGCTCCCAGCGTTGTAGTAGGCCTACATCAGAATACACCAAAGACGTGCTAACTAGCATGCTGTTTAACTAACATTGAGTGGTTAAGTTTTACTGCAATACTGTTAGGCTCCTTAATTACTGAAAGGCGTGTACCTCACCGTGAGTAATATACATGTCAGTTTATAAATTTCGAAAACGCGGTTACCCTCGGCGCTGTGGCCGAACATATTTTGGCTATTTCGACGAGTTACGTGCACTGGAGAGGTTTCTTTGTCTACACGCTTCTCAAAGAGCATACTTTTTGGCGCGATGTAGCGAAAATTTGTTGGCCCACAGCGCCGAGGGTAACCGAGTTTCGAAATTCAAAACACTGATATGCGTATTTTTTACGATGCGCTACACGCCTGTCAATAATTAAAGAGCCTGGCAGTAATAGTTATAAAATAACTACTCAAAATTTGTAAACGAGCCTGACGTTAGCATGTCTTGACTGTATTCGGATGTACTGCACAGCTCAGAATGCTATGCCGAAAAAAGCGCTCTTCTAACTCAAAATCCTTTTAAAGAAAAACAATTGTGGAAAGTCTTAGATGGAGCGCCCTGTATTACCGGATTGCGCTAACCTGGGGAGCTTAAGGGACACCTTTACTATTCAGGGGATTGTTGTACAGACAAAGACAAGCTAGATGTATAAAATAGGCAGTCTGGAAGTTAGAATTTCAGAAGGTGAGACGAGCCTAAGGCGCTGAGTTTATCAGTTTTCCTGTTGCTCCTATATTTTTATACAACCACAGAAATGTCTCCCCTCCAACGAAAACTTTCGCCTTAACTAGAGGTGCAACCTTGCTAAGCACTACAATACTTCTCTATTTCCTCTTACATATGACTCGTATCAAATTCAATCCTGTATTTTTTGTCTTCCTCCGTCAATGACTCTCAGTAGTGCCGCCATTAAATTATTGGCCCATCTCCCTATATGTAATGTTTCTGGTTCAAATTGACTGTAGGTCTGATTGTAAGCATCATTACATAGCGCAATTTTCATCCTGTCTTCAATTTTTCTTAGAGGCAAACGTCGTGAAAGACGTAGACGGAAGCAAAGGAAAACACAGGAGAAGCGCATGTCCTGTGTTTTTCTGCTTCTGTCTACATCTTTCGCGCAGTTTGCCTTTAAAAAATGTATCACGAACTCGCCTGTTTGTCCATAATGTCTCCAATGCTGCGCATGGGCAGTGAGGTTTAATACCGACCACTTCCAGTGTGTAGTGAGCGGTTAAGTGTCGGTCACAAGGCGCTGATTGTAGCGCGTTTCAACTAATGAATAGATTTCAGTGAGTGGGTAAATTCAACTCATTTATCTCTAGCCATTTAAAAATCAATTTTCATCTCGCTTACAAACGTGACCACATTGAGGAAGCCATTGTATCACCAACGAAACGGCGTCAGACTTTGGACATTAAATACAAGGCGGGAAGTGGCGCAGGTCCCTATAACGTTTCTGCGGTCTCACACAAGGTTAGCCGTCCACTTCTACGTCACTCGAAATTCTTCGCCAGCAACATAGGCTGTCCACGAACACCGGAGCAGACACTATTGCTGCAGACTATTCGGTCGTAAATTTATCACAGTTGTCTCGACGAATGGTCCGTACTTAACGCAGTTTCCTGTGCCGTTCACACAAGATTCAATGAGCCCAGATTATGTTAGTCCGTTGTCCTTTGTTTAACTAGCTCTTGTTTCATTGGCTTTGTTTGCGTTCGGTGGCAGCCGCAGATGGGGAATGGGAAATTGTTTTCTGGCTAACGAAGTTATCATGGGGTGCCTCAGAAAGCACTCTTCAGTAAAGGGTCACGTTATGCTCAGTCATCAACAGACGCAGACTGGCTTTCTGCTTATCAAGTTAACGGTAGTGTAGGTGGCAGAGAAAAAGATAAAAATACTGTGGCGACATTCATGTAGTAACGATTCCAACTACAAGACAAGGAAATAGAGCAAAGACTATTCTCTTCAGATTGATGTGTACAGACTACATTCTCCTGCGATTTGTAGGCGGGATCACAGCTTGGAAACATTTCGAACAAATAGAGTAAGCGTAAGAAAGGGAAGTTCTAGATTTACAAGAAGCAAAATAAAAGGGGCTCAATGTAAACCTGAATGAAAGTGGCCGTTTAAATAGAGTGCGCAAAATGCAAAACGGGGAATGAAAAAAAGAAGTAGGAACATGGTTACTACATCCAGAAGTTTCACAAATATGGGCTTGCTTTGTACGTCATAGTTATCAACGGTTCATAGGAAGCAAAAAAAACCGCGATGCCTAATTTAAGTTGATTTAAATTGATTAGCAGCGAAGTATTCACGACTGACAAAGGAAAATTGCAGTGCAAATATTGCGCAGACTATTCGTAAATAACGACAGCATTTTGTATTAAAAAAGCAACAAGACTTTCTCCTTCTATCTGCATGTTCACGAGCGCTATGATGAACTGATTTTGTTGAAAACAAATCAAACCTTCTTCAGTTCCTAGCTTGGTGGGACATCAAAGCTCCTTGATTTCTTTCTGAACCATGCGGTTGCGACTTTCTAAATCACAATGAAATATTCGTCGCCCCTATAAGCACGACCGATTTTTAAGTCATCAGCCTTATGCTAAGAATTGTAACGTCAAGGCGTGCATTATCACTGTTGGTGGGTACCGCCTTCTCATCTTTTCTACATTATATCGTGATTTCGTCTCACACCCCAGGATTGGAATTGATCTTATACGAATCCGTTTAACTTCTATTTTTCCTCCACCTGCACAGCTGTTTTTGTAGCATTGTTAGCTATTAATTGACTGTAATCATCTTCGCAACAGGCAGGTAACGCTCGGATGCCATGCTTTGAAAGAAGACACGAATAGACGGAAAATGAGTTCTACAGCTAGCCGTGTTGATCACCCACCTATCTCTTCTGCCAAACTTGCGTGTAAGTGGATTGTCTATAGACCAGGATTGTAAAAAGTAAAAGGTCCCAATCGACTTTCATCAGTGGCTAGTAATATAAGTTAGAATAACAAATCCCCAATGGGCATTCCTGTGCGCACCACGAAAGGACGAATTGACTTTGGTCTGTATACTATGCCTCTACTAGTGTAATAGACTTTCAATCGACTGTAGTCTATAGAAAGCCTACATATGATGAATATTCAGCACGAAGAGTCTTAGGGAAGAGAATAAATCTGTATTCAATATGCGACAATGTTCAGACAAGTTTGTATTAAAAAGGCCCTGGAGAAAAGACTTCATACGGGTAGCATTTTAGTAGTCTTATTATGTGCAAGTCAATCTTTTCAAGTGACAGCAAAATTTCAAAAAATGGCAGACATAGTTTGCACTTTCACTTTTTAAAATTTTTGAAAGTGACTAGTCGGTTATCATTTTTCTTTAGCCTAACTTTTATGCTAGTGCTCCCACACACAAACATGCCTCGAGTATACTCCTTCAGTGTAAGCTTCTCCTATTGCCTCCTATTGCCGACATTTAACTGAGAGGCCTATTTATTGAACGCTCTCACTTTGAACACTGTCTGAAAAGCATTCTCATAGCCCCGCTCCTATTAGCAAACCCCGACCCTTAGCAAACCCCGACCGTGATCAAGGCCGACATACAGGAGCGAGCCTTTGAGAATGTTTTGAGACTATCTTCAGACTTAGAGTGATCCGAAATTCGGCCCCTGCTTTTGTATTATGCAATCGCATTTTTGTTTTGGCGCTGAGCTCACCACTGCGATGAAGCAGGAAACGCGCGCACGTATCGCTCTTTCAAGGTCACTAAATTAATGTATAGCGTGTAAAACTACAGCTTTCATGGTGTTATTTAAAGGGCCTTAGATCTGTATTTAAATACTTGAAAGTTGAGCTCTTTAATATTCCATGCTCCCTCTGCAACGAAATATTAATACTTTACCAATTTTTTAAATGCCATAGAATGTTTCGTTTTTTATTGTTGTTGAAGTGTGCGTCCGCTCACATTCGCTATTTCACGTGAAGAAGTGTTCACGTTATGCCTACAAAATAAAGAAAACAAGAAAGGTGAAGAAACGCACAGTTCAGCGAGATCAAAAATTTCTAAACCTTGCGTTTTATGGCACTGCGAGCGCTCATCATAGCCATGTGAGACCTGAGAATGCGCGAGAAAGTTGAGCATATTCTCTGAATTATAGAGGAAGCCGGCACCGGCCTATGTTCAGAGGGCCAAGAGAATCCGGTATGCAAGGATACGGCCACTGTGGCCTCTGCGCACGAAAGTTGAAATCCCGAAGTTAGCTGCATGCCACCGCTACTACGCTCGGCGTGGCATTAAAGCGCCGCCTGTACTGTCGTATGAAACGGCTCGGATTAGAACCAGAACCTAAAGCCTTTAGAAGGAAAAGCTGAGTCGTCGTGCAAGTATGTAGCGCAGAAGAGATTTCCATTAAAGCGCCGGGTTGCGCAGAGGATAGGTAATTTGTGCTTACAGCTCTCCTTTATAAGAATGTGCTGCTTTTATCTCGCTACTCTGTAATCAAAATCCCCAAGAGTTTCTCACTGTATCAGATAAAATGCAGCATGACAATGCCGTGTTTTGATTCAGCAGTTTCGGAAAAATAAAGAACGGATTTCCGTGAACAGGCCGAGTGAGCTGAATAATGAATGACTAGGTGGGTGGTTCGGGCGAGGAACCGAGCCAGGAACTTCATGTCAATCACTGGGAGCGAACAAAAGTTATACTGGCAGTTCAAAATTACTCAGCCTCATGTACTACAATCAGCGACTTGGATTGTTTTGCTCAAGAGCTTTATTTCATAAAATCAAAAACAGTTTTCTTTGTCTTGCTCTTCCTCCTCAAAGCTCTGACTGCACTGATGTACGGTGTTACTTAGTCGAGAATTGCTGAATAAGAGCGGTAAGCTGGGCTAGTTGGCGGATGTTAATCTCGGAAATAGGGTGACTGCGTTAAGACACGCGAACAGGAGTAGAAGTCCTCTGCACTTTTGGTTCTGCTGTCCGGGTTTTCTAGCGCAGGTACCCCAATACCAAGGGGACCCTTGCTATTTTCTTGCGTGTGTTTCCGCCCTTTGTGAAGATGTTGATTGTACCGGATGATCAAACTGCTGTAAAGGTAGGCTGGCAAAAAAAATTCGCAGCTTTTTCTTTTTACATAAAAGCAGCATGCTAGTGTACGAACAAACAGTTTATCCTGTTAGTGTTCAAAAATGCACCTAAATACTTTGTGAAAGAAGAATTTGGTTCATGTGAAGAAAGGAAATTTGTATATAATAGGTAGACAGAAAGGAAATAAATATGTTTACCACTGACTTGTTTCCAGACCAGATGAAGAGACGACAGTGAAGATTGAATTCCCGACAGCTGAAAATGATCATGTAGTGGGAGAGAAGCCTCAGCCACAAGCCAGCATTACAGCAAGAGCATTTTTCTAAATCTTGGCAAGTGTGGGTACCACTGGCACGGGTCTCATAGATTCATAGATTCCTGGTAGTCCTCACATCCCTCCTGGCGTAGTGGTGCAGCCGTTAAGCGATGCGCCTCTGCCCTGCGATGGCAGGTGCTCCCAGCGGTGGGCGTTGTGCGGTACAGGTTCTCTTCCCGAACGACCAATAATTAATTCAACTGCCACTTGTTACGTTGGGCAGTTTTCTCACTATCCGGTGGACAGGTTGTGATGACGGTTCAAGGTCACGTGACCTAGGTGGCCACCCCTTTACCCTTTTATTGGTCCTCTCAGAAAAAATACAAAAAGAAACATAAATGAAAGAGAAAGGGAGCCCGGATCAGCAACGATTTTCCGAGCTTAAAGCCAATACAAAGAAAAGGAGGTTGATCTCTGGGGACCACATTCCAGAACCATGCCCGTGGTTCTTCGCTCATAACGCCGACACCGAATTTTCTCGACAATGGGGCCTTTAACGCTATCGCGTTAAAACCTCGTTTATGTCCAAGTTCTCACTTTTCTATCTTCTCCACACCACAAATTAAAACTCACGCCTCGCTATCGCTTACTCGGAGTGAAGGACTTTTATGACTTCTTACAATGATGAGCACGCATTACCAAACGAGGAAGGAACCGCTTTTTGTACCATTTGACAACCTTCAAGGTATTTCGTTCCGCTCATTGTTCATTTTGTGCTCTTCAGAAGCGCTAAGATTTGGGCCGACTGCTAACACGTAATAGCACAAAATAGCAGTAAAAAAACTCAAGAATGCAAGAAAAGCTTTGACACACCAAGGGCGTCTAACCAAATTCTATTTGTCCGTCATTCCTTAACGTCTTTCGTGTTTGAGCGCTGCTTCGCATTGACACTGTTCCCAGAGTGTGTAGCTGAGTAGAAGTTGTTCGCGCTTGATATCTGTCTGGGGTTCAATTTTGTTTTTCACGTGAACAGGCAAACAATGCTAAGTTTTAGCAGCTAAGCATGATGAAAGCTGATTGCAAGTAGAACTCCCGAAACTGTCCGTCCGCCCAAAGCGCTTCGTGGATTTCACAGCGGATCGGTAAAGCTTTCATGACTGTCAGCTGATTAAAAAAACGTCGATGTAACACAAAGAGGCCGGACAAGTGTAAGACTGCAGAGGAAGAGTACTCTCGAACACCTTAGACCGCTAATGAAGCGAGTACACTGCCCTATGTAGCATTAAGCAAGCAAGGGAAGGAAAAAGGGGGTGCTCGTTGTGATACAGATGACAGAAGACAACAGTCACCGAAACGAAGAAGCATAGGGGGTGTTTTTTTGTTGAATTTGTGGTGCTAATTACTTCGAAATTAAGTGCAACAATTTTATGGCTTGAAGATAACTGATAAGAAACCAGAAAAAAGAACAGCCACGTAAGGACATTGCGATCCAAGCCCTCGACCTCCGAATTTCGCGTCCAGTGATCTGCCAACTAAACTGCGGCAACGGCTGTGTGACGTTCCTTGTGTGTGCTACGAGGGTCCGCGTTCGACGGCGCGGCGTAGACGGAGTCCCCAGTGGCGGCGAAAGCACAACCGGACCCCCTTTCATGTTTCTACTGTAAATGGCTGCAAGCAACTTGAGTGAGATTGCTTTTGGGCCTGCCGCCGTGGACCGCACGGAGACGACACAGATGACAGCGGCATCATCAATTACCGAGCCATACTCGTTCAGAGTGAACGACCAGAACGAAGGG
Source organism: Amblyomma americanum (assembly GCA_030143305.2). Lineage (NCBI taxonomy): Eukaryota > Metazoa > Arthropoda > Arachnida > Ixodida > Ixodidae > Amblyomma > Amblyomma americanum. Next base: position 15,723 of record JARKHS020026821.1, read on the forward strand.
GTTTAAGCACAACCGTATCCCCTTTCCATAGTGTCGGCCCGAGTCGAACGCCGCCGCCGCCGCCGCCGCGGGGAGACGGGCGTTATCTTCCCCAATTGCCGTGGACGTTCCAAGGGGGCCTCGTTTCGGCGGGCCTGGCCCAGTGGCAAGACGGCGGGCATCATCAATCAACCCTCCCGAGCACATCCCAGGACAAGGGACCACTTTCCCGGCCTTTTAGTGACCTCGCGTTCCGGCCTTGAGGGGCGAGTGTCATTTGATGGAGAACGGAGGCCGGTGACCCGCGGGAACCGACAGCGGGCCAGAGCGCGCCTTACCACAGCCGACGCTATGCGCTACCTCGACTACAACCTTCTTTCCCTCGGACTCAACACGTGCGGGGGGCGAGACCATAAGTGCGGTGGTGTGTTTCTGCGCCCAAGTGAAAGCCCTAGCCCCCCCCCCCCCACCCCCACTCTGGCATGGGCGTCCTCACCCTTGGGAGTGTGGGGATAAGAGGATATAAAAATCGACAACGAGTACCGAAGGAGAAACGCACAGGACGACATCGTTCGCCAAGGGGGCCTTCAGCGCCGAAGCCCGACGGCGTGCAGCTTCTGCCAGCAACCGTTCGAGCTCAACTCCGGAGCCCCTCCATCGTCCCCATGAAGTCGTCGGCAAGTAAGCTCGGACGCCCCAGCCTCTGATGTATAATCATAATCAAGTGTAATTATTTTTCATTTATTGATCCCTTAAAGGCCCGAAGGCATTATTGAATATATCTGTTTGTTTAAACTGAGCCATACAGTGTATCATTGCCTCTCCGTCCCGTGTGGACCTGCGCATTATGGGGGGTCATCACAGCTGTCCAATCTTATGCTTTTCGGGGGTATTTATCTGTAGTGTAACCAAACCTTCGGAGTGTTCTCCAGCTCCAATCTAGTCCATAGCGGTGGTGATAGTACTTCCTGTATTACCACTAGTGCCACGTAGGAACGTGAACGTTGTTACACTGCTCACTACACGGCGTTTCAGAATTGCACAAGCATCCCTGTCACTACCCCCTCTTATCTCCTTTCCCGCACGCATTCGGACAAGACGAGTCGACAAGTAACAACGAAGCGGCACTTCTTAATCATTACGAGCGTGCACATAGGTCTAGTTGGAAACGCAGCCTCTGCGGAGAAGCCTACTGCAGAAAACGCGTGGGAAAGCGATTCGACAGTGATCTTTCGAAAGCGCGGAAGTGTGTTTCTATAGAAGGCAACAGGGCGTATCCTGGCCAAGTCGTTTATCAGAGCTCGGAAGCGAGCTGGGTCCCCGTATTCCTTATTTTTGGCCCTCTCTTCTTCCTGTACACGTTTTGTACCTGCCATCTTTTCCAGGACCGTTGGTGCCTCTGAGTGCTCGGTCGGGGATGGCTCTTCCTGTCAGATGATGACATTATTTAGTTTCATAATTTCTATTCAGCCTATCCCTTTTGCTGTTTCTGTCTGAACGTCTCACTTAGAATACGGAGCACCGCTTTAGCGCAGAAGTTACTGCACCTTTGAAAGTCTTTCAATGTGGTTATCTTACTGTATTCACAGGTATTTTATTTCCTGTTCTTCCCTTTTATACTTCAGAGAAAGATGAAAGACAGACTGCTAGGAAAGTTGGCATTCCATTCTTAACGGAAGAAGCGGGACAAACAATAGAAGCATGACCCCATGTCTTTAGTTTGCAGTTGAAGTTTTCTTCTTAGTGACGCCACTCAAAGCTTCTATGTACGTTGTGATGCTGATAAATTGCCGAGGTTTGACGGTTCATTTAAATCATGAAAATAAAAGCTACAATACTGTTCTATTTTGGCGTAAGCCATTACCTGCCCCATTGAACGAAAACGCGTCAGTGTGTATCTGTGATAACACTCAATGGTAGCCACAAAAGATGGCGGCGTCAAAATGGAACCTCGGAGATGCGAATTAATGATTGGTCGCACGAGGTTGCTTGGGGCAACCTGGACCGCAGTACCACCGGTGGCAGGACCTGCCACCCTGGGGGACTGGCGCACGGCTTAACCGCTGCGCCACTGTGCCAGGGATGGTATGAGGACCCCCAGGGATCTATGAATATAAAGTAGAGAAAGACCGATTCTGCATACATGGACATTAACCCATTAGCCTTCACGTCATACCCTTAAGGCGGAGAGGAGGCCGCGGTTCAGCGGCGACTGTCTTCACGAAGTTAGCGCGCACATCAGAAGGGGTACGGTGGCGTCCCAGCGGCGTCTAAGCAGAGCCATGCAGAGGTAGAATTAATTGCCTGCTACGTGGCATCGGTTTACATCACGCCGCAGCACTCGGCGACTGCGTCCACAGAGTGATCACCTGTCACCTGTGTGAGGCTCTTGCTTGGAGTAAAAGCTTTCTCTAGAGTAATAACATCATAGTAACCATCAAGGTTAAAAGCAACTCCCTTCGCGGAATTGTGGCTGGAGCTGTCTGATTCTCTTATAATGTTTTGGCTGCCAATTTTGACTACACATGTCCTCGTTTGTCACTGCCTTCCCTTTGTCTTTTTCTGCCTCTTGAGTTTCTGTCTGTTTCCCTTTTTTGTGGTGATGAATTTGTTTAATGCAAAACTAGTCGCAAACATGTTGGTGCATGCAGAAGTCCCCCCCCCCCCCCCCCCCTACCCCCTGTAAGTTCTCGACCGAGCCTCAATGCATGCGGGCGCCTACCGACAATGTACACCTGGTTTGGAGACTCGGCGCAGTATCGGCACCATGAGTGAGTCATCAGGTTGAGCCCGCATACAGTGCGGCACGGTTCGGAACATCGGGGGGGGGGGGGGGGGTGGTAACGGACTTTTGTCCCCTATATTGCCTGGCTTAAACTATCAGTGCGCTCACAACCAGGACAAGGGGCTAAAGAATATAAATGTTCTTTAATTTTACACTTTTACACGCCCTCTGAATTCTCGTTGCATTTTATTACTCGACGTCAGAATAATGCTGTCTTAGTGATTTCTTTTGAAGAGATCGTTGCCGCCCATGTTCCATTTTTGTAGCTTGCTGAATAGCTTTTGTGGGATCAACACTCAAGTCTGTAGCAAAGTAGCATATAATGCTGCAGCCTTTACTCAATAAATAAACCGATGCAAAGTCATTGAAAATTTGAAGCAATCACCTTTAAAAGGGTATATTGAGGATGCACCTACGAGAATGCTTGATCTAATGACCATTGGACGGCACGACGTGTCCTGGCGTATAAAGGATCGTGCTCTCCTAAACGAGCACAACCTTTACTTCGCCGTTCACATAAAGACAACTTAAAGAGACGATATTAAACACAGTCTGTTTATGATAGCCAACGTGGGCTTTGTTATCCCCGCTCTTGCATCGCATTCAATTGGCACAGCGACTCTAAATGAACGCGCGCAGCCGTAAAACACCGCTCGCGCTATTCCCGCACGTATCCCGAGCTTTAACAACTCAGTGGATGCAGCCACGGTAGAAAGCTAAAACGAGCTCATTCGCAATGGACGCATGCAAAGTACACTGGGCTTCAAGCACTATAAGGATAGCGGCAACAACGACAAAAACTGATAAAGCGAGGTTCCCGCTGAAGCGCGCCTTCTTCACTATCGCGACGCGGCGTAAAAAAATTATCCACATGCAGAGAGGCGATAACATGCGCAGAACGCGTGCGATCGTAAGGCGCACCGAGCCGGAACAACTTCCAGTGCTCTTCACGAATGTCGCCCCAGGGACAAGACTTGCTTTACGGCAGAATGCCGGGGGTGATGCTGCCGCTGTATCGTCTCCCGAATCAGACTCAGTTAGTTGAAAGCGCCCGCCACTTTAGGACAGCCCAGAAAAGGCTTGGGGTTCCTCAGAGTTCCCCCTGTCGTCTTCACCGGCGCACGAAGCAGAGTTTTTGCTTATTCTCACTTTCATTCGGATCGTGAAGACGTTCGCAACACTCATGGATGGATGGATGGATGGATGGATGGATGGATGGATGGATGGATGGATGGATGGATGGATGGATGGATGGGTGGATGGATGGATGGATGGATGGGTGGATGGATGGATGGATGGATGGATGGATGGATGGATGGATGGATGGACGGACGGACGGACGGACGGACGGACGGGTGGGTGGGTGGGTGGGTGGTTGGATGGATGGGTTTGTGGGTGGGTGCGTGGGTTGACGGATGGGTAGATGGAGGGAGGGAGGGAGGGAGGGAGGGAGGGATGGATGGATGGATGGATGGATGGATGGATGGACGGACGGACGGACGGACGGACGGACGGACGGACGGGTGGGTGGGTGGATGGATGGGTTTGTGGGTGGGTGGGTGGGTGGACGGACGGACTGTCGGACGGACGGACGGACGGACCGACGGACGGATGGATGGATGGACGGACGGACGGACGGACGGAAGGACGGACTAGAGAAGAAAATATGAATTGCCGTGGCACTGTTCACGGTTGAAAAAATAAAACATTGCTAAAGACAGTGGCAAAATATAATAATAAATCTAATTAGCAAGCCTGAAGACGAGCTCATTTTGAGGTGTGGTATAAGGACATCCTCGAAGCGCGAGTTAACAACAAAGTAATTAATGTCAGTAGAAACAACGTTGCCCGAGAAAAACACGTCTAGCGAAGCAGTCTCTTTTTACGAGAGCAGAACTATAGCTGTGCTCACTTAGTCTCCTTTCTTTGGTCACATACGCTCCGCTTATCTGTCCTTCTGTTCGGTTCTTGTGCTCGTGTAAAGTATTTGTTTTCCAAAAGAACCGACTTTGTTATAGGGCATTTCGATGGGATGGATATTTAAGATGACCAACCAAATTGTTTCGTACAGACAACTGACGCTTTCAGGATCTTTTATTTAACAAGGTGCTGAGACCCACTTACGCGAAAAGGTTATTTCGTTCTAAAATGGTGCTCTAAAATGGGTTCGAATCCAATCGTGCACAAAGATTTTCTTCTTATCAAGTTGAAGAGTGTAACAAGCGGACGGACGGACGGACGGATGGTATGACGTCACTTCCATTGTCGTGACTTGCGGTGGGCGTTGTGACGGACGCACAGGATCTAGACCCGGGAGTATGAGCTCTTAAAGGCCTTCGCCTTAAAATATTCGGTCAACTCATGAGCGATATAAGGGAGAAATATTACGTGCATTTAAATACAGGGCTTTAATAAAACTACGAGTAGAAGTCTACCGCAAAAACACTGGGTTTCTGAAGCTATTATGCTTTAAATAATTGCCAGGCTGTGAACAGGGGCGGGATTTCGCTGTGTGGAGAGGAAGGCCAGAGGAGTGAAGTCATTACGATTGTCTTTGGTGTGAAGCATTCCACTCCCTGCTTACATTAGCGAGATTGTGTTTTGGCTGCTTTTCCTATTTGATCATGTACAGCGAAAGTCCTAAGCTCTGTAGTACCTTAACGCATTGCTACTCGGGTCCTCTGCTATATGTAAAGACTTAATTTTGGACTCTACTCAGAAATTGTTTGCGTAGCTACGCACCTGAGTGACATTTCGCGCATGCTTCTCACTTCTCTGCAGGACACCGGCGTCCCTTCGTTACTTTTAGCCAGCGCGCTTGATCTTTGCCCTTTGCGGCGGAGTGTGTTTTATATAGCATGGGATTTTGGTCATGTTTAGTCCTGGACCAATACAAATTATTTAGCACCAGAGACGCGCACACACCTCCATAGGCAGTATAAAGGCACCGGTTTCCGCGACGTATTCCCGCGGGCCTACATTTAGTATGCACAACCGCCAGATGCGATGCAAATATGTCGCGTTGTGAAAGATATTGAAAGCCGGGGCTTAAGCGTACCTTCGAAAGAGGGAAAAAATGTCCTGGTCACTTCAGCACCGAGGATGATTTCCCGTGTACGATAATTGTAAGGAATATGAGAATTTCAAATCCGAAACTGCAAAAAAATATCAAAAGGCTGGCGACGGGTTGTTGACACTGGTTTCATATCTCCTGGGATTAAGGAGAAACAAATTGCAAGCTGTGCATGGTAGGGTGAACATATCAAAGGATTCGACTTATCGCTTAGGGGTCATGGGGGTTTAACGTCCCAAAGCGAATCAGGCTATGATGAACGCCGTAGTGAAGGCTTCCGGAAATTTCGACCACCTGGAGTTCTTTGACGTGCAGTGACATCGCACAGTACACGGGCCTCTAAAAATTTCGCCTGCATTAAAATTCGACCGCTGCGGCCGGGATCGAATCTGTGTCTTTCGGGTCAGCAGCCGAGTGCCATAACCACTGAGCCAGCGCGGCGCCCCAAGAAATTTGATGTATACGTGCCCATGCGCAATATAAATGTAATTTCGCAACCGCCTTTTCTTGTTTTTTAACTAGCACATTATCTTAAGCTTTCGGTCCCTGGTGCATATCGGTTAGGCGCTTGTACTCCACACTTTCGCATTCGCAGACACAATAACTGCAGAACTGACAAAGAATAGAATGTATAGGCACTTCACGAGCTCAGAATGCTTGTCTCTGTCTGCTCTGTCTGCCTGTTTTACTGGACTTATTTTCCTCTTTTGTATGCTTGAAATCACATTTAGGCTTTCGTGAGGCCTATCCTTAGACAATTTCCTTTCTCGCTCACGAGCTCGACGGCTTTCATAAAGATAGATGAGGGATTCGGATACGGTGGCCACGGAGTTGCGAAAGAAGCTTGCAACGATGGCTCTCGTGTTCCGGCTCTATATGGGCCCGCCGCACTAGCCTTAATTCCTAATCTCAGCCCACAGCAAGACTGAAGATGGATGTCATGCCATGTTACAGAATATTGAGTGCGCACAAAAAAATTCTGCACTGCTTCTTTTACGACCTAAGCCTTACTTGCCCCAGTGAGCAAAAACCCGTCAGTGTGTTTGTGGTGACCCTCAATGGCACCCACAAAAGATGGCTTCGTCATGCAACATGGCAGGTGGCGGTTAAATTAATGATTCGTCTCGCGAGGTTGCTCGGGACAACCTGGATGTGTGTGCGTGTGTTTGTGTGCGTAGATGCGTGTTGACACTCGATGCTACCCATAAAAGATGGCGTCCGCATAGAACCTGGCAGGTGGCGGTTAAATTAATTATTGGTCGCAGGAGGCTAATTGGGACAACCTTGATATGCGTCTGTGTGTTGGTGCGTGGTTGCGTGTTACACTCGACAGTGCACACAAAAGATGGCGTCGTCATGAAACATGGCAGGTGGTGGTTAAATTAAAGTTTGGTCGAGCGAGGTTGACCGGGACAACCTTGATGTGCGTGCGTGTGTTTGTTTGTGTGCGTGGATGCGTTTTGACACTCGATGGTGCTCATAAAAGATGGCGTCGTTATGCAACATGGCAGGTGGTGGTTCAATTAATGATTCGTCGCGCGAGGTTGATGTTGACAACCTGGCTCGTACAAGAACGACCGATGGCAGCAGTTCGCTTCGCCGGGCCTTGGTGCACCGCTTAAACGCTGCACTACTACGCTTTGAGTGGTATGAGGACTCCCACAGATCTATGACTGTTAAGTAGAGAAAGACCAATTCGGCATATATGGGCATTAACGGGCTAGCTATCGCGTCATGTAATGTCCCGAAAGGGACCTTTGAGTAAAAAATAAATAAATAAAATAAATACCCTTAAGGCAGAGTGCGGGCCGTGGTACTGCGGCGACTGCCTTTACGAAGTGAGCGCGCAGATCTGATGTGGTGCGGCGGTGCCGCTGTGGCGTCTAAGCAGAGCCATGCAGAGGTAGAGTTGCCAGCTGCGTGGCATCGGGTTACATCACGCCGCAGCACTCGGCGACTGAGTTCACGAAGTAAGCGGGCGGGCTTACGCCTTCTCACATGTAAGTAGTCGTAAGTGTCTCTGCCGATTATTTTCCAAAAGTCAATTCTCTCACATGATTGCTTCAGGTTAAATATTTACCACGTAGAGTATAAGCAACGCAAAATACAATACCATATAATGTAGTACAGTTTGCTCACCAGTTTTTTATTAAGGCGTTATGACGGCAGACGCCCCCAAACCATTTCTATAAAGCGTTGCTATATGCGAACTTGAAATTTTTGACACTTAAAAAATGAAGCAGTTAGTACTGCAGGCTCAATTAACTGTTACTGAAGACTTATTTCAAGCATGCACTACATTATTTAAGAGAAATACTACGTTTGACGCAAAATTAAGCAGCTGGCTACCGAAGAGTTCATTTATGTTCGCGAACATTACACAATAATTTCAAGTTGAAGATTTTAGGCTCCCTGGCTCACCTTACTCAGTCTCAGTAAACGCTTATAAGGCCAACTGCGTTGAGCACACAGGAATGTGCCTAGCCATTTCGTTGACTGTCATCCAAAATTCACAGCGGAGTAGTGGCCTAGTTTGTTTGAGCGTTCGCCTCGCATGCGGGAGGTGCGGGGTTCGATCCCCACTGCCGCCGGATACCCACAGGTGATACAATAGGTACAAACTTATCCCTGCATGGTGCTCGGCTTCTTTAGGGTTAAATGCTTGGGAAATGGTTCCCTGGCCCCACCTTGAGTATAAAATAAAACCTTGTGCCATGGCGCGCTTTGCCTGCAGATGCCCTTGCGCCATAAAAATTCATCATCATCACAATGAATGGAGTAAATCAGCGACTGCTGGCGTTCATTGTCAAAGTTTACTGCGTCCGTTCAAGCCCTGATTTAAAGGACTACTTTGCACTGAATAGAGACAATGGCTAGGCATGCTTCCATGAATAAAGAGTTCGTTGCAAAAATTCGCTTTCTGATGCGCACAGCTTTGCAATAAAATCCGCATTTGTGATTCTGCAACGTGTAAAGAAAAAAAATACCTTTAAAAGTTTATAAGTGCTGGTGAGTAACAGAATCATAAAAGAGTGAGAGTGGATTATATTTTTCCAACTAGCATAAAAATTTGATGTTGCATGAACACTTTTTGCTGTAATACGCTTTCTCGAAGTCAGTCAATAACAGGGCCAAGAAACTGCAGGCTGAGAATGAGAATTTGGTACGAGCTTATTTAGCGAAGATGAGTGTTTCACCATATTCCTGAAGTAAAAAATAAGAGGAAAAAATGCAGGCAATGCCCCTCTTGCGGCCTCTTGCTCGCCATTGTATTGGCAATGTATTCAGAGGAGGTCTTTGTGGTTAATTTCGCACAATTACCGCAGTTACGTTAGGCTACTAAAAACGTTGTAAATGAATTTCCGATGATCCTCTATGCTTTCGTGGTCGACAAAACGTGGTATTTTTTGGAGGCTGTTGAAGGTTATTAATGGCAGTCTTTAAAGAGCAACTGCAGCTTGAACTATCTCATTATGATTGTTGGAACACCTCTCGTAGTTTAGAGTATTAGGGTAAACGGATCGCATAGGGTATTGCTGCTGTGGTTATACGAAGATAACGATTTTTAACGAATTCCGAAGTTTTTCGGACTATATGAGCCGCGAAATAACTATTTTTTGCCCAACTAACATCAATTCGCTGTTTCAGTATTTTGGGATACCATTTGGTCTTCTTCGAGCTACAGATGAAAACCACTGTGTGCAATAATGGCAATTTTTTCTTCAAACGTTCTATCGCTGAGTTTCTCTCAGTGCAACCAAACAGGAGAGCCGATGCAACTAGGCGCCTGCTTGAGCGGTGTTTCTCCTTGAAAGTGGCGCCAGATCATCGAGGCACCCTGGCTGTTCTGGAGCCCTAGCGCCCTCTGTTGTGCTTTCAAGCAACTCATCGGTAACGTTGGTTCTCTATATGTTGCCGGTCTCTAATAATATTTAAAATTCCTGTAGTATTTACATTTGATAAGCAAAGGCTTGGAGGTATGAACATTTCCGAAATTTAAAAAAGTGATAGACACAAGCAAGTTTTGAAATTACTACCCTAGTGGCGTTGCGCGCAAAAAGGACCGATAGCGACATCCAGCGGAAGCCCTTAAAACCAAGGGTGCCCGCCTCAGTACCGATGGTCCCAAATATTCCCAAAAGATTAGCTCGAGGAGCGTCTGTTGTATAAGATTGTATTCCTAGAGGTATGAACGTATTTGTGCGAACTGCCTGGTACTTAAATAAGTGGGTTTTCAACATGCACCTTAGATCTATTAAAAAACTTAAAATTATAGGTGTTTTATAATGGGCGAAGACAGGCAAGAACGCCAAAGCAGGTACGCATGTTCACGCAACAGTGCTAGATCTTGCGACAAGTATGAAAGAGGGAAAATGATATTTAGTGAATGAAAATTACGACGACTTTTTCAACTTCTACAGATGTTTATTTTTTAAACTTTGAGAGATACGTCGGTGTGGTCTGTTGAGCTGGAATGTACAGCAATGTTTACATTACGTACCTCAAAGCGATGAATAGTTGAACGATTAATTATATAAAATAGCAACTCTTTTTCATTTTGGAGACTAAGGTTATATTGTGAAATTGATGGTCTTGAACATAAATTTAAGCTGTGTTTGTAAGTAGTTTTAATCGTCAATTCCCATCGAAGTATAGAGCGCCGGAAATAATTTTTTTAACCTCGTTGAGTAGGCTTTGCAGCACTGAATATTTCTAAATTGGCGTATTTCGCACTTCTTACGCATGAAACGCGGGAGCAGTTGCTGTATTTGATGACGAAGAGGTTAACTTGGTTTTGGTGACGATACTACGCGCGCCGACGTCATTTTATAATTACGTAACGCAGGCAAGCGAACTCAACAAGCTTTCAAATGAGCATTTTTCACGTTTGATACTTCGTGGCACATTGCGATCAAGAAAATTTGAGGACAGGGCCTGCACTCGATGTTCACGGCCATCATTTTTTTTAAATATAACGTTGCCTCTGAAAATAAAATAAAAATTGATTTGTTAATTTAAGTTAATTATAATAATTTATGCATATTAGACACAGAATCTTCACTATGGTGTACAATCCAGCTCAAGACACTGCACCGGCATATCTGTTTTCATAACAAAAATCTCTAAAAAAAGGCAAAAAAACGCGTAACGGTTTTTTATTGCTAAGAACGAAATATTGGGCGAAAGCACGGTGGGCCACCGAAGTTTTAAGAGTGGACTTAACCCATTATGGGGGGTGTCCAAGGTCGATTCTGAGCCTGGGTGAATCAATTTTAAAATTTTCGGGGGTAGTGTGAGCCAATTTTGGGGCTGCCCCAGGTCGGTACCTTAACATCGGTAATCAATTTTCTAATTTTTAGGGGTGGGCCAGTTACATTTTGACCCATGGTCAAGCCTGCCTTCCAACGGAGCCCATCCAGATTCACCGGCAGTCAAATTTGGCCAAGTCAATCCAAGGCCAAATTTCTTGTTGCCCATGCTATATTTCGGCATGAGCCACGTTGGGGACGTGTCATACTACCTCTCAAGAACGCACAATTCATTTTTTTTGTCGAATTCGGTATATGTGACTTCCAGGTCAAATTTCGGGTGGTTCATGTCATATTTTCGCATGGGCCATGTTAAGGTATACCATAATGACATTCCCAAGATACGGGGCCATTGCGGAATCTCTTCACGCCTGTTTTTATAGCAGCTGCAAATTGAGTTACGTGACCCGACCGGAGGCTTCACTCATCCCTCGGCTTTCGGCACGAATGCAGCTAGAAGTGCTTTTGCACTAAAAATCACCCTGTATATGATATCCTATTTTGTTTACACCGGCAATGGAGAGTTGGACACGCTCAGACACCAGGCGAAGTTACGCTGCGGTACGGGAACGATCTCGTAAAAGGACCCTGAATGTAACGTACATTAACCAACGCGTATGCGCGAAACCCCTGATTAGCTCGGTTGCACGAACAGCAGTCGTTACGTAGCGTGACGTAGAATTTTTATTGCGAGGACCGATATCCAGAGCATAATACATTAGGCGTCCTTAATTTAACATAGTCAAGCCTCTCGTCATGAACTCCGAGAAAATGCGGCAAATGCTGTTTTTGACTTAAATGTTTTTCTGACGGACCCTACAAAGTTGTGTTCGTGGCCTTTTTGAAATAATATGCTTTGAATATTGAGCCGTAACAGGCTTTAAGGATAATAGAGTTTCATCCAACTGTTTTTTTTTTCAATACCACTCTAGATGGTTTCGGAGAAAATTTTTAAATCTAGGTTTTCCTTAACCGCGACTAAGCTTGCTCAAAGAGATTTCATTTCTTTTTGAAATTTTTACATTTCATTTCGCTCTAAATGCTGATTATCAGCGGTGGAACCACTCTATTAGGCTGCTATGTCGGCAATTGTTTTTTCTCAATGAAAACTGGTCATGCATGTGGACTGCATTAGTTGATGTATGAGAACCCTCGCTACAGGGTGGGTGCTTGCCGTGGTCTTCGTCTTGGCGCGAGCCCTTCTTCTGTGAACCCGCCCTTCTCCGCTGCGCATTGTTAATTTACGGCTTCACGGAGAGAGTTTTGAGGTGGTGTGGTGCAACCTCAGCAGTTGCACGCGATGCGCCACACCCCTACCGTCAGGCGGGAGCTCTGACCGGAGTTTGACTCTGCGCCGAAGTGCGCAGGCTCTAGTCAGACGCTTACATAGCTCTGATAGATTACGAGGAAACATTTGACTGAGTAGAAATATCAGCATTCGTACCCGTGTACATTGGGTAGTAAGGGTGTGCAAGAGGCGTTTGTAAAGATGCTTGAAAATATCTAGAGCGGCTGCACGGCCACCATACTCCTTCATGGGCAAAGTGATGAAATCCCAATCATAAAGGGTGTCAGGCAGGGACACATGATTTCTCCCCTATTATGCACCGGGTGTTTACTGGAGGCAATTACAGAAGGAGGATAAAAGAGTTGGAGATGAAAGCTAATAAAAAAGGGTAGCTGTTTGGGCGAGTTAGTGTATCATGACTAAAAATAGCACTCGATCAGACAGGAGAAAACCAAGAGGACTCTGCATGCACTAAGATGGTGTTCTTTTTGTTTTGTCCTGCCTGATCGAGCGCTACTTTTCGTCATTCTAAAGAAGGTCTTCGCTCCGATTGGTTGCGGACATTGCCGCGCTAGGTAAAAATCAGTATCAGGAACTCAATAGCAATGTTGATTAGTCTCAGAAGGGCGTTCACGATATGATGCGAAGCTTTGGATGCTGCGAGGGAATAACTCTAGTTAGACCAGATACTAACCGCTTACCCTGACCACTGCACTTAAGTAATTATGGCAACAAGAATGATCTTAAGTTCATTTCGCTAGTGTTCCTAAATCATTCAAAGAAACTTACGATATTCCCCGAAGAAGAATGTATACAACAGCTATTGACCTGCCAATAGTTACGAATGAGGCGGACTATTGAATGCCAAGTAAAAGGCTTGAAATTAAGCTGAGAACAGGGCAGCGGCCCATGGGAAGGAAAATTATTCGCCTAAATTTAAAAAGCAGGACGTAAACAAATTGAAACAACGCTACGTATTGATATGCTAGTTTAAATCAAGAAGTAGTGGGCTTGGGCAGGGCCTGTGATGCGAATGTGAAACAATCATTGGTCGGTTAGGGGGATGGAATATACGTTTACATTTAAAATCCACTTAGAGTTCCCGAAAAGCGACCGGTGCAGACACCAGCAGTCGTGCTGAATTTTCGTCATCGCTGCATCCATACAGAAAAGCAGTTTTGCTTGGGGCACCCCATTTGGCCTCAGATGTTTTTCACCATAGAGGACACGTACTATTAGAGACTGCCCTCAGAAGGCTTACAGAATGCCGAAGTGGGCTGGGTGTACAATTGCCGGCTAGAACAGCCTACAGTTCCACATCAAAAATCACCTCGAAATGATATCCGGGTAATTCAACAGCAGAAGATACTAAGATATGTGCAAGGAACAACAGAATACCGGAAGCTATCAACTGTAATGGCTGCACAGCCACCATGGCCTCTATAAAACCGAATCAAAATTGCAATAAGGATGGCTGTCAAGCAGGGAAACATGATCTCTCTAATGCTATTCATGGCATGTTTTCAGGAGATATTCAGAGGCCGAGGCTGGGAACAGGTGGGATAAGACTTAATGAAGAACACCTTAGTAATCTTCAATTCCCTGATGGCGTTACCTTGCTAGGTCAGTTACGTGATGAAATGCAAATTATGATGAATGACTTCGACGAAGAGAGCAGAACGCTGGATTTAAAACGTGACATGCAGCAAACTAAAGTAATGTCCAATAGTTCCGAACGGAAGAAAAGTTAACGATTGGAAGAGAAACGGCTAAATTGGGAAGGGAATAAGTCAGCTTATGGCACTTAATAACCGTAAATCCGGACCACGTGGTTGAAATAACTAGAAGAATAAGAATGCAGTGGAGCGCATTTGCTAGGTAGTCTAACTATTGGAGTGGTGCCACAAATACTCTCACAATTAGAGTGGTACCGCAACTATCAGAATGTTGGCGGCTGAAACCCCCGAAAAAGGAAAAGTCGAAAGCTGGGTAATATCTCCTATTCTTTTTGACATTAATATGATAAGAATAACAAGCAAGCCCGAAGGAAGTGAAGGTGTCAGGCATGCCATCTATACGCATACGACGTCCTAATCTCGGAGACCAGGGTATCCTTATAAGAACAACAAGACCTTCTTGCAGAGAGCAGCACTCACGGACAACGCATAAGCCGGACACTGCGCACTTTCATACTCCCCAAAGAAATCCGAGGTGCAGAGAATTTACAGACGAGGGCACGATTTGCAAAACTCCATAGACACCTTGATAGGGAAAAAGATCCCGGAAGTAGCGCAAGTTAACATCATTTACATGTGGATACAAAGTAGCTGTTGCATAGATCATAGATCACAGAATACCACAGCTAGTAAGCACCACTGCGCAGATCACGATAATGATCGTACGAATTCTGAACAGAAGACGAGGTATGAAGGAGGAGGACATACGTAGGCTATCGCACGCGCTCATGGACGAAACACCGCTCGAACTGAAAAAAAAACAATTAAAGGAAATCCTTAAGAAAGCCTGAAAATGCGTTCTCGAACTGCTGACGAACACCCGTCGGAGAAATTGCTTAAATTGGGCGTAAACAACACAATGCAAAAAGACATCGAGGCCCACCTTCTGGCGCAGAAATTGACTCATGCAGACACAAACGGGCACGAACCAGCTGCGTGTACTAGGCATGAGGGATGATTGCTGAGAAATAAACAGCACCAAGAGTATAGCCAATGAGTTAATAAAATCAAGGGGGATAATTATGACAGCTCGTTCTAAAATAAATGCATCCAAAACTACAGAACGACCTAAGAAAGGCAATATCAGAATCCCTGGACAGTACTTTCGCTGGTGGGAAACGCGTATTCTACGTCAAGGCGACCACATACAGAGAGCAATATGGCGTGTTAGCCAGCGTGGTTCATCACCAGCTTAGGGACATCAACTGCGCATCGATTAAAACCAACGTCCTCGAGGCTGAGAAAGCGGCAGTTGCACTCGCCCTCTCCCAACAAGGCGAAGAGACCACTACGCAAATAATTAAGGGCTCGCAACAAGTATGCAGAAGGTACAGGAGCGGACGCATATCCACTGGGGACATGCATACTCAAGGCGAGAAAATTACGTTTTAGAGGTGCTTCAACACGTGGACACCAGACCATGAGACTATCAAGGGGTACCAACGTGCAGACGCCTACGCCCGAGCATACGCCAACCGGGAGGCACACATCGACGGGCAACTGGATACAGCCATTGGACCATATGAAGCCATTTTGGAGCACCAACGAGCCCTCAGGTGTATCTACCTCCTTCCCAACAAGGATGTTATTAGAGAGATGTCGGTTGCCCGGAGACAACTGCAGACTAATGCATACCTTAGTTTGAGTGTACTCAGAAAATTTTATCCGGGAACATACGAGACCAAATGCCCAATGCTTCAACATGTTGAATGCGCCTGTGAAAAACAGAGGCAGCGCCATTGAACAACACACCAACACCGAAGCAGATGGGAGGCTGCGCTGCCCTGCTCGAAGCCTAAAGAAGAGTTCAAGCTGATGAACACAGTTCGCAAGACGGCAAAGGCTACTAAGGTGTTATACTACGGGTCCCACCTTCGCCGGGAGATCCCTTTAGAGCTATAAGGTTTTTTATTCACTCGCCAAATACTAATCTTGTTAAGACTCATTCCTTCCAGGAACAAGTCACGAGCGGAACAACTTCTATCCTCACGTTGATCAAATTAAAGCTGGTAATTTCCACGCGGGCTCTCTTCAGTGTGGCAATCAATTTGTTGCACTTAAATGTGATTTGCTGAACGTTTCTTGAAGCCTGGCTGGGGTCATAGTGTCTGGGCATTGCAGTGCTTTCTGGTGCATTATTACGTACTTTTATTCTTTTTTGCATTCTATATTTCCTATGTGTGCCTTGACGCCTACTCCTGGCGAACGCTTTTCCTCAAAGCTAGCAATGTGTTTTTAAATATTCATAAGGACCCTACAGAATGCATGCTAAATTTTCCACCTTATATTTCCGCACAGAATGGCTGGCATCGTGTTTCGCGTGCAGTTATGCAGCTATATTCTAGTCGTCCAGGCTAGAATACTACTGCCAAAAATTTAATGACCGAAATTGTAAAAAAAACTCTCATAACCAGATCGAAAGCAAAAAAACAAACACTCGAGTCAGCGATAGAATTACATCATTCGACGTCTTTTTTAACGCCCTTTTTGTGCCTTACTCCGTACTCAACACACGAGTTCCAGAAGCTGGTACGTTATTTATCACGGTATTCGGGGTCAGCTGGTCTCCAACGCTAAGGCTACCGTTAGCACATTCTCTCGGGAAGAAAAGTGAATTTGGCAAGAAAGGAAGAAAGAGTGTTTACACCTCTATTGCAAGAATCATAAAATAACATTTAAAATATGACGAATACGAGAGTGTCTACAGCAACTATACTTTTTCGACAGAGGTAACCGCTACTGCTAAGGGTAGTTTGCGATCATAGTAATATAAATCGGCTGTTGTAGCCTGTTTATATTTTATCTTGTCTATTGTATGCATGGCTTCGGCAGAGAACTGGAAATAATATGCGTGTTTATACAAACAGCGCTTCAATCTCACAGGGCTTCATAGTCCTTGTAACGGCAAATTAGTGCAAGAAATTATGTATGAGCAGCCATGAATTGTTCATACCCGTCATGCCTCATAGGAGGCTGATGTCCTTGTTAAGCTAAAAGCACGTCAACATTTGTCATCTGCCTCATGAGCGCAAATATGTCTACTGCAGGGCAAAAGCCTCGCAAATATCACACCGTTTAACCCTCTCGTGGGCCAGCGGCGGCCACCTGGCCTAGCTGAATTTATCCCTTCCGCCCACCTCACTTTCTGCCGCCCTATGGTAAGCTTCTTTCCATTGCAATGAATTCCGTTACACTCAACGACAATCGGTTGCCCTTGCTCTCTCTTCATGTGCCCTGCATGTGCCAATATTTAAACTAAGACATAAATACAAGCTACCATAAATTGGGCTGCATTATGTAACTGCACACAAAGGTGAGATGCCGACACATTACGTCGCTAAGCCGAAAGAGACCGGGCAATAGCAATGCCAAGCCACGCAGCAGCGGACAATGAGAGCGCTACCTAGTGTGAAAATAGGTATGTGGCCAAGTTAGGTTCCGGAGCTAACGCGTGGCTGAGCTTGAAGAAAAGTAGCCGCCAGAGTATCCAGGTAGACCATTCGCGCTTCCAATCTCCCACCTCGAAGAATGGCAACGGGCTCACGGGGTGGCACGTCCAGTAGCGCTGAATTTGTTCAGTACCCGGGTGTGGCTACTTTTATCTTTGAGCCATGCTTGAATTTGGTGTTCCTTGCTTACACTTTCATGCTTATACCAGTTTTCGATGATAAGAGAGATGTTTTTAACCCCATATATTCTTTCAAAGATTGCCGGCATGGCAGGCATAGTGGGCGGCAGCGCAAGTTGACAGCCGCCGAAATGCACATTGGTTGCATTGCCGGGAGTGTTAGTATTGAAGTCGGCGAGCTTGGAATGTAATTCCCTTTCGAGCAGAACAGTGTCTTTCGTATGTGTACAGAATACCTATATAAACATTGTCTTCTGTCAACGAAGAAGGTTAAATCTGTTCTATCCGCAGAAGTTCTATCCGCAGCTTCTTCTGTGAACAGGTTTAACTCAACAGTCTCGACGTCTCACAGGTTGTAAAGATTTTGGTTTCGCTTATGGGGATTTAACGTCCCAAAGCGACTCAGGCTATGAGGAACGCCGTAGTGAAGGGCTCCGGAAATTTCGACCACCTGGGGTTGTTAGCGTGGACTGACATCGAACAGTACACGGGCCTCTAGAATTTCGCCTATACCGAAATTTCACAGCCCCGGCCGGGATTGAACCCGCGTCTTTCTGGTCAGCAGCCGTGCGCCATAACCACTGAGCCACCGTGGCGGCACGATTCCAGAGCTTTAAAAGACGAGAGTGAGAAGTAGTTTAAGGGGAGTATCATGGCTTTGTAGCGATTAGATTCAGTTCAGCCGTGTCTTTTGCTAGTACTTCAAGGCAGCAGCCGCTCGCCGTACAGATGGCACTACTCTTTCTGAGGCATGGTGGTGATCACAGGTGTCTCTTGCGCTTCTTGCAATTATAATCCATATTTACGAACATGTTCTACGAATATTCGATAAAATATTTAAAACCATTCCAATCACAGTGTTTTGTTTCAAAACTGTATCGACTGCTGTGCGGTATTAACCCTGCAGCAAGTATGTTTTCATAGGCCAGATGCCTAGTACTTCCAGGAACTACCGATTCCTTGTGACTTCAGTGCACCGCAGCGGAAGGTAATGGATGTGAAGTAACTGACGGACAGAATTTAAACCCGAAAATGGGCTTTCTACGACGTGCTTCATGCGGACTTCCTCATATATTCCAGTTAACTTCCATTTTATATCAAGTAATGGCCGCTCTACGTCTCTTGTTTGTTTTCTGTTTATCTTACAAGCCGTTTGTGCCCATGTGGTGTAGAGACAGCTAGTTGCATGTTGTATTTATTGTGTATGCTTTCACATTTTCATACAAGACGTTGAAAAGTCCGTTTTGCAGATATGTTTAGAGCGAATAGCTGCCTGACTTTTTCTTGCTGACCATTAAATGTCAGATGGGCGAATGCACATACAATAATCTTGCCGCCAACAAACTGGGTACGAAAGGTAAAATGAATGGATGAGCATTATATTGTCACGTGCTGCGCATGGGCTCTGAGGAATAAAGAAGACGTGCGGCGGCTGGAAGTAGAAGAGGAAGTCAAGGATCCTGCCGCCGGCGCACCAGGCTCCTCTCGACCTGCCTTGTAAATATTATTTGTAAATAGAACCTGTAACAGTGTGGTGGAGGTGCTGAGTCGATCACCACGGATCCCTCTCGCAACCGCTGCAGCCGAAGAATCGCCGGATTGCCACCGTTGCCCGTGCAAATGCCCAAGGAAGCCGACGCACGACCGACCGGCGCCGCAACGCCCGCTTGGCACCACTACCGTGAGCCGCGGACGTTTTCCGGGAAGGCTGGCGAAGACGTGGATGATTGGCTCACCAATTACAAGCGGATGAGCAAATACAACGGCTGGGATGCCACTCTTCAGCTGGCCAATGTCGTCTTCTTTCTCGATGGCACCGCGCTAACTTGGTTCGAAAACCATGAGGCATTAATAACAAGTTGGGACCGCTTCATGGAAGAGCTCCGCAGCTGCTTCGGGGATACTGTTGCCAAACGAAAATGCGCTGAGCAGTCTTTGCTTCAGAGAGCGCAAGTGCCTGGAGAGACCTGCACGACTTACATAGAAGAGGTCTTGAAGCTGTGCAACGTCGTTAATCCCAGTATGTCCGACGAAGATCGCGTTGGTCATCTCCTCAAGGGCATCGCAGAGGACGTCTACAGCTTTCTTATTAGTAAAGAAAATTTAGACTCGCCCACGGATATCATCAAGCACTGCCGCACCTTTGAAGCTCTAAAACTGCGTCGAATTACTCCCAAGTTCGGTCGCCTGCCTAACGTCACCACCGTCGCCAGCGTGGATTTCCACGAGCCTGTGAATGCGGCGACTCTCCCTGACGTCATTCGTCAAATCGTGCGTGACGAACTCTCCCGGCATCAAGATCTTGCGCGCCGCAGTGAGGTCCCGTATGGGAGCTGTTCTCTGCAGGCGGCTCCCGCCTACCGCTCCTCCCCTTGGAGTTTGTCTGCCCAGGCCCCTACCAGTGCTACTCGCATTGATTACAGCGACGCTCCCCGGATCACCCGCCCCGGCCCCAGGGCGCCAGCTCATCCGCAACGCCACCTGCGGCAGCCGGAGTACGATGGTCGTTTCGACACTGGCTACGAGGAGTGTTATCCCGAGTGCCCCCCCGACCCACCACTTTGTTACCGCTGTGGTATGATCGGTCACATCTCTAGATTCTGCCGTCGCCGGGGCCAGTTTTCCCGCTCCCAGCGCCAATGGTCGAACCCTCGCCTGAGTTTCAATGCGCCTGTTCATGACCGTGTCTTCACATCGTCTCAGCGCCCATCCAGTTACGCGCCACCACGGCACGACTCCCCTGCCTCTGACCGAAGTCTGACTCCACCTTCGCACCGCTCTCGCCGCTCGCCTTCCCCCCAACGTCGTTCCCCACCGTCCCCGGGAAACTAGCGTGTGCGGCCGATGGAGGTGCGGTCGCCGGATCATCGATAGTGCCAATTCCTCTGCCCATTGTTATGTTAAGGAACCGCCTTGAAGTTTTAGTGGACGGTATTTGCGTCATGGCCTTAGTGGACACTGGTGCCACGGTGTCAGTAATGAGTTCAACTTTCAAGAACCGTCTGGGTCGTAAAATAATGTTCGCTTGGGATCGTGCTGTTATATTCCGGGGTGTAGGGGGAGAATCATTGGTTCCGATTGGTATTTGTTTTGTGAATGTAGTGATCGCTGGCCACATGTTCCGAACTGAATTCACGGTGCTCCCTCGTTCTACGCATGACATCATCCTCGGTATTGACTTTTTGCACCAGTGCGGCGCTACTCTCGACTTCCGCAGTGGTGGCATATCGTTAAGTCCTGGCCTTCGGTCAGCTCTCATAGAAGACTCGCCAGTGGTTGCCCAAGTGTTTTCTGTCTCTGAAGATACCGTCGTTCAAGCAATGTCTGCCATATTCGTTCCCGTTGTGTCCTCGAGCACGATTTCTGCTGCCTTCGATGCTGTGGTGGAACCTTGTTCCCTTAACTGTGCAAAGAAAAGTGTGCTAGTACCCCGCAGCGTCGTCCATGTGACCAAGGGCCATGCCACTCTTTGGACTGTCAATCATTCCAACGAACCTGCGGTATTGCCATGTGGTTTAAAACTTGCTGGCTTTGAAGAACGTTTTTCTGTACCAGTTGCCGCGATCACTGACAACGTGTCTCGTCCAACCAGACGCCGCGATCTGAGCGACTCTCAATTCCTAGCCATGGTCAACAAATCCCTACCCACTAGCGACCGCCAGGTACTAGTGGCCGTTCTTATGAAGCATGCGGACGTGTTTGACTTTGCTCGCGACCAACCACCGCCGATTCCAGCTTCCCGTACCCATCACATGATCAATACTGGATCTGCACAGCCGATTCGCCAGAAGCCATACCGCGTCTCGCCTTCCGAACGTCAGATAATCGATGAACAAGTCCGTGACATGTTGCACCGCGGCATCATTCAGGAATCTTCAAGCCCGTGGGCTGCTCCAGTGATCCTTGTCAAAAAAAAAGATGGCACTTGGCGATTTTGTGTCGACTACCGCCGGCTTAACACTGTCACAAAGAAGGATGTTTACCCGCTCCCGCGCGTTGATGATGCCATTGACTGCCTCCACTCAGCCTCCTACTTTTCCTCGGTGGATCTACGGTCCGGGTACTGGCAGATCCCGATGCACCCGCAAGACAAAGAGAAGACAGCATTCGTGACACCTGACGGGTTGTATGAATTTAATGTTATGCCTTTCGGCCTTTGCAACGCTCCTGCCACTTTTGAACGATTTATGGATACGATTTTACGTGGCCTGAAGTGGCAAGTTTGCATGTGTTATCTGGACGATGTTGTTATTTTTGGTAGGACCTTCGCCGAACATAACAGCCGCTTAGCCATTGTCCTAGACTGCATAGAGAGAGCGGGCCTCGTGCTGAACTCGAAGAAGTGTCGCTTCGGTGAACGCCAAATTACTGTGCTTGGTCATCTCGTTGACAAGGATGGCCTCAGACCCGACCCGCAGAAGGTTGAAGCTGTAAGCAGTGTCAAAGAACCCAAATCAGTTAAAGAGCTCAGGAGTTTCCTAGGACTTTGCTCATATTTTCGGCGTTTCGTTCCCAAGTTTTCTGATTTAGCCTACCCGCTTACAAGTCTCCTGCAGAAAGACACCCCTTTCCACTGGACTCCCGAATGCGACTCCGCGTTTCGGCAGCTCAAGTTTCTCCTCACCTCGCGGCCAATATTGCGTCATTTCTGCCCGACAGCACCGACTGAACTCCACACTGACGCCAGCGGCATCGGCGTGGGTGCTGTGCTTATCCAACGCCATGAGGGCAATCAACCCGTTGTCGCTTATGCAAGTCGCACCCTCAGCAAGTCGGAACGCAATTACACTGTAACAGAGCAAGAGTGTCTCGCCGTTGTTTTCGGCGTACAACGGTTTCGTTCGTACCTTTATGGACGTGCTTTTACAGTCGTCACAGACCATCACTCTCTGTGCTGGCTGGTCAATCTACGCGACCCCTGCGGTCGGTTGGCCCGCTGGGCGTTACGCCTCCAAGAGTTTAACTTCAAAGTGTCTTACAAAAGTGGCCGCCAACACGCCGACGCAGATTGCCTCTCGCGGCTGCCGCTCCCGGTTACTACTTCCGATGATGAAAACTTCGATGGCTATCTCGCTGCCGTTTCCCAAGAGTTTCCAGATCTTGGCACTTTCCAGATGGAACAACGCAAGGATCAGCACTTGGCGCCGCTTTTTGCCGAAGCCCGTGACCCGACATCCGCAAGCCCTTTCTGCGTTCGCGACGGTTTACTCTACAGAACGAATTACTCGCCTGGAGGTGCGCGCTTTCTCCTCGTCGTTCCGGCTACTCTGTACTCCTCTGTTCTGCAGGCAATGCACGATGACGTCACGGCTGGGCACTTGGGGTTTGCCAGGACGCTTAACCGCATCAAGGAACGTTTTTACTGGCCAAAAATGCGTCACATGGTTCAGCGCTACGTGGCCACCTGCGTGCAGTGTCAGCGGTTCAAGCTTCCCACGACTTCTCCGCCTGGACGCCTGCATCCTTTGCCACCTCCAAGCACGCCATATGAACAAGTTGGACTCGATCTGCTCGGTCCGTTTCCCCGCTCGTCCAACGGTAACCGCTGGATTATAGTGTGCGTTGATCACCACACCCGTTACTGTGAGACCGCCGCCCTACCTTGCGCCACCGCTGCTGAGGTCTCGCTCTTCCTTCTTCGTGCTGTCATCCTCCGGCATGGACCTCCTCGAGTTGTTATCAGTGACCGCGGTCGCCAGTTTACGGCAGACGTTGTGGAAGAGCTTCTGCGTCTTAGTTCATGCCATTTTCGCCACTCGACGCCGTACCACCCCCAGACTAATGGACTGGTTGAACGTACCAATCGGACACTCACGACCATGCTGGCCATGTATGTCGATTCCCGCCATAAGAACTGGGACGACGTGCTTCCCTTCATTACATACGCCTATAACACGTCGAGGCATGAAATAACTGGTTACAGCCCATTCTTCCTTCTTTATGCCCGTCCGCCTCGAAGCTCCCTCGACAGCATCTTACCTTTCTCTCTCGACACCGAGCCTTCTATTGCCAACACTTTATGTCGCGCTGAAGAAGCCCGTCGGATTGCCCGGATACGCACCTTGGCATCACAGCATCGCTCTAAGCAGCGTTATGACCGCCGGCGCAAGGATGTCTCCTACCTCCCCGGTGACGTTGTATGGTTGTGGACGCCCCTACGCAAGCGTGGCTTATCAGAAAAGCTGCTATCCCACTACACAGGCCCGTTCATCGTTGTTGCTCGCCTCAATGACCTCAACTATGTCATCTCTCCCCAATCAACGCAAGGACGCCGCTCAAGGACAACCCAGGTCGTGCATGTCGCACGGCTGAAGCCATTCCACTCTCGGGACCCCGATTGATTGACTGGCCCAGAGGGCTTCGTCTGCGAACGGGGAAATGTCACGTGCTGCGCATGGGCTCTGAGGAATAAAGAAGACGTGCGGCGGCTGGAAGTAGAAGAGGAAGTCAAGGATCCTGCCGCCGGCGCACCAGGCTCCTCTCGACCTGCCTTGTAAATATTATTTGTAAATAGAACCTGTAACAATATTAAAGGCTGTCGTTCAACCGACGAACTCAATTTCCCACTTTTATCAAACCATCATTTTATCGACCAGCTCAAATGTATTATCGAATGGCTGTTTTCGTCATGATCATCCTGAGTAGCAGTTCATTTCAGTCTGATCCAGAATCATGGACGTGACATCTACCTTCGTAATAACCATGTCCTGAGTAATATAGGACCACCTCCTATCCGCAAAATTCACAACCACATCTACCTCTAAAGCTTTATGCTACCTCCTGCTGGATTTGCATTCGATGGGGATTCGCTCCTTTCGGGCTAGGGACCGCTGGTTATATCTTTTCCACATTTGAGGCCGTGCCCATTACCATTTCTTCGTCAGATTTTGGCTCGGTTATTATTAACTCGTAGCTGTACACAGCCTTTTCGGGAGATTTCTCCCCTACAAGTGAGCAATAGCAAGGTAAATATTTTATTTTTTGTCTCTAGGGGGATAGTCACAGGCTTCGACCCATGCCCCAACACTACAGGCCAAGCGAACTATTCTCCAATAATTTTGTGCTAGCGGTTTTATCATCACAGAATGGTCATCACGCTAGATAGAGGCTTTCCCGTACCATTCTCCTCGGCTCTCTGCATGCCGTAAACCGTTATTCTCTTTCTGGGCTTTCTAAATTTCAACTAAATGTCCTAAAAATACATGTTTTGCTATCAGAACACACTCATTGAGTTGTAATCATGAGCTGCATTTCTGCCCTTAGTAACATAGCACTGAAGGTTCATACGCAAAAGGGGTTTAAAAATAATCCTCATTAAACCTTGTCGTTGCAGACACACTTTTGAATTTAATTGAAATGAAAAATTTATTCCGCCAAGTTTAAAATATGCCCCTGGGGAGAGGCAAAAGGAGGCAGATAGAGCACGCCTCCTGACGAGGCCTACACCCCGGCTTACACATCAGGACACTTGTAACTAAACGTGAAATCATATTTACAGTAAAAAAAAATCACTTCTCAAGAAAAGAACAGCATACTTTAGGGTAGGAAACCTGATCACAAAGACAAAACAGAAAGACATTACTAAAATCTAAACGAAAAACCAAAAACATGACACTGTTACGCTCGAACTATCTAGTCATAAAAATAGAATACAGCTTATAACTAGAAAAACGAAAATAATTTGCAAAATTGATAACATACACTGGAGTATAAATATAAAAGCAATGGAAAATCCAGAACACTGATTTGAAAAGACAGTACCAACTAAACTCAAGTAATCGATAAATTACAAAGCAGGAAAGAGCAACTTCAATTTCTTTTTAAAGGCAATAGAGCTCGTAGCTTGAGTCATTTTCACTAAACATGGGTGCGAAATACATAAGGCTGCAATTTGGTTAGTTATACTTTGTGTTTCGTATTGTTCTGGATCTGGTAGTGGATAAAGAAACCATGCGCAATTCGTATTTAATGTTTCTAGAAAGGTACATGTTCTGGAAAGATGTGAAATCCTCCTTAATTTTATAAAACATATGAATCGCTAAGCTAAAGGTTTAACAGTCAAAGAAATTGCATGCATGAAAAGTTTCGTGAGATTTATTTCATCAGTTGGACTCATACATAAGGCACCTAAGGCTCTTTTCTAGAGAGCAAATATTCTTTCCGAATCAGTTTTATTGCAGGTACCCCATACTAGATTGCAATATACTAGATGACAGTGAACCAGAGCAAAATATAATTGTTTTTTAACCTGCTGTGGGAAAAGATGCCTTATTCCATAAATCACATATAAAGATCTGGCCATTTTCAATCTGATGTTGTTTACGTGATCGGTCCACCCTAGATCACTGCTGAAATACACAAGAAACCGAATGCTATGCACACATGCGCATTCATTTATCTTCTTCACATGGGTAGCGGAGCTCATCCGTAACATGTCGCATAGGAAAATATTAATTTCGAAATATCTGTACGTGACGTTAGCCATCACACTAGAATATTTGTGTGATGCAAGGCATGCAGGTTTCGGAGACAAGTGTCATTTTCTCTTTTCAAAAATTCGCTTGTTTTTCAGCCAACAGCAAAGATCGCAAAGTCCATCTCTAAATGACATTTTGGAAAACATCACTTTAAACTCATCTCTCGAGGAGACGTTTCGTATTCCACGGAATTATTTCTGTCATGTGTGGCTGTCACATTTGACACAACGGCCAGCAAGCTGCAAAAAGTGTATGACCTCAGGGTACCGAAAACATCAATGAAACGTTTTGCCAAATAAGCCAACTTCACTTGCCGCCATTTATATGCTGGCTCCACTTACCAAACGTTTTACTGTTTTTTAAACATGTAAAATAAAGGAGCGCAGGGGCGGCATAGCGGCTCCGGCTACTCATTTTCACCAATTGATATAAACTACTTGGCACGACGATGTGCGGTTCAACATAACACAAACAGCAACTGCACACAACATTTAAACCACAGTAGGCGTCAGGAGAAGTAATAATAATGAACAAATATAAACGCTGTTAATGTTATCAGAACAGTACACAATACAATATGCATATGGATATATATGAATGAACAAAAATAAGGTTGCTCGCAGCATACACAATAAAAGTAAACTAACCAATTTAATGAATCACTCACTCACAAGAAATAAAAAAAGCTTGTTTGCAGCAATGACAGCAAAATAAAAAAGCAAAGATATTGAAGCACTCACGGAGAGGTAAGAGCTCTAACACTGACTAATGAAATTCTACTAAACTAGTATTTCCCAAAGATGCCGCTATCCTGAAGGAATGATATGAACGCCACAAGAGGCCACTTTTGCAGTGCATACGTCGGCCAGGGCCCTAATATCTTTGTATGCTTAAGGGCCATTTGTCAAGAGCCCTCAAGTCTCTTTTCAATCGCGAGCTTAAGTTGTCATGCACTCGGCAATCCATTAATGAAAGAGCCACATCCTCACTTTCATGGCCACACCCACACCGTAGGCTGTCTGCGCGCCAAATTCAATGAAGAAAGTACTGCGTGTAAGGTACTCCTAAACGCAAGCGGTGAAGGAGCGTTTCTAAACATCTGCTAATAGATGATGAAATATTAAACCGTGGCAACGGATGGATGAAATGAAGATCAGAACCTCTATGGTTTCGCTGGAACTACATCTTTTCGTTCATTTTATTACGCACTGGCTTCAAGAAACGACGCACTACGCCTCTCCATAACGGAAGGCCAGAAGTGAGGGAATAAGGCAATGCCCGCGAATCCATTGGAAAACTTTAATATGCTACATATTCCCTCATTCAGGTACAGAATTTCATTAATTTCATTAAATTTCATTAATCTGCTATATTTTAAGAATGCAACCGTTAGTATATGTACATGAATGTAAGCGGGATACCGCATGAGTACCTGAGAAAGTGCAACTGGCAAGGTGTGTATTGATACAGGGCATCATCTAGAAGTGCACTGATTCTGACATTAGCTTCTAAGGCTGAAAGAACGACAGCGGTTAGTTTTACCTTCTAAGTCAATAGCGATTCTAATCTAGATCGGACGTTTTTTCTCATATTCTCAGCACACAAAAGTGATTTCATTAATCTGCTATATTTGTCATCTTTCTGTCTTGGTACTAACGCTAATAAGGCATATTGCGAAATGGCGCTTAAGAGCCCAAAAATTTCAAGCCATTTCATATTCTCCTGCAAGGGCTATGGCAAGCGTCAATCACGCAGCTGCTTTTCATACAACGTTTTTCCTTTCTAGGCGTGCGTTGCTTCACCTACGGAAGTATCACTGTGTTGATTAATTTGTTTTTTCATACGTTGTGTTTTTGTAGTAAACTATTGTATTTACCAACAATTACGTGTAATGGCCAGCTTTCAAAAATGCGTTTCGACGCACTTCCAACAAATCACGGTATCCATTTTCGATCGCCCTTATAGTAACAATATACAACACTAATATATTGTTAAGGGTTGCGCAATGAAGGTTAACGTAATTAGGCCCAACCACACTGCCTAATTTGCCTGCGTATATCGTGGAGTGTCGTGGTCTTTTGGTAGTCGAAAGAAAGCCCAATTTTTTTTAAATTCATGACAGAAACATGCCAGCCAAATGTACGGATCTCAAAGCACGTCACATGTCCATCGCCCAAATACATACTCTGTAGCATAGTGATTGCGTTTCTCATTACTTCGTAGTAGGCGAGGGTACGCTAATACGTGACCGTAATATTGCGCTTTGTTGATATTTTTCTTCTTTAGGTGTCTCTGCACAATCTCATGTCCCAACTAATTTAATGTTCTCGCCAGACATGCGCCTTGACTAGATTCCATTACGAATGAAAATTTTCTGACGTGTTCGATCATTTATTCCCCCTGTTTCTTGGATATTGAGTTGAAAAGTGCCAGGTGCAGACAAAATATACGAATTTAAAAGTCTGTACGTCACATGTTCATCCCACAAATACATGCGCTGCCGCATAGTGATAGACGTTTCTCATTATTTCAGAGTAGCCGGGTGTACGGTACCACATGAACGTAATATTGCGCTATACTTATATTTTTCTTCCTTGGCTTTCTCCGTGCAGTCGTTTAGCTGCACTAATTAAATGCACTCTATAAAATTGTGTCTTAATTGAAATCCACTCAGGATAAAAATTACCTGCCGCCTGTCTATCTTTTATTTCTGTTATTTAATGGACATTCAATCCAAAAGCGGCCTACTTCGTCGCCATAGACTGTATATAAACTCTACCTCGAGAATATTGGTGCCACATCGTCACGTTAGCCCAACTGCACTTTTCTGCGAAGCTCCAGCATTTAAACGGTGAGTAGAAGACAGCTTTTGTTCATTTTTAAATGGACCAGTTTGTGTACTGTGATAAAAGCCTACAATCCCGCTTAGGTGGTTTTCACATCCTTGTCGAGAAAGTAATTCTTGGTGATCCGTGGCCGCTAGAAAACAGAATTTTCTGATGAAATGCCTCCGACGGTCCTTAATCTTTTTCTACCTTCACTGAAGAGATGGTTTTGACGAACAGTGTGTGAATTTATTCAATTTCACTGCATTTTATTCTTGTCTCCCTTGCAACAAAGATACGCGCACGGCTTATGTAAAGCGTATGACGGGGCTAGTTTGTAATGCAAATAAAATTCTTCGTCGAAATCGACATAGCTGTGATTCCGAAATGTGTGTAAACTTCTACGTATTAATATCTAATTGCAGACTTCTCCAGGCAGTTTTACCAGATCAATATAAATTGAGTCCAGGCTACAACACACAGTGAGAATATTTGTTTATCACTTCCATTCCTGTTGCAGTCGGAATAAATTGGTACTTATAATTTAGACATTGAGTTGTAACTCGCGCTCCTTAGAGATCATTTAGATGTGGCGAAATAATAATAGTAGTGACTGAAGCAAGACCGAGGCAGCTGTAGCGTTTAGACTCGCTCAGTTGCAAAAGATATATACATTTATGAACGAGAGATAAATGATCTTTCAGGCTGGGAATTTTGCCAATTACACAACCGCCAAGTGTAGAAGCAGGTGTTTGCGCTAGTAACGACGTTATAGTTTTTCAAGAGATGGTTTTATTCTTATTGTGAGCCCCCAATGTGTATACCAAATAAAGAAGCACAACAACTAAGGCAATAAAAAATTGATTCTTCTTATTTTTGTTTACAGTCGATTCCCGCATGCTTGCTTTGAAATAAAGAACAATCAAAAGCTAGAAGACAACAGTGTTTTGTTTATGTATCCTGTACAAAACACTAATTTTTAGTCGATGAACAAGGAAGCATGCCGACGTCGAGATAATTGCTAATTATAGGTAACAGGGCAAGCCTACAGGGTACCTAACACAGAACACTGACGTTCTACATTAATAAAAATTTATTCAGATTGTTTCTTTTAAGAAATTTCGATGAAGCCGAACAACTGACGGAAGGACTAACATAGATCTGCTAGATTGTACTAATAGAGGCGCCTGTTCAACGTAAATTTTTCTCTAGGGCTCATTGTCTCGAATACACATTTATAGCACACAAAGCCACATTAATGTCCTTCTACGTGGTGCACTAAATATTATTTATTACTTATCCGGCTCTTATATTTCGACAACGGTGGCAACAGCGGCACACTTTTCAGGTGGCCGCCAGTGGACGAGTGCAGTAAGGCGTGGTTGCCATCCGCGAGCACAGAATCTCACAGCTGGGAGAGCTCTTGCTCGCACTAATATTGTAACAGAAAGTCCAATCTTCCGGGAAGCTGCGGACTATGACGTTTGTCCTCCAGAGACTGCCTATAAAGAAATGGCGGATGAAACTGAGGTAGTTAGTGCATTTGAGATGGGTTAGTCATGAACGTTGGGGAAAGGACCACAACCAATGCAGAAGGTTGTTTTTCGTTTTTCTTGGAATGTTTGGGACCATGCTGTGTCAAGCAGGTATCGTAAACGCAAGTAGAAACGGACGAGTTCATTTCGTTTGTACCAAGTGTCTGTTTTTCTCACTTACTTAAGAGGATTCTCGGATGCCATTTTCATATATTGGGGGATTTAAATTGCTTACATTAGCCTTTTAATTGCCTCGCAGTAAGTTCTGGGCAGCGCAGCTGTTGTACCAACCGAAGTTTGAACGGGAAATTGCAGGAATGTGCGCAATTTCGATTTGTTACATTCTTGAACATGCGCAGGTTTTAGGTGCTGTGCTGTAAAAGCCTTTGATTATAAGATCAGAATGACTGACGTCTTTGCCGTAAAAATAAAACTTAGTTTTTGTGTTTAAAAGCAGCGATGGCGAAATATTACTCATACATTTCTGGTGAGCTATATGAGGTGTCTTCTACATTTTTACCTGGACGTTCAAAGCATACACGTCTTGACAAGCATAATTAATTTGGCGGAAGCAAAAGTGGTTATGCCACAGACCACCTGTTACCGGGCTGGTAGTCTCATCATACACATTTTATTGTTCCCATGCTGCTTTGCGTGGCTGATATGCGTGGGGTATATTGCTATATGATCGGTCCTCGTTTAAATATAAGGTCACTTGCTATTGCGGCGCTGTCCTCTGCAATCCTCTTCCTGGTGTTCTCTTTTATGTTATGTTCAACGTAAGCTGTGTAAGTTATGCAAGTTTAACGTAAGCTTTGTTACGTAAGTTATGTTTAACGTAATGGTTATGTTTAACTTGAGCCCACGAGCCCACTTGACATCTTATTTGCAAATACAACATTCTCTTCACAGCAACCATTTACGCTAAGCGAGGTTTAAAACTCGAGATTTTCCTCATTACTGCTCCGAACCGCAGTAAAGGAAGCGGGAAGATTGAACTAACTGGCTGCTGAGAACAATATTCATAAACCTATATCGACGCGAACCTATATAAGGAATGTACTACAGCTGTCTAAATCTTTTACACAGAAACATTAGAAACCTTTAACGAGTGGTGTATTGCGCGCCTTTTCTCTTGCGCGATGACAGAATGCTCCTGGCCCTAATAACCCCTCGAGCACGGAATTTTGCTACCTGCTGCGGTGCGCGATGCCATAATCCCATTCTCATAATGACTCAGCTGCATTGCACCGAACCAGACTACTCATTGCTCACTCCTAATGATTCGCAATGGAGCATTTACCGCGATTTAGCTGCTTCTTTCTTTTTCCTGAGTTACATGCTAAGCACGAAGCGTTTAAAATGGAGATAAGTGAGATATTAATGAACACAGCGCTTCCTTAGCTTTGCATCTGCTCCGCGTTGCATACTCAAGCAAAAAATGCATTAAAATAAAGAATAATATTTTCATTAAAATTTCTTGTTGGTTTTTGCCTTTACATGCGTGTTTTGAAAATAAATACGCTGCGAAGCAAAAGGATCAACTTTTTAAATGTAGAAAGCTTCTTTCCTGCTTTCTTGTCTCTGTCTATAGCAAAGCTGTAGATCTCGCTATCCTTCATTATAAAGTTGAAGAAAAAACGATCTTGCAGGTGGAGACATGTCACGCCTCTTCGGAATGAATCTTTTGGTTCTGGTGCCCGTCATGATTGGTATGTTAAATTATAATTTAATTGGTTTTCCTACCCATTTAACTAAGCTTGGTGTAACGGTAATAATGCAGGAAGTGCGCGGAAGGCGTCACTCGGAAAGTAAAGGAACAGTGTAGAAAGGTAGACAAAACTTAACGCGCTATTTCGTCCTGTGGCGCTCCCACATTTGTTATATATCCATGGAACTAAAAGACATGTAATTTGACTGCCTTAGGTGTGAAGAGCCTATGGAAAATATTCTTACAATTGCTATTTACTGGCTTCTCTTTTGCTCGCGAACATTTGCTTCGATTAGTGTTTTTGTTTATAGGGCTTAACGTCTCAATGCGACTAAGGCTAAGAGAGATACCGTAGTGGAGCGCTGCAAGTATTTTCGGCCGCCTGGGGTTATTTACGCGCACTGACGTCGCCTCCATCGAAATACGACCACCGGGGCCGCAAACAACGCCCCGTCTTTAGGTAGGAAGCCGTGTACTATAACTACTGAGCCAAAGCGGCGACTCGTGAATAGTAAAAAGAACTCTCTAATTATGCTTTATATGTTTTGAAAGCTCTGGAAAGTTCAAACTCCAAGTCACAGTTTTCCTGGTTTTTCTATTGGTTGCTAACACAATCGTGAAATGTTGTGCTCCGGTGGTTGATAAGGAATTTCTTTTTTCCTTGTATCAGTCATCAGAGCAAGGTGTCCACAAGCCAGGAATGTTAACATGTTTCGGCAAGACTTGTACACTGCTCAAAAAGTAGAGGAATAGAATTTTTATTTTCGCCCTTAAGCACTCGGCGCCCATGACCAGCAGGCTGTTTAACCACAAAAAGGAGTCAGCAGACACAAATCACACACTGATTTTTCGCACTGCACAAAATCTAGATCGTACATATTTGAAAATCAATCGCGAGGCGGACAGTACAAGGTGTAAACAGCGTTTGGTAAATTATCGATTGGACATGTACGTCATCATAGGCCATACAGGTCGAAAATACCTGGTTCATTACAAGAAACCGAGAGCCTACAGCCTCGTATTCCCATTTCTACACCACAACAGAAGTTGAATTAACTCAGCAGCCTGTTCCTGCGTTTTTGCAAACTTCACAGAAAGCGCTCCTCGAGCCATAAAGAGATGAACAGGCAGTTTTTGGAACGGAGGCGACACATGCTACTGGCGTACGGTATTGAGCACACACATTTGGTCGAGAAATTTTTTGCAGTGGCGTCTTTCTCTTTCTCGCAGTTGACTCAGAAAGGAAGTGCATGAAAAAAATTGTAGACGTAAGCTCACCGGTATTGTTCATTAACCATCGCAAGCTGTCATACATTTCGTTTAGCCATTAAGTAAATCCCACTTTTTCAATCATTGCCCTTTTCCATTTCCTTTCTGCTGTAAACGAGGAGCAGATTTCCTTTTCTCTAATTTGCCACCTTTTGGAAGCAGCTGCCAAAGGAGAGGGTTAATTGCAGAGATATGGGAGAGGCCTTTGTCCTGCAGTGCGTGTAGTCAGGTTGATGATGATGATGAGTTGTAGGAAGTGAACTCTGCTATTTTTTTGCAGGTGGCGCTCATTTATTTCAAATAAATAAGCAAATAAATAGGCGCGGGTAGCAGATACTGCTAAAGCAAACGGAGGATTAACTACGGCTAGGCTTAGCCATACATTGAGCAACAATCGTCCCCTCCTTTTAATCATTAACGATACATTTTCCTGTCTTCGGCCCTTTACGCTGCCACATGAAATTGTCTTTCCCCAATGGCTGAGCTTTTCTGCCGTCCGGAGTAAAATACGTGCAAGTTTCTAAGCGGGGAAGTCCGTTCAACTGTCTTCGTGACATAGATTGTTTCTCTTCAGAAATCCACTCCGTAAACGTTTCTGCTGTTCGGTGAATGCCACTTTCTAAGCAGCGCCCATATTTAGTAGTAAATGGAAAGATTAAATTCAGATATTGAAAATATTAGCTTGCTTTCGAATCATGAAGCCCATCAGGTGGTGCAGTAAATTATTCACGGAGTGCATGGACGCAGAGAATGATCGTACATGCGTGGAGGCTGATCAATGATAATGATGACGATTTAAGCTCTTCGGAGTTGTTTTACTGCGATATGTTCTGCCGAGTGTTTCTCCAATCAGTCACAGCCAGGGATCGTAAAAAACAGCTGCGAAATATAACTGCAATAAACTACACACTTTTTCTGGCTGGTATAAAAGGAGCACCATCTGTGATGCCCACATTTTTTGTTGCAGTAGTGTTTCACGCATAAAAATACCCGACAAAAAATTTTTCGATCATAGCAACAGCAGCCGCGTGTATCGAGGCGTCAGTCGAGCAAGGCAAGTAATTATCGCTGGTATGCAACTACTTGCTCAGCACAGACCTCCTGCTACTTTGGCAGCTTCAGTTTGGCTTATATTTACGCAACGTGCTGAAATAATTCTTGCAACAAATGGTGTCCACAACATTTTTATGCGTGAAAACATGAACTCTTTGCAGCTGACGCGTTTTCGCCGGGGATATTATTCCAGCAGCGCTACAGAACCGACCGAAATAAAACTAATGCGCTGTCGCTCGATTTTTTCAGCGGCTTTGATCATGTCACCGAATGCCGCCGAGGCATTCGCGGTACCTGGAAGCGTGTTGGACACGATCAGCAACACCTTAGGAAGAAGCGCGGAAGTCGTGGACAGCAAGAAGTGATGCACTCCGTTGGCTGAACGCATGTGCGTGCAATGCATCATAATCCTCTTTCTTGCTTGGAATAAACTGCCGTGTGAAGCCTGGGTACATTTCCTTCATGTGTCTTGAATTCATAATTGAAAAATGCGCAGAACATTGCGCCACCACTCAGTGACATTCAGTTAGGTCATCAAACCTTTCAGATTTTGTATACTACACCCATTAATTGCGCATTTTCACATTATATTGACGACACTAAAGGTACCAGTGGTGTGCGGTCCTAAATGCCGTATATTTGCTGATGACTGTGGACCCGCAAAAGGCAAAAGTTTCGTTGCGGTGATATTGAGAAAGACAATTCGAACCTTTTGTGAGACTAACCGAACCGCTATCCGCGCACTGTTCGTGAATCTTGCAGGCTGTTCTAAGAAACAGCCCAGCCTAGAAAGGAACAAAAAAAATAACATTTTGATATTGATCTCCTGCTTGCAACTCTACAAGCTAGGATATCAAGCTGGATAATTCACTGCACTAAGGAAGTAACAAAATGCCGGCACTGTGTGGATACAGTTATAAGGCACAGACTGAGGTGTTCGGGCTTCGTATTATCATCGTGCTTCGTAATAAATGATCAGACTTCGTATTATACACAATGTAGAATTGAATTAAGGAAACAAATTAGACCCAATTTCTTTTATATAAACGTGCGAGAAGTATGCAGAATGACTGGTCTGTGTAAATTTCTTTAGAAAAAGTAAGAATAGTTTGCAGTTTTTATCTTCTCTCACTACATTGCCTTCTTTATGAAAGTAAGCGGTTTTTTCCCACCACACATTGGGGTTGCAGAATGTTGAAATAAATACAGTGTTCTTCTAAAGCTAGGATACAGCTAATGTTTTTCCTGTTTTTCTCGTCTGATCCTGCGTGTAAATACCAACTTATATGTTTATACAGTGGATGAACGGCCCTCTCGGTAGTGGCTTGGCGTCATATAGGAGTCACCGTTGCAATGTAGGCTAGTTAGCAAGGAATACTGTAATGAACATAACCCAGGCGTGCTGAAACCCTTAATTTCAGAATAGTAGGTCGCACAAAATTAGTGTAAACACGACGTTGAGACAAACAATCTCTGCCCACTTCCGGGTTGTTTGTTACAATAGTCTCGGTCACGTTATGGGACTGTTCGCGTGACTCGGGCAGTAAATTCTGGGCGGCGCTGTTCCTAGTCAGGAATGCTCTGTACACACCAGGTTGCAGAACTGATGAGCCCGTAGTTCCGATACCGCGCTGTAAAAATGCCAGGCGTAATTTTTGCTGCATTCATACTCCAATCGTCCTTTCCTGCTTTACACTGTGAGCGCCCTTCTAGTTCGTGCTCGGGAAGATCACTTGCTGTCCCCGAGTCATGTCATAGAGTAAAAGGCGAAGAGGCGGCCAGTAGCTGGCCGGAACGCTCTAGCTAGGCCCACTACCATTAACAGCTGATAAAGATAAGTTTTTAGCTCCAATGGCAGATAAGAGAAATGTCAAGGCCATTTTCTATGAAGGCATAACAGCCGATTTTTTTTTTAAATAAGAGACGGAGATGAACGTCGCTATAACTGCATGGTGAGCCTAGGAAGTGCTGTCTAGTGTTGTTATTTTTTGTTTTAATATAGGATTAAGCGGGTGATGTTCCTGTGGGAATGAAGATTCGGACGATAACGAAAATACCTATTTTTTGCGCAATTGGATTTCTTCAAAACAATACTACGCTTCCGTGAGCGCTGAAATATGCGGCATGCATGGATTCCTAATCTAATCCAAACCCAAATATATTCAGAGGTCGTGGATTCGGATGCCACCGGTGGCATGGTTGTTTTTTCTACGGCTTTGTAAGTAGTTTTCTTTAAGCGACAGATTAATAGAAGTATTATTCTCCCAATAATCAGCACTACAATTAAAAAAAGAAACATTCTCCTATGCACCTTGGTTTCGGTGACTGTTGGCTTCCTTCACACACACACACGCACGCACGCACGCACGCACACACACACACACACACACACACACACACACACACACACACACACACACACACACACACACACACACACACACACACACACACACACACACACACACACACACACACACACACACACACACACACACACACACACACACACACACACACACACACACACGCACACGCACACGCGCACACACACACACACACACACACACACACACCACACACACTCGCACACACGCTCACACGCACACACACGCATATATATATATATTCGACTGCGTAGGGGGAAGTGTGACGCCCATGAAGAGACGATGCCTAGTGTATTTGATCGGCATCGCTGAGTACGCAGAAGAGGAGGAGAACGAGGTGGTTGGCTGCGTCTCG
Organism: Amblyomma americanum; assembly: GCA_030143305.2. Classification (NCBI taxonomy): domain Eukaryota; kingdom Metazoa; phylum Arthropoda; class Arachnida; order Ixodida; family Ixodidae; genus Amblyomma; species Amblyomma americanum. Next base: position 53,133 of record JARKHS020026821.1, read on the forward strand.
TGATTGTTGGCAAGTGGACCCCAGCTGGTTTCAGTTGCCAGTCGTGGTTAGAATATATATATATATATATATATAAACAGCCATATCAGATTTTAGAATTTCGAAAAAACCTTTATCTTCGGTGCTGTGGCTGTTCAAAATTTGACAGTGTCCTACAAAATTACATGCGCTTTCGAAAAGCATGCAGGCAAATGCAAGCTTTCCAGTGCGCGTAACAAGTCAAAAAACCAAGTTTTGTCCAACCAAGGGCGATCGCGTTTTCTAAATTCTAAAAACTGATATCGCTATTACTAACGACCGGCTACAAATCTCTTATTTTAACTAGGTGCCTATCTGTAGAGGTTAAGATGTTAAATACCTAAAATAAGTTACCCAGCTGACTACTCAAAACGATTCGCCGGTTTTCTGGAGTCCGGCAACTCTGGTAATATGGTGAAAGAGGTATATTTTTACCCGAAGAAAAGTTGTTTTTGAAAATTCTTTGAAGACTTCTCCGATAGACCTGTTACAAGAAGTCCTCACAATTTAAAGTATATAGCTACCAGCACCGTCTTTTCCATTATTATTTCGCGTTCCCGCGGTCTTGGTATAGGAAGCAAATTAAAACCGGAAGGCCATGTTTAATGTGCCATTTATTCTTGCGGGGGCGAACAATTCAAAATAGAAATAAATACTCTTGCTGTGTTTTTATCGTGCTCCTTTGACCTCTTGAGTTCAAGCTTACTAATTTATCCAAACGATCAGAAAAAAAAATCGACATTCAGTGATCAGTGCGCAGAAGTTTGCACAGGTTTATGGACAAGAGCGGTACGTTTGTACTACGCAGCATTTTACTTGCTTTCTTAATCACCGTTGTCTGTCTGTCGTCCAATACTTCAATCCATGGCGCTTGTGTGGGTAGCAAGAATGACCGGAAGAACATGCAAACAAATTCAATATTTTCACACCTTATTCGTGAAACAATAGGTCTGCAGAGAACTAACACAAACGCGTATAGGACAACTGGCTGCGTTTCACAAAAACATTGTGCTCCAAGCAAATCCAGAGAGCAAAGACTCCACGCAGCTAGCGGCCAAGGCGCATCAAGAATTATATTCTATCCAAGAAGTAGCAAATAATCGGGCCAGCAGTGAATAACGTTGCTTAAGCATTAACAACATTACATAAACTGTTCCAGTTCGGAGAGGACTTAAGGCACCATTTTACTCACCGTATAAGTTCGGGCGTAAGAAGACCTGTGCAGTTGTAAACCCTGGGGTTGGTGTGGCACCAGTATTACCTAGATAGAGTCTATGTACTCTTGCCGAGGCCTAAGTGGACAATTTATCAACCCAAAGTCCAAGAAATTATGGCAATATTTGATGCCGGTAATTTTAGGCAGGTAATTTTTAGGCCTCATCTGTTTGAATGAAGGCGCAAGGGTCGAGAGCAAATTGAAGCCGCATGACTAAACGACTGCGCAGAGACTGCGAAAAAACAAAATTATGAACGATGCACTGCATTGCGGTCAGATGCTAAGGAAAAAACGAGAAATTTCAATCAGAGTGTGGGAGATGGTTTTTTTGCGGTGAATGCCTGATGAGCAAGACCTGCGAATTGTACTTTTTGTCTGCGCATAGAGTCATGAATCCCAAAAAGTTGAGGTCTGTATCGATTAATCGAAGACCGTCATGTTTTACCGCGGATATAGGGGCAGATAGGCTTGCAACCGCTGGGGTAGAAAAATGCGTCTATGCTCTGCGCACAGCTTCATTGTTTGACATAATGATAGGATTGTGCTTTGGTACCCCAAAAGCAGTCGAATGAAACCATACCAGGAGGTGCCCATAAAATATAAAAACGGCTGGTAGAAAAGCAGGTTGTGAAAGGTGTGAAAGAAGTGAAGCTGCGTATTGATATTTTCTTGTCCGAAGTAGGGGACACTTCAAGACAAACATATTAGCTGCTGTTCAACTAAATTGATTGGTTGGTGTTTTTTGGGGGAAGTGAAATGGCGCAGTATCTGTCTCACATCTCGGCGGACACCTGAACCGCGCCTTAAGGGAAGGGATAAAGAAGGGACTGAGAGAAGAAAGGAAAGAAGAGGTGCCGTAGTGGAGGGCTCCGGAACAATTTCGACCACCTGGGGATTTTTAACGTGCACTGGCATCGCACAGCACACGGGCGCCTTTGCGTTTCACCTCCATCGAAATGCTGCCGCCGCGGTCGGGTTCGAACCTGGGCACTCCGGATCAGTAGCCGAGAGCCGTAACCACTGAGCCACACCGACGGGTCAGTTCAACTACTGCTCTACCTGGTTAGAGAGTGAAAGCTGTGGTATATCGGGCAAACGCCGGTTAGAGAGCGCAGACAGACAGAAAAACTTTATTTTACAAGTGAGTTTTAGACCCTGCTGGATCCCTGGACCACTGCGCGGTCCCGCACTGCATCAAGTAGGTCATGTCGGGACATGACGTCGGCAGTTCGAGTCACCCCAGCCAGCTGCGATGTCGGGTCTGCAGACGTCAGCAGGACCTCCCAGTCCTCCCAGCTCGATATCGCGTGCTGTCCTTGCGGGGGAGGGTCAGCAGGGAAGCCGAAAAGGATGTGGGAGAGTGTGGCGTGAAGGTCATCGCATAGGGAGCATGTAGGGGATGCGCCAAAATAGTGGGATAACATCTCAGGGGATGACCGAGAGCGGGTCTGGAGGCTACTGAAGAGGAGCTGTTGGGTGTAACGTTGAGTGCTTTCCGCACACTTGATAGGCAGTGCGCCCACCCTGCTAGCCTGGCACGTGGCAGTTTAAGGATTGATCGCGAGAGGTTGGTCACCCAACGAACGCTGCGGCCTATTGCTGCAGTGCCGCGTGTCTGCCAGAATGTTGTCAGCGCTAATGCATGCAGCCCACATCTGTTTCTCATCGTCGCCACGTATGTCAAAGCGCGATTGAGGCGTCCACTGACCCAGGGAACCAGTTATGCGCCTTGCTTTCCTCAGAACCATCGGTGTCTAGAACGTTGTTAACTCCAACGCCAATGAACACAATGAACGCCGAAGGCCTATGGCTTCAGTGTCACATTGCTACCACAACGTTGTCAACCCCAACACATGCAGCGCACATTTGTCACTACTGCCATGTAGTTAAAGCGCGACAGAGGTGTCCAATGTCCCAGGGGGCCAGTTATTATGCCTTTTCTTTGCTTTCGATGAATATTGAAGATTGGTTTTGAAAATTGATTTTGAAGAAAGGAAATTGCACAGTAACTGACACATATATATCGGTGGACGCCTGAACAGCGCCATAAGGAAGAGACAAACGTTGTTGGGCTGAAGGTCCTTCAAGGTCATCCTCCGGCCTACGCGACGACTACTTAGCGTACGTGAAGCTTTTTGCTGCAAAAAATAATTAAAATGAAACATCAGCAGCTTTGTGTTTGACGGTTCCCTGGAGCATACAGGAGAGTGTGAAATGGAGTAAAAATTGTCGTGGTCTTAAGCGCCATTTCGCGAACTGCTTATTAGTGTGAGTATCAAGCGAAGAGAAAGAAAAAACGATGAACTTTAAAGAAGTCATACTTGTGCGTGGCCGACGCGAGGCGGACTGAACGGTTCATTGTTGCCCATCATGGCTAAACCGGGAAAATATAGTCAAGTTTTGAAACAATCCGGAACAACAGGAGCCTTCAAGACTTTAAGATAGTGTTAGAATATTGTGCAGGATTTAGAGGAGTGCTGTGTATCCATATCTGGATACACAGGCCGTGGATATACAAGACCGTCAAGTTTTTGGATAGCCAGCGTGCATACAAATCGAGTCGAATGGAGTGCAGTCCGGAACCTGATTGGAAAAATGTTGCATTTATTTCCTCGGTTGCCTGACTAGATAAAATTTTTACATATCATGGTCGTTCTAAGAGGAGTTAATACAATATTTTGGTGACTCGCCTTTGAGATGGAGATAATTTATCATGGGTGGAAATGGATACAACACTTTATTTAAAAATAAAAACCGCACACAGTTGTGAATCATGGTACGGATTCAAAGCACAAATATTCCCTTGCATTGTGAAACTCCCCGCGACAGATCTATTTAAAATGACGTTTTCCAAAGCGACCTGTTTTTAGATCGACCTGGACATAGCACATCATGGATGGAAAAAGACAAAACTTATTTTAAAAACAAACACCGTGCGTCAGTCCACCGTAGTAGCAATGGACACCCCAAATATTTCCATGCCTTGACAAAGCTGCCTGGCACAGATCTGTTTGAAGCGATATTTTGCAAACTGTCATGGTAGAAGTGATATCAGTACTGCATATTTGAAGGTCTGTAAATGAAATTGACTTGAATAATTTTGTGTCTGTCAGGAGCCGCACGTTTGATCATATGAAACTGCATTCCCTGAGCGAAAAAAACATTGTGCCACATCCGTGTACATTGATGGTAATAAACAGAGCGAGAAACTCCAAATCGCAATAAATTTTATTCCGCACCACTAATTCCATACAAGTAGTGCACGTCTCATAGCTTTAATTAGGTTATGCGAAATGTAGCCCTGCATATCCTATTCATGTGCACCAATAAGCACTCACTCCAGTCGAAACATTAGCAGACAAGCAGGGGTTGCCTAAAGAGTGTGAACGAGGCATACATAACCGCATTAGAAAATGTACTTAGAGATTTCACAGCGGCTATTGTGCTCCACAGGAAAATTGATAAATAAGCAGAAAGTAAGTTTATAACGCGAGGAGAAACTATCACGCACCTCTGATATAATGAACCTGCGCTCCCTAGGGGGCACTCCAAAATGTTGGACGGAGCACCATGTAGTTAAAAATGCGGTATTTACATTCTTGAACGCAGCAGACCAGCCGTGCGAGCCTGGCTAGTCTGCTCAACGGCACAACAAGCCACCAACGCTCCTAGCATCGTCAGAACCAGCCGCGCTATTGCGGCACTGCTACACCCACACCGCTTTTCATTCTTCTTTACTGGTTTCGAAGCAAATCTAATCTGTTTAGTGTTTTTATTTCTCCGGATAGCCTGAGAACGGAGGAAACATTTCCACAGCAAATTATGTCTTCGCTGGTAAATCTCAAGAAAACGAGCTGGTGCCAACGTGCGCTGTAAACATTCGGGTGTATTACCTGACACTACATGCAATACGCGCTCAAAACGTGTTCGCTAATTATTTTTTCGTACTTTTTAAAAACGGCGCTAAGAAAGTAACAAATAAAAGTCTTTCCACTTCGGTTGCAGGTCGCGCGTCGTAATTTAAGCGCGTGCAATCTGTCAGGGTAAGGCAACGGAAACACATGGAGCAGAAAAAAAACACTGCTTGCTCCTCAACACATGCGCACCAGCTCACGGCCTATAACAGTTGTCCTTGAAGAGCCTTTATTGAGGCTTTCATTCTTTATGCTTTCAAGAGTAAACGTAGGCGTGAGATGCGCAAGCCCATATTATCTTGCAATTTCAAGGCTTGCTTTGGGGGCACTGCAAGCATGACGCCACTGGAATGATAAACAGGAGCTATAGCCCCTTGTACTTCTTTATAGATGTTGGTGCATGTAGTAACAACACAGTGACTATCATCAGTTGATTGATAGGCCTGAAAATGTGTTTTCTATCTTTAGGAATCAAAAATAACCCATTCTAGGAAGTTCTCCAATTTCGTGTCTTTCAAGAAAACAGTGACTCAGAAGAAATTCGAAAAATAGGTCGGTATGTATCGTCTGGCGAAGCAGTCGTTACGTTTTCAACCAAAGCATTCTTATTTCGATGGTTCCAATGAGCTGAGCAATTATTAGCAACGCAAGTTTACTTTGTGGGTCAAAATGAGAGAGAAGGGAAAGAACATCCAGTCAACCTTGCAGCATGCCACGGAACCAGTAACAACATATGGGCAGCCACCAGCAGCCACCTGGAAGCTCTGGCAAAAGATGCTGCTGAACAAGCAATAGTCGCCAGGGGAACTCTATAACCAGGAGTGAGAATCACAGTGAAGGTTTGCGTCGAATGTCAGAACCTTTAATGCCGAGAATGTGTCAAAGTGTTCCCATAGGCGGAAAGCAAAAAAAAGAAGAATTTGCACGCACGTAATCCGCGTAAAATGAAGCCCCAATGCTGCGGCATGAATTGAGTGTATTGAAAGCGAAAATGAACTGAGTAACAACGGCAATGATTCCTTGCGTTTACTAAGTACATTGAGCTCTGACCCCTTGATAGGCGTTGTGAACTGAATCAAAATCCTTCTCTCGATCGCAACAGGCCTTCGATGAGGGAGTTATTTTCGGTCTCGTGACTAGTGACATATTTGTTGTTCGGAAACAACGGCACTTGGCTGTCATCCATGAAAGAAAAGCGCTAAGCTCATATTTCTATTCATCCACAAAATTTTCCTAGCATGATTACTTTGCAGTGATGTTTTTCAAAACACGGACGTCATTGACCGAGCTCCCCTCAATAACATGACGGGCGATTATATTCATAAGAAAAGGAATCTTCAAAAAGGCTTGCCGAGGGGAGTAGCGGATATAATTAAAATCGAGAGCAGCATTCACTGAGCAAGACTACCGTTAAGACACCTATGTATTTGGTGAAATAATGAAGGGAAACAGGGACAGACAGCAGGCTTTATGTACTTTTGTAAATTTTGTAATTTGTACCCTCTTTTTTCGTCCAGAAAAGGAGTAAGCATCAGATGCACTGCAAGAACCGAGTAAAGCATACTAGGACAGCCCATATATACCACGCAGCGGTATAATCTTGGGCATTGGGAAGCTGGACCCCCCCCCCCCCCCCCTAGTCTTCACGCCAGTGAATTCCTAGAGCTGGGCAGCGCGCGTGCATTACCACGTGTGCTTTGCCATTTCGCGAATTGAAGAGCGTCCACCGTTAGCAACATTCTTCATCGCTTTTGAGGAATTAGGCGGAGCGGGAATTTCCTCCCACAGCTTCTACATTCTAAACATTAATACGCCTATATGTGTGTAAAAAGGGAGTAAGATGTCCTCTTGCGCTCTCCTTTCTATCAAAGGGAGTGCACTAGAAGAGAGCTTACTCCGTTTACTACTCTCTGCTCTTTAGAGCGTAGGAATAGCAGGACACCTTGCGTCCCTCACTGCCACTGCATTTCCACGTGCCATTGTTCCCTACTGTCCTTCAACGGCATTACCCGTTCGTTCGCTTGGGCCGCCCTGTGACCTTCCTGCGCAGCTACAGAATGCTTCGTTTTCTGATATTGTCTAGCATATCTCTTAACTCATCCGGCTTAACTGCGCAGAACTGCACTAAGTATTTTGGATCCTCAGTGCCCACCAGTGCCACTGCTTCAGTTCTAGACACTAGTTCAGTTGTTCGTCTGGTTGTCTGATAGATGGCTTTCCTCAAGGCAGAGGGATTTTGTAGGTGTTCTCCTACTGCGCAATCTACAAAATCGCGCTCACTTGTGGCAAATCTTACATCGGAGAAGCAAGCGGATGCCTGAAATAGTGGTTTAGAGAAGATCACTTGGCAGCATTATGCGTATCGGCTGGTGGCCACATGACCGATCACTGAAAACACTGCTTTTGGAAATTTTGTAAACCTGTCTTCTCGAAAACAACACTCTTAGCCAAAACTCTTAGCCAATGAAATCAGACACGCAATATTTTCTAAGCCCACGGCATACCAAGGAAAGAATCCATTATGTAAGCAAACACTCTATAGCCGCACCAGCGAGCACGCTTTCTTTTCTGATACGCGGCTTTGATACTAATCGCATGTGAATGATTACGCCACTGCTGCTGTAGTCTACGGTATATGCACTGTTCTGTCAAATAAACGAAAACTGGAGACTAGCACCGGTCTTGTCTCTATGCATTCTCTTTGTCCTTTGCGCTTCTCTAGAGCTCAAGAAGTCCTCGATTAAAATTAGAAGAAAAAAAAAACAAGAAAAGAAGAAAATATAAGGCATGAAACGTCGTCCTTATCAACTGCCATTTATTTGCTGTAGCGTTTTCAGCGATATTGGCTTTCCTAATTACAGATCTGACTTGTATTCCTTTCCCTCTAACTAAATGTTATTGATTCTTGCACTAGCTGTTCCTCAGCCACTGTACAATTCTCTTTCGTACTGAAGGAGCCGATCACTCAGGTCGATTCCCGGAGGTATTTGGGTAGCTAGGCATCGCGTGATTGAAGGTTTGCCAAAGGTCGCAGTAATAATGGACGACATCCTCTTACGGGGCAAGGAGTTTTCGAAGATCCATCTTTGAAGTAGTTACCTCATATCGGCGCATCATGCGTAAAAGGAAGAGCACCTCCGTTTTACCCATCGTGTCGGCCACAAGTGTGCCATTCCATGCCCATCGTTAGGCATGGTGGGGCCGCTACAGTAATGTCTTTAAGCAGCTCGTTCATCTTTTTGCTTCAGGTCATCACTCGTTTGTGCTGCTCAGTCCTTCCCCCTATCTTAACGAGGGCCTTCTCGAACTAGCATTCTGCAACGTTGCAAGTGTAGACGTTCCCTATCAGGAAAGTGCGGAAACAGCGTCCCTTCTAATCCATCGCATGTCCGTAACGTCATCAGTGATCGGCTTCTATAAAACTAAGGCAGCGCACGGCGTGGGCATTGGGCATGGTGGCACCGCCACGGACTTGTCCTTCACCCACCTGTCCATCTTGTTGCTTTAAGGGAAGAAACGGCATGGCAAATTTCATAGTATTAGTGACGTAATCCTGTTGATGCTGCTACGTCCTTTGCATCTATAATTTAGCCTTAAGTTATGAGTCCTATAGATAAACATCTGCCTGGTTTTAGCGATATATTGCTACGGGTCACGTGGTAACAAACCCAAACCCTGCGATTCAGGATGCTCTTACGGGAATTTGAAGTTAAACTGCTGAAATGAAAGAATGTAACGGGTAGAAATATATATTTACAGAAGATGATTAATGTATGCAGAAAGAGACAGCAGAGGAGCTATAGAATAAGGGCCAGCGCCGGACTACACTTCCTCCTCCTCATCCACCACAAACACAAGCACCATGCTTCGTCATCATTTTTGTCCACGCCTATGGCCGTAACATAATCCCCGTCGGCAAAAGCACTGTTCCTTTTCTGAGGAGACGTATCAGGGGTGTGGTATGACTTAAGCCGAGCCACATGAACGACATCAGTCACAAGGCGGGTGAATGACGTCGCAGAAGATGCAGGACTGATTTCGTACGTCACGTCGGTCACCTGGCGGACGACTCGGTAAGGGCCGGTGTATCGGGGCAGCAGCTTTTCAGAAAGGCCAACGTGGCGAGAGGGACACCGCAGGAGGACGAGGGACTCCGGGGGGAACTGGACGGCCCTAATACCCCTGCCACACGGCAAATCTAATGTCATTCATTTCATTTCATTTCATTTTATTACCTTAAAGACCCCTCGCGGGGTATTACATAAGGGGTGGGATTAGCAGAAAAGGCACAAAACAATGCCACTAGTGATCATGAACAAAAAAAGTTGTTTAGATTGCTTGCAAATGATGAAGGACAGGTGATGTCGACGATATGCTGGGGAAGGCCGTTCCAATCTTTATCTGCACGTGGGAAGAAGGAGGCTGAAAAAGTAACAGTTCGGGCACGTGGGCGAAAAACTTGAAGCGTGTGGCTAGTGCGATGAGAAATGTATGATGCTGGCGTGATGTAAGGGGCACGGTTAAGTGATGAGTAAAAGAACTTGTGGTACAGTGATAGCGTGGCTATGCGACGACGAACGGAAAGAGGCGATAGTGCTGATTTGGTTTTTAAGGCTGAAACACTGACGTCGTAGGAGTAAGAAGAATGAATGAACCTTGTAGCGCGGTTTTGAACGGCTTCTAGATCGTTTACGAGGTTAATATGATGCGGGTCCCATATGGCGGATGCATATTCAAGTTTAGGTCTAATGAGTGACTTGTAGGCGAGAAATTTCACGTGATGTGAGGTGAGGCGAAGGTGACGTTTAAGAAATCCCAGAGTTTTGTTAGCCGATGATATCACGTTAGTAACATGTGCATTCCATGTTAGGTCATTAGATAATGTGACGCCTAAGTATTTGAAAGATGATACAGATTCTACGGACTCGTTAGCGATTTTGTATTGGAAGGCATGAGTCTTTTTGCGACGGGTGATGGAAAGAAGCTTGCATTTGCTAGGGTTGAGGGTCATAAGCCAATCTGCGCACCACTGTTCAATTTGGTTAAGGTCCTGCTGGAGGGCTTCATGATCAGTTATGTTTGTTACTTGGCGGTAAATTACGCAGTCGTCAGCGAACATTCGAATTTGGCAGGATACGTATTGAGGGAGATCATTAATATATATTAAAAACAATAGGGGTGCAAGGACAGAGCCTTGTGGGACGCCGGATGTTACAGGGAGAGGGTTGGAAGACTGGTTATTTACAATGACTGACTGAAAGCGATTTCTTAAGAAGGCCTTGATCCAGTTTAGCACGTTAGGATGAATGTTTAGAATAGAAAGTTTTTGTATTAAACGTTGATGTGGAACTTTATCAAATGCTTTAGCGTAATCCAGAAAGATGGCGTCAACTTGAAGGTTAGCGTCCAGGTTAGTATGTAAGTCGTTGAGGAACATGGCTAGTTGTGTTTCGCATGAATACCCCTTGCGGAAACCGTGCTGGGATGGATGGAAGAAATTGTTAGCGTCTAAAAAGTCCATTACCTGAGAGTATATGACATGTTCCATGGATCTTGCAGGGGACGCTAGTTAAAGAAATAGGACGGTAGTTCAGAGGGGAATTTTTGTCACCTGATTTGTAGAGTGGAACGACCTTCCCAACTTTCCAGTTTTCCGGAATGAGACATGTAGAGAGTGATTGCGAAAACAATAATTCAAGATACACTGCACTGATACATTTTGTGTTTTTTAGTAGTTTAGTGTTTATCTCGTCGATGCCGGCTGACGAGGAAAGTTTCATTTTCTCGATTAAAGACGAGATGCCAGTTGAAGAAAAAGTTATTGCGTCCATCGGTGAGGTGGCATTAGTAGGAGGTATTCTTGGAGGCGGGTTGCGCTCCTGGGTGAAAATTGACGAGAACGCCGTATTGAAGATGTTAGCGCATTCTGTGTCAGAGGCTTGAATACCGGATGCATGAGTGAGAGTGACTGAGTGTGATGGTGCGGGATTGATAACGCGCCAAAATGTTTTGGGTTATCACATAGCATGCGCGGTAGGTCGCTGTTAAAAAATGAGTGTTTAGCGTTGGTGACGGAAGTCAAGTATTCTTTTTCAGCTGAAAAGTATTTCTCTACGCTTCGGAATTGCTTTTAAATTTGGCAGCGCGAAAAAGCCGCTTCTTTTTATTCTCCAGTCTTTTTAGTGTCTTAGAAAACCAGGGTTTAGAGGCAATTTTCACGAAAAGTTATTCTAGGGATAAATTTTTGTGTTAGTTCATGAAGTTTATTTTTAAATATTAGCCAATTCTCGTTAACAGATCTCTGGTTCCCATCGAATGACATTTGTTCGACTTAATGTCATTTATTCTGCGTGCTGCTACACGGCCAAAAGTAATGCCATTTGCAAATGATGGCGATTGCGATGGAGAAAAAGTGCAGCATAAAAACATTTCGATCTATGCTTCAATATGTTTCGAAAAGTATTGTTTTGCGAATGGAAACCGATTTCAAAATTTTAATCCTCGTTTCAATAACGCGTTGATCACTGCTATCCACCAGGAGTCCAAGCCAAGCCAAAGTTCAGCCAGCGGCGACAGACAAATGGCGGACGTCACTACGTCGCTTTGTGCAATGGATTCGCGGCAGCGGAATGCGATCGCTGCGAGTCTATGCTTGCGAGCACAAAGACGCAGCAGGCTGGCCCTGTACAAAGGCAGATTAGCGCAGCTGAGGGTTAGCGCCAGCACTCCGGACTCCGGCAACACAACGCACGCGCCTGCCGCTGGCTCATGGGCTGGCTACGGCTGGCTTTGGGCCACGCTACACAAAAAAGCCAAAAAACATGCCTGCTCGTCCATTCCGGTTGGCTGGTAGCTAGAGTGACAGTTTTATTTTTTCTGGTGCTATTCGGTATTATTATATAAATAAATGAACGACCACAGAATTATACAGGCGTTGAAATATTAAAATGCTTGTGTCGCGTTTGAAATTTATGTTCGGTGCATATTCTCACCAAGTCTCTGGTGTCGAGGGAACACATTAGCTCGGAGTTTGTTGGCGAATGAGTTCCCCAAACTCATTCGATACCTAATGCGTTTTCATCGAATGTCATTATATTTTCTCGTGTGGCAGCAAACTAATGTCGTTTTGAACGAATGTCATTCGATGGAAATGACATTAAATTTGCCGTGTGGCAGGGGTATAAGTCGGTGGTCGTAAATGGCCATCTGCTTGACTTAAGGGGCGGAGAGACGAGCGTGAGCAACTTGGCGCCCCATGGCGGAGCGTGTAATGGCATCCTGTGTGTATGGTGGGCGGCAACAACGTCCAAGGGCAAGTGAGGATGGCGGCCGAACAAAAGATAGAAAGGAGAAAATCGTGAAGTGTCATGGCGAGACGAATTATAAGCGAACGTGATATACGGCAAAACTTCATCCCAATCGCGATGGTTGGGAGAGACGTCCATAGATAACATGTCTAGGAGTGCTCGATTCAGACGTTCGGTAAGGCCATTAGTCTGAGGATGGCAGGCTGTGGAGAGTTTGTGTTGAGTGCAACAGGACCGAAGGATGTCGTCCACGACTTTGGACAAGAAATAGCGGCCGCGTTCGGTGAGGAGTCGCCGTGGTGCACCATGGTGAAGGATTATCTCGTGCAGAAGAAAGACCGCGAGATCTGTAGCGGAGCTCGTTGGCAACAGACGCGTGATGGCGTATCTTGTGGCATAGTCGGCGGCGATAGCAATCCATTTATTGCAAGATCGGGTCAGTGGAAAAGGGCCAAGAAGGTCGATACCGCGGTGCGGTTGAAAGGAGCGGGAGGTATATCGGTAGCCTGGAGGTGAACAGCAGGCAGCACAGATCGTTTTTTCCGGCGTTGACACATGTCGGAGGCGGCGACATAGCGACGGACGGCACGATATAATCCTGGCCAGAAGAAACGACGGCGAATGCGGTCGTATGTCAGAGACACACCGAGATGTCCGGCGGTTGGCAGGTCGTGAAGTTCGCGCAAGACAGACGAGCGCAGGCGCTGAGGCACGATAAGCAGCAGGTCAAGCTCGTCAGGGTGGTGATTGCGCCGGTACAGAATGCCATTTTCCCAAGGTCAAAAAGCCGCAGTGAGGGATCGGGGCTCTCAGCGGCGAGGCCTTCAATCATCGTGCGTAATGAAGGATCGCGTTGCTCTTTGGTAGCGACGTGCAGCAAGTCGGAAATGGCGAAGAGAGAAGGTGCCGAATAATAAAAACATATTAAGGAGGTAATATGCCGAATATAAAGACGAAAACTACCACAACTTATGGGGCGCTCGCCGCCATCCTAGCGAATATTGGTGCGTATGTGTAGCGCCATCTTTTCGGGCTAACCTGAGCTATTTATGTGAGTTGCTGTGGCAGCCGCTAGATGACACTACATGTAGAAAAATACGCTGTCACTAGTCGTCTGCGCATTCTAGTGTGACTGAATGTGGGGAGATGGACGTCCACCTCGAACAGCATGTAAACATATAATTCTGTGTGACGCTTGGCAAGACAGCCACACAGACGTATGAGCTCCTTCGGGGCGCTTACGGCAACGAGACACTATCGCGGTCGCGAGTTTTCGAGTGGCCAAGAGGTTCCTTTCGGGGAGAACGTCGGTGAAAGACGACATAAGGCAGGGGCGCACCAACATACGCACCAAATTTTGTTTTGGGGAATCATTTCTAGAGAAGAAAATAAGATCAGCCTCAAAACTTTACGGACAAAGGTTGTATTTCGTTTTCTGTGGCAGGTACATTATCAATGTTAAAACAAAAACGTAATCAACCTCACGAAATACCAAATGCTTTTTTTCAAAAGATGTGCAGAGTTGTCGTTTTTGCATGTTTTATATAAAAATCTACAGAGCCCCCGGTAGAGTGCCTAGACAATCCTGGTTTTTAAATCTGGAGACCTTACAGTTGCATCAAGCTACTGTTCCAGTTCCCTCACTTCTACTTTATGCATGATTTTTGAACAGATTAATATTAAACGTATACGAAGCCTTTATTGAACTTAAAAGTATGCTTAATGAGAATAAATATTGCTTTATAAATGTGCTGTCAACAGCGACTCAATTGTTAGAAACAGTCCGCGACTTTGCTGCTGCCGTTAAGCCTACGATAACCTTGACGACCCCATGAGAATCATTAAAACCGTTTGAAAAGCAATGTTTCTTTGCCGACTTCTCTTTCAAACTTTCAGTGAGAAGTTTGGCGGGAGAGGCCTTTAAGGGAATGCTGCCCACATTTTTGTATTTAAGGTATTTAAAATATTCTGGTGGTGTCAACGTCAGTCTAAACTATTCACTTGCAGACTGTCCATGCATTAAAAAAAGAAAGACAGGATTGACTGGCGACCGGGTCGCCCTGAAGAAAACGAGCAGCATTACATTTACTCCCCTTCGAATGACACGACACATCAGAAGCTTTTCTTTAGATTACACTCAATGTGATTTACCTTTACATGTAATGTAATTTACATTACATTAGATTTTTTACAGAAGCGTTTACTGATCGCGTAGAGTTTTTGCTCTTCCTTACGCCTTACTCCCTTGCACACTTTGGTCTTCTATTCCATGTATAACCTCCAGTATCCGTCGACACTCGGCTGTGGAGGTGTGGTGACTCACACACTACAATTTACACGGAGGAGTGGCATCCTGCACTCACGCACCGATCCGCTATATCTGCTCCTCTTCTCAGCTCACCTTCCTCTTCATCCTCCTCCTTTCACGGTAGCAACTCGCCTGGTTGTTCCCACGGCAACCACTTTCACGGCGCGCATTCCTGCGACCTCATCAGAATCTCCTCTGTCTACGGCAGCCACCCTCTGGGTTCTTCTCGGGCCTGCTACCTCCCGGCCTCCCCCTCCCCCGACTACAAGTGGACAGGACGGTTTGACCCTCTTTATTTTGCACCTTTCCATCCTTTGCCGCTGGTTCTCGGAGAGCTTTTTCGTACGTGTGTGTTTTAATGCTATAATATTAAAATGGCGCGAATAAGAGAAGCAAGTCTTTCGAAAGCCAGAAAAATGGGTCGTGGGACTAAATGTGGCCGTTTTGTTGTAGCGACAAAGAAAATTTTTGCAACAAGGCTACCGTAAACGAGAATATTTTGAAGATATTCATCAAATGTGAAGGGCATGTACCTTGTTTTTTAAACATCTTTTTCATAGCACATGTATGGCGTTTTATTTTTGCTTTCTCACATCGCACAGTAACTGACGCCTTGTCGGTGCCGCACCTTTTATCCTTTCCTGCCACAATAGGGTTTTAGGTGTGTGTATCTTTCAAAAGTATCATATGGGTATATAGATGCAAGGGTAATGGTGCAGATATTCTGCTGAAAGATCTATGGCACACCTACAGTGTGGGTCATGACCACATATATCCCCTGGCCGTAGTCCCGGTGCGCACTGAAAACGAAACGAACAAATAAGATTATACATGGAGAAAGGCGAACATCGCAAGTGGATAGCATGCATATCAATCATTTGGAATCCCTCTCAAATAAACTCTACCAATTGAGTTGAAGCCGTCCAGAAGAAAGCAGATTGATTCAGTTCCTGAACCTTCTCACGATTTCAAAATGTTCTATCCTTGAAGAAAACGCACCATATGCCGTCGCTCCCAATGCGGAGAAAATTCGCGATTGTCTTTTTTTCCAGCTTTTATCACAATAACACAAGATTTGCCCGGTCGCATATTTTAGCACCACCTTGTACTTTACATCGCATCGTCATGCCTACAAAGATAATGCTGTCATCGCCCGAACGGAAAAGTACAGAAATTCGCCTTTAACCTCAACAATAAGAAAATGGAATGAGTTACCATCATAAAACAGCCTTCGTGGTTTCATTCAGTATTAGGACCCTATCTAGAAGCATAGCACTATCGGTAATAAAATTTACTTTTTTTATTTGACTCACAACCTACCATTGTTTTTATTTTTACTTGCTTCTCCAGTATTTTTTAAGAATGTGCACTTTGCAGTGATGTTTCTTTATCGGTACCTGAGTGCAATATTAACAAACTGGTGGTCTTTTTTGCATGAGGAAGAATCCTGTACTATTTCCCCCTCTGTGTAGCGCCCCAATTGGTCCCTTAGCATTCGCCTTCTTCCGTCTTCTTCTTTGCTATCAGGCTTCTATATAAAACTAAGTTTTGGTATTCATGTATTTCTGCGTATTTGTTTTATAACCATGTCCACCCTACCATATCTCTTATTGGGGACTGCACTGTTTGTAAATTTGTAAATAAACTGAACTCTTTTCAGTCACAATTAGCGCGTGGCTTGCCCATGGAGTGCATTGTCTTCTCCTACAGATGTAGTCGGGCTCGCAATGTTTACAGGAGAGTTAATTGTTCAAAAGAAACTGCCTTTTGAGAAATGGATGACCTCTCGCTATGTCAGTGTCACGGTTGCTTTAGTGAAAGAGAGTGATAGAGACAAAAGCGTCTGCTTTATATTTACTTGCAGACGGCCAATAGTTTCAGAGCGCTAATTTGTTGATCTTATTGCGCACTGCCGCTAATATGGCAGAAAACTGAAAACACTATTAGAACTCAAGGAAAATCATCATCACTTCAAATTCGAAGGCGGCAATATTTAAAATTAGTTCTCTTGGTGGAGTTTAGAGGAAAGCTTACGCAGGCCTGTAAAAGATAAGAGGAGCGTATGCGAAGGCATTAAATTGTGCAGTGTTAGTTGCTACCGGAGCGGAAACAAATGCCTAACTGCTGCTACATTAGCATTTTTATTCAACATATTTAAATTTCATTCTACATGATTTTCTCAAACACTAATATTTCGCCGTATATTCTGTTCAGGCACAGTCGGAATCAAACATTCCGTTTTACAAACAAGAGGGTGTGCGCTCGTTGAACTCCACCCAACCTTTAGGGACCGTTTCAGATATACAATAGAAGCGCATTGCATTCTTTTGTATAGAACTCATTACGCAGTTTTTTGTCGTTTGCAAAAGATATCTCCAATATTTGAGGATATAATTCTAATACCCAAAACTGTTATGCCGCTATAACACAGTATAATACATACTTAATTCTTTCTCTCTCTCTCTCTCTCTCTCTCTCTCTCTTATATATATATATTATATATATATATATATATATATATATATATATATATATATATATATATATATAAGTATGTATTAACTGCGAAAGTAACTGCGTAGCTCTTGGATGCAACAAAATTTTGCAGTCTTGCCAGCCCGCCATGAATAGTTGTCTGTCCCTTTGAGTGATTTTAACGACTTTTACCATCGCACCAATGGCACGCAGCGGGATGGCTTTGCAAGGTTAGCTAGAAAGTTTCACAAATTTATAGTGTTCTCACCCACGCAATCAATAAGAAATACGTTTACCAGTACAGGACAAACTCTTGGGCCTTGAGGCACCCACTCTGGAGGAGGTACAGTATGTGCTTGAACACGTGGATGCCTCTGCATTGAATAACGTACAGGCCTGTGTGCTGCTGGATGTTTAGTTGTTGTTGTGCGATGAGCTGGAAACCGGGGAGTCAATACGCACCTGCAAAAAGAAAACACGATTCAGCTTACTAGCAACGCAGACTGACTGAACATTACGTTACTTGGCGCCCAGCGGAAGAATACGTCGGCGATGAACGATGGCGTGATGCGCGCTGGCCTGCCGCGAGCGCTCTGTATCGCCGCTGCCAGCTTCAGCTTCTTCGCGACACTACCCGGGATCACCGAGCGATCGTCCCGATTGTGAATGAAAGACGCTGACGAAGAGGCGCGCGAAATGGTGGTGGGCTTCAGATGACCCTATAACAGAAACGGCAAGTTGACGTAGTGCTGGCACCACGATGAAATAGATGAGCGAATGCGTCTTGGTCCACGTAGCTTCAGAGACGCTGGTCACCAGGAGTCGATGGCATATAGGACCTTGAACGTGAACGTGCGAACGGCAAGAGTAGGAGCACAGGGAGCACGATGAGTCTGCGCGTGTCAGCGGCGTCGGTGGGGGTCGGTAGGTCGGGGTGATTGCGT
>JARKHS020026822.1:0-428208 GCA_030143305.2 Amblyomma americanum
TCGTACTGTTTATTTAGTTTGCATTTTCAATGTGAACCCTAAAAAGCTACTATAACTCCATTTGAAGCTCATATTTTTTCAGCGCAACGGCACACAGCCAAAGAATGAAGATGGAAGAGAAGAAGGACGAACACAGCGCTGTGTTCGTCCTTCTTCTCTTCCTTCTTCATTCTTTGGCTGTGTGCCATTGCGCAGAAAAAAATATGAGCTTCAACCAAAAATACCAACTAGCCCAAGACCTAACTGTGCTGTAGCTCCAAATGGAGCTGTAC
Organism: Amblyomma americanum; assembly: GCA_030143305.2. Taxonomy (NCBI): domain Eukaryota; kingdom Metazoa; phylum Arthropoda; class Arachnida; order Ixodida; family Ixodidae; genus Amblyomma; species Amblyomma americanum. The sequence continues at coordinate 273 of JARKHS020026822.1, forward strand.
CATGAAAATAAAAAAATAATATATAAAGAAATATGTATCCGTGAATGTCGATTTGTCTTCAGGTTCCCATTTGAATTTATTCCCAGGTATGAGCTAAGCGTCATCGATATACAAATGGCTGTATTGCAATCACTGAAATAAGCGAAATGTGGTAGAACATGGGTAAAACAAATTGCCAACACAGTTACGAGTCGGTAGCATGAATGCTGAGAGCTAGTTTCGCAGGGGAATGCAATACTTGCAGAAAATGTGGTTTAGTTTGCAGAATGGCCGAGATTGTGAGATGTGGACTTGAGTTCTCGTCGTAATGTCACTGTGTTTCTACGTGACAACAAGGCGTGTTGCACGGACGTCATGCCTTGTGGTACGTGATGCGGGTTGATATTGATTGAATGATATATATATATATATATATATATATATATATATATATATATATATATATATATATATATATATATATATATATATATATATATATATATATATATATATATGCGGAGAATCAGTGTTTTGCCATCCGTTGCTAAGACGCATTTAGTGACGTCATGCTAGGTGGAATTTCAGACTTCCAAGTAAGCGTGACGGATGGGTGGTCTGTGCTTAATATGCGGATGCCAACAGCAAAGACGACGTCGTAAAGCAGCGGCAAGCACTTTTAGCAGCTAACGCTGTTGTGAGGAAAAAAACGGTGTTTTTACCGGAATCTGTTCTCCATTCTGGGTTCGCAAACATCGTTATACTCAATTTTCAGCCGAAAACGCGACTTCAGAAGTACAAACACCGATCAGGCTGAGAAAAAAGAAACAAAATATACCTCTCAAAAGCAGTTTTACCAACTTTAATGTAGTTTAAACCACGGGTTCATTTCATTCCTTTTTATTCATTCCTCCTCACCCATTTTCCTGCCTGACTTGAACCGACCGACGTCAACTCACGATAATTTCAACAACTACAACCGGCCAGATGGAAGAAGCAAAATGCATGCTCTCTGGAAGTCTCCATGGAATCATTAAGTCAAGCAGCAGGGACATAGCAAGGAATTTTTTTCGGGAGGAGCCCAAGGTAATTTCCACAAGATGGCGGGGGAGAGGGGAGCTGGCACTTGGCTGTGCACTGCCAAGAGAACGAGGGGGGAGGGCTGCCTTCCTTGGGCCCCTCTTGTGGCTATCAAGTACTACATACCAAGAGCACCCCGCATCAACACTGCCTTGCCCTTCAGATGGTCGTCGTAAGGTAAGAAAGAAAGAAAGAAGGAAGGAAGGAAGGAAGGAAGGAAGGAAGGAAGGAAGGAAGGAAGGAAGGAAGGAAGGAAGGAAGGAAGGAAGGAAGGAAGGAAGGAAGGAAGGAAGGAAGGAAGCAAGAAAGGAAGGAAGGAAGGAAGGAAGGAAGGAAGGAAGGAAGGAAGGAAGGAAGGAAGGAAGGAAGGAAGGAAGGAAGGAAGGAAGGGGTGGCGTAGTGGAGGGCTCCGGAGTAATTTCGACCATCTGGAGTTTTTTAACTTGCGCTGACATCACTCAGAACACGGGCGCCATTTGCGTTTCGCCCCATCGAAACGCGGCTGCAGCGGCAGGGTTCGACCCAGATACTCCGGCTCAGTAGCCGTGCGCCCTAACCACTGAGCCACTGCGGCTTTTGCACCTCCCTTGCGTTACGCGAGAATTGTCGCGCGACAGACTACTCTCGTGTATCGAGTGCGCACGAACTCTGCCTATACTCCGGTATGATTGCGCAAGAATCACAGCGCCGCCTCATCTATGTGCGTACACTCCGATATTGTGGGTGATGTGAAAAATTTCGTTTTATTGTGCTCGCGTTTTCGTGCCCAGCGTGAGACACCCCTGGAAAACCTGCGGAGACTGAACGTTCCTATAAACGACGTCTCAAGCATCATGTACCTTGACGGCTCCCGAACTTAGCGACGATTAGTGTCACAATCACTACTGAAGTTTTTAAGAGAACATTGGCCATATGCGTCAGTGGTAGGGTCGTATTCTCTTAAGTCAGTGACTGAGGCGGGACGTTCAGTGACTCAGGCGGGGGCGGGGACTTTGTAAGGCTAATCCCGCTTGTGCATCTGCACCACCACCACCACTATCCGTCGTCGTCGTCATCAACTGTTATCTGTGTGCAGAAGTCTCGTAAGGAAAAGAAACGCGCATATATGGCTTCATAGGTCAGTGGACACCTCAATCGAGCTTTGAGCTACGTGGTGGAGGTGACAGATAGATGTGCGCAGCTTGCGTTAGCGTCGACGTTTTGGCACAAACGAGACAGTGGGGCAATACGTCGACGGCGTTTTTTGTTAATTCCTTGTCCTTGGCGCTGACAACGTTGTAAACTCTGTTTATTTTCAGGCAAGGAATGACGCATAACTAACTCCATGGGTCAGTGGAGACCTCAATCGGGCTTTTAACTATGTGATTGTTATCTTCACCTGCAAAACCTGCTTTCGCATAATAATTCTTGCTTAGCAATGCGAAACCACCAGCAACTTTATTTTACCAACATGTGAATAAAATAATCTGTGAAATAATAAACCAATACACGCATTTGTATGGCGTGTCAAAACAATATCCAAGGTAAAGACATTCAATGGAGCGTTCTATATTCCTTACTTTTGGACATTGTCAGACTGGAAAGGAAAAGGCGCAAAGGCTCAAAGAGACCTGGCCCGCGTCCCTTCAAGTAAACTTCAGCAACCTCTCTTGCGGATCAAAGAACCTACTGACCCAGCTATCTATCCAGGGGCTGTCTACAAGATTCCCTGTCGTGTCTGTGCCGCTTCATACAGGTGAAACCGCACAATTCAAGACGAGGCTCATGCAACACCAAAATGACGTTGCCCAAGGCAGAACTCGCCGAACGCTTTAGCGGAACAGTATCAGGACACTCCATGGCCATGCCATCGACTGGGACGCGGCACGTATGATTGCAAAAAAAATCATTGCCAAAACGCTTGCTCATGGAATCACTGTACATTCAATCAGCACAAGATACGATTAACCGGACCTGGGGCAATCTCCCGGAGATATGAATCCGCTCTTTTCGAAAAATCCCCCATATATAGCTGTCTTGCCGTCCTTCGCTTCATTGTGATAAAGGCGCCCATACGGATGTCGAAACGTCATTCCATTTTTGTTTTAAATGTTTGGCGAGTGTATGTTTGCAGAAGCGCCATATAGAAGCTGCGACATGCGAAATTTATGTCTTTGATACTGACAAGCAGTATCGTTAGAAGCAGACTGTCGAATGATATTTTACTTTTTCGCGTACCGCGCAATGACGCAGTAACAACTTTCGTTTCGAGTGATTAGAAAGGGCAGGAACAGTTCCATCTTACGATCACCTGAGCGGGAATAGATTCTCAGTATGGCATCAACTGTAAAAGATTCAAATGAGTGTTTTACTTGCAGTATGCAATGAAGGTGTTTCATCTCTCATCACACCCCAAGAAAGGCCGCCTATGATTTTGAGACAGAATTTGTGAAGAAGAGGTCTTTCTGGTATTGCTATTGAAATAGAATTCGGACAGCAAGAAAATCTTCTATGGCGGTGATAGTTTTCAGTGGCAATTTCTGGATGAGGCCAAAGCCGCTGCTGCTTTTCTTGTCCAAATAAAGGCCCCGATTTTAGACCTGTGTTTGCACTTCATAGATTTTATAGCAAACGTGTTTCCATGCATTCGCTTCTTTATACAGTCTATTACCCGAAGAAGATTGGTTTATGGGGAAAGGAAATGGAACAGTATCTGTCTCACAAAATAAAACACGTTGCGAGGCTAGTTGGTGATGCTTTTTAATTTCTTGAAATTAAACAGCGCTACATATTTAGACAAATACACAAAGACATCACAGCACGGGTGCTGTCCTCGATGGATACCTGAACCGCGCTGTAAGGGAAGGAAGGAAGGTAATAGTGAAAGAAGAAAGAGAGAAGGAGGTGCCGCAGTGGATGTCTCCAGAGTAATTTTGACCGCCTGGGTATCTTTAACGTACACTGACATCGCACAGAATACGGGCGCCTTTGCTTGCGTTTTGCCTCTATCGGAACACGGCCTCCTCGGCCGGGTTCTAACCGGGGAACTCTGTCTCAGTAGCCAAGAGCCCTAACCACTGAGACACCGCGATGGGTACAGTCTACTACCATCTATTTTCGGGACTGAAGCGACCTCAGCAAGGAAAACCGGATGAAAGAAAACCGTTCAAGCTTCGGATGAGAACGGAGCGCAAATGCGATTTTTCATCTTGACCAGAAGATAGAAAAATAACAAGATCAGCAACGAAGGTGCAGCGAATTCTTGGGCAAGAAAATTGAAAGATTCTTTTTTTACGAGGTGAAGTAAACAGCGCCATGAGTGTTGCCCATCTGTGGAACCATGTGCTCCAGGAAGTGCCGCCAGGAAATGCATTATTCACCCGGGATCGGAAACCACGAGTTGAAAACAATTGTCTCTCAAGAAAATAAAGAGGTGTGTGTGTGTGCGGGCGGGGGGGGGGGGGGGAGGGGTAGATTTGAAAACAGAGATCATGTAAAAGGCTCAATCAAGGCAAGGAACTGCGCAGTGCATTGGATCTAAGAAGCTCTTCGAGGACCGTAAGACTTCCGTATGGCCGCATTTCCTCTCGGGTAAAAGGATTGGGGAAGTGTTCCAAACCGCGGCTATTTCTGACAAAGCTTTGCGTGCGTCTATCTGTATTCTTGCTTTTACTTTTCAACCTCACATGACAGGTTTCGGTTCTAAAAGAGCGGTGAGAGGTTTCGCTTGCCTACGAGCATCTTGCTGACATTTAATGAGGCAAGCGTTCTAGAATAAATTCTATATTTCTTGTTCAACTCTAATATCTGCAAAATACTTCACTTGCTGTGCCGCATTTTTTAGGTTTAAACTCGCTATTACAACGAGTGTTTCAGTGAGCACGTTCAAAACGATATGAACATTCAACAGCGGACAGATTAAAGTCATTGCAGGAACGTACTTTCAGCTGCGAAACACATAATTTGAAGAAAAAAAATTGCTAATCAGCAAGTTAATCAACTAAAATTTAGTGCTTGCTGTTATAATAATTTAATACTTACCGTTGTCTTTACATATTAAACTAGAATGCTAGTCAGCGCCAAGGGCGAGTCAAAAACCATTGTCAAGGCAATGAAACAATTGAAGATTGGTTTTTGGCGAAAAGAAATGGGCGTAGGGTCTGTCTCACATTTCGGGGGACAGCTGAACCGCGCCGTAAGGAGGAGATAACGGAAGAACTGAGAGAAGAAAGAGGTGTCATAGTGGAGGACTCCGGAATAATTTCAACCACCTGGGGATGTCTAACGTGCACTGACATCGCACAGCACACGGGTGCATTTGCGTTTCGCCTCCATCGAAACGTAGCCATCGCGGTCGGGTTCCAATCCGGGTACTCCTGATCAGTAGTCGGGCGTCCAATGTCATGTGAGGTTTTCAAAATGAAAAGAATTTTCATTTCTTCTGAAGCCCCTCTCCCGCACAGAACCAAAACTGAGCGCATGGGAGGAAGAGTGGGTTAAAGACTTTATTATTGCCCAACAGAAGAAGACGACCTTCTCAGTCGAGAAATGAAGGCCAGGAGGTACTGGGGTGGACAGAGTCGATGCGTCAGATGCTGGCCTGGAATTCTTGAATGCCGTCGGCCTCTTCAGCCAGTCCGATGGCGAAGAGCTGGTGCTCAGGATCCTGGCTACGCAGCAAGGTCTCCCAGGCCTCTTTACGGTCTATTTTATTCGCCGTGCCTGGGGATTGTGTGCACTCCCAAATAAAATGGTAGAGGGTCCCTCTCGCTCCACATTTCTTACACATGTCGTCCTCAATTTCCGGTAATATATGAACGCATAAGAGGTAGAAGAAGCTCGATGAAAACGCAACGCCCGCTGGCAATAACTTGCCATGACCATGGCAAGATATCCGAAATGGCTGCCACATTTTCGTTGTACCACTTCATACTCTTCCTTTTGCTTCTTCAATCGCGCGAAGAGGACACTCTCCGACTCATCAAGGTCCTTGCTACCAGCCGCATTCAGTACAGGCTTCCCTACGTCTACGTCACCAAGACCAGCAAGTACAAGGCTGAAGTCCTAATGCGCACACTTTTAAAACCGCTCTCGGACTCCCTATGGGCAGGTTAACATTTCCACTGGTGACTCTGGGCATCAACCACACCATCAATGTAATCCGATATGCGGTCTTCTCCTGCCAACGCATGCGTTTACCCACTACCTCCGCAGGACAGCCCTTCCTCCAACACGTCGAGGATACCCAACCAACCCACACACTCGCCCTCGCAGGTATACTACTCCCCACGATCCGCACCCACCTTTACCCTAGCCCTATCCCCAGACACACACACTATTAACTCCAAAATTCCAGGAGACAAGCCCGACTCCGGCACCTGCGAAGAAAGTACGGGCGCAATTCCAACGCTGTCTAGGTTGACATCGCCTCCTAAGTCACACCCACAGACGTTCGCCTCTATTGCCGTAGACAGCACCAACACTGCACTTATGGCAGCCTCTCTCCCAGCCTCAGACCCAACCGCGACGTTGCTGAGGCGATCGTCATCGCCCTTGTCATAAAAATGAGTGACACCTACTCCAACAGCGCTGACACATTCACAGACACTCAAGCCGCCTCTCGAGCGTATACAAGCGGCCGCGTCCCCACTACAGGCGCTACGCATCCTGGGGCACACGCTCCAACAAGACCACGTCATCACATGGGCCCCCGGCTACGAAGGGCTTGATGGCAATGTCAGGGCGGACACCTTAGCTCGATATTATACTCACCTAGCGGGGCCATCTCCGTCTGCCCTATACCCCCTGTCCTCCCACTTCGCCACCCGGCTCGAAACTGAACGCCTTAATAGACATCTCTACCCACTTCATCATCTCTCCTCCTACTCTGAAGGCTCCTGCCTCCTACGCCGTCTTCAAACAAACCCCTATCCGAACCTGCAGCATTTGAATTACACACACTCAACACTTTACGAAGACAAATTGCATGGTGCCGCGAAAGCCCAACCCTAACACATGCCACATGGACATTTCCCCAAAGACCCCATCAACAACAGCCGCACAACTCGGACCTGGAGGAGTGGGAAGCGAAGCTGACCAGTGCACGCCTTCAAGACCAGGCGACGCTCCTTCTCATCGATATGTCGGCAGAAGCCTCCTGAGCTCACCCCCCCCCCCATTCTCTTGAGCCACCATCCTCTTCAATAAACTTTTACTCGTTCACTCACATACACGTCGTTCATAAAAATGACGAGAGCGTAGCTGGTGATTGCTATCTTCTTCCCGGGCCAAGCAACGAAGTAAAGGTGAATGAATGATGCTGTACAACAGCACAGGCAGCCGGAACTGCGCACCGCGGCAACTGCGGCACTTTACATACATACGATGTGTTTCCACCAAGCTACCTGCGCGCCTCATGCGAACAGTTTTGAGCGGAAGAATGTCCTGAATTTCCTCGCTCTGCAGGGTTTGAAAAAAAAGGATTGTTTCTTGTGAGGAACTGGTATTAGATGGCCTCATCCATCGCTTGAAACTCACCAAAGACCAACCTTGATGGTGAAGGCGGCACAAAAAGACAAACACAAGGATTCGCAAAAAACAAGGGCACCGGCACCAACTCGTGACTGGCAGTGGACGAGTTGGCGCCTGTCCCTTTTTTTTTTTTGCACCTTCCTTCCTTCCTTTCTTGCGCCGTCTTCAGAATCGATCTCAGCTATGAACCAATTAGCCGAAACCAAACTACTTCTCTACTAATGACACGAACCGATTAATTGTGCGAATTATAAAATTAATCATTAAATTCAATGTACTTCTTCGCCTAATGGCAGTCTTTTATAGTGACTGATGTCCGCCACGGCTGAGGGTTTGTTCTTAAAAAGATTTTCTTGCTATCACCATAGCGTTATTTTAAGCGATTTTTTAGAACATTCAGTGAGAGCTGAGTATTTTTCCTTCTTTGTCACTTTTACACTTTTGAAGACAAAAATTATGCTGCCCCTGCAGAAGCTCCAGTTAAAGGGCAGCTAACCTTAATTTATTGTAATTTGGTGAATGCGAAACATTGTTTGCGAAAAACTTTCGTGCGACAAAGGAAATAAGAAGTTTTTCATATGGGGAATTTCAGTTCTAGTGCTTAAGCAATTTTCACTCCGTTTCCATAAACATGCTCTCTCCAAGACAGTTCTTTTCGCGTGTAGGGCGACCAGCATGACGCAACAAAAATTGTCTGCCTATTCTTTTAGTGGGGCTATCAAGTTGTACGTCCTATACGTTATGGCCCACATGCACCCCATGCCAATGGCGCGTTTTCACTTGCCATCGAGGCGGAGTGTAAGAATTGCTAGCGGCTGGTCGGGTATCACGGTTATCACAAATCCAGACCCATGTAGCACGCTGATTGAGAAATGTATCTAATATAGCTACGGTACTGCGCCTGTTAACGCCCCGTTCTTGGGTTGAGCGTGGTGGTGATGTTGTGACCGTAACAGAGCGATAGAAAAAAGTGCGCAGGAGAGAGAAATACGAAAGGAAAGGGCGAAGGTGTTGTGAGGGGGAGTAGTCGCGACAGGACAGAAAATTCTAATTGGATCCGGACCTAACATACACAACTGCCAAATGCACTAGTGAATAAACATGCTTTTATAATAGCGCTCCTATGGTGTGACTGCACCGAAATGAAGTAAGCACGACGGCCACCGTTAACTGTGGACTTTAGTGTACAGCAGATATTGCCCGCTGGCAATAGGTCCTGCGCTCTACAAAACGAGCACGGGCAAAACAAATGGCCAACACTGCACAAATGTGTCAGCACGAATACTAAGAGGCCAGACTGAGTGCACTGCATAAGCCTGACTGCACATGGGAGGCTTGAATTTATTAAACGCAGGTGCTTTTGCAGAGCAGCTATTTTACGGGTTGGGCCGCCTTTTACGTTCGCCTCTATTGAAACACAGCCGATCGCGGCAGCCGCGTTTTGATGGAAGCGAAACGCAAAAGGCGCCCGTGTGCTGTGCGATGTCAGTGCACGTCCCCAGGTGGTCTAAATTATTCCGGAGCCTTACACTACGGCACCTCTTTCTCTCTTTCTTCTTTCATTCGCTCCTGTATCGCTTCTCTTACGGCGCGGTTCGGGTACGCAGTAACAGCAGTGTGGAAGAGTTGAAAGGGAATAATGGGGAAAATGTGATGAAATAATTCGCATAAATGTGTAAGTGCGAACAAAGAATAACGATTACGTGTAAAGAGTAACCGCTGAAGGGAGTCATTAACACTGCCAGGTGATGTGCATAAAGGCGGCGCTTAAGTGTCCCTATAATTTTTTATAGATACGTCGGAGACAAGCCCCGCCGTAAAAGTCCTTCTAGAAGCAAATATTGCCATGAAAAAATGGTCACGTGGAGTTATCAACCTTAGATACCCCCCTCTTCCTGCGTACACAAAGCACACCCTATAGAAAGGGGGCCAGGACCTCGCGGTTGAGGAACTGAACAGCAGCGCGTAGTCATGCGCAAGAACAACAACCCTGGAGCTTACGAGATCAATACAAAGATGCTCTTCAACATTGACGGCACTTCCTCAGGAAAACTCGTGAAATATTTCAACATACAGTGCTGAAACAAGGGCCGCATCTCAGGTTTCTGGAAATTGGCTCTTGTACGGTTCATTCTGAAATCCAAAAAGTCATGCAATTTTGAATTTCACCAGCAATCTCCATCTGCGCCTGAACAAACCGCTCGAGAGAGTCGTGGACAGCCCGCTGAAAAACCTCCTGGGGGGACAAGATATAATCCTAGACACGCTTTATAGCTTGAGATAAATTACATCTACAATCTTCTTTCTATCAGACAAGAGATTCCAGACATACTGGCAAATGTCAGGAGGCGATCCAAGCACTCGCTTTTAATTGGCGGATAACAAAGCTGCTCCACATCTCCTTCAAGCATGTTGCACGCAACTTCTCTCCAACACCATGAACGCCTTCTCACTCTTACTAAGCTAAGCGTAAATTACGCATTTCTATAACTTCAGAAGAAGGAAGCCTTAGCAAATTGCTTCCAGAAGCCTTAGCAAATTGGAAGAATACATAATCAGGCAGCTTGAGTGTAACAAATTACTAACAGAGTTTTGTCCCTTTCTCTGCGTAATTGCTTTAATACCTAAGTTGCAAGCTGTGCCAGGCTTTCTGCAAATGCGGGCACGCTCGATGTAGGATTCGATTTCCCATCACGCGCTCGCTCATAGCGATCCCAAACGTGAGTCTGCTTTTGCCGTTTCGCATCTAAGCCAAGGCATCTCTGCATATAATTCAGGAACCCAGAGAAGGCAGGGAGGGTGAGGGTAGTGATGTGCTGTCTGCTGCAGCTAATCAATGCAACCGGACCTCACGACTAATGAGCCCTAGGGTTCTGTGTAATCTCATCAAAGGGCAGGCTTCAGGTCTCTGCGAGAGTAGGATTGTCTGCAATGATGACGGGAACACCAACCTCAGCATTTTATTTGCCTGATTGTTGGAGCGGAATGGCTACCCGTGGGAAGTATTCTTGTTGCCACAGATTCATGCCAAACGCAGTTTTTTGTCTCTAACTTAATAGGCTGCCCTAAGAACTGAGAAACAAGTGCGTCCGCAGCTACAATACATTAAGCTTAAAAGCAAGCTTTCAGACGCATTTGTTTAATGGAAATGCATTTATTTTGTCAAAGGTCGTTTAAAAATATACATGGCTTGAACGACACAAATTAAAATCTAATGTTTAAAGTCTAACATTAATATTATGTTTACCAAAATAAGTATTTAACATATTCGCGGTTTAAAAATTTCCTTAGCGGCACATGATCCGTATACAGCTACACATTCTTGACTTCTGATTAACCTGAAGTTTGTTCTTTCTGTTCGCAAAATTGCATACACTTCGAGGCCTGTTTTCTACTTTCTTGCTTTATTTTTTGTCTGAGCAGTTTCTGTTATTTTATCTATGGACTGCCCAAGTGTGAAAGCTTTCACATCTTTTCGCAAATCTTTATTCACCTCGCTTACAATGCCTTTTTTCAGTGCCGCTAACTAACAATATCTTGCAAAAGATAAATCATTGCAAGTGCTTTTACATTACTTCTCACTTTCAGAAACAGAAAAGCGCTGATGCCTTAACACGCCTCGTAGTCGGGGCAAGAAAATGTTCTTAACAAGTGCCCTTAACCTGCAGTTGCGATCAGCGGATACGACCCTTCACCGCATCTAGTGCCTGGATAACAAATAAACCGAGCGGCGTGGTTCCTGCCGCACATGCTGTTCGCATTTCATCTCATCTGACTTGTACATGAATGGTAAGACGAAAGACACTAAATTAAGCTACGGTTGTATAATGCACGACTCTAGCGTCTTTCTCCTTGCACCAATGTGGAAACGCGACAAAAACAAATGCGAACTGCGTGTCGCGTAGGCGCTGCACTGTGTGTATTTATTTTCTTTATTCCTGCACTTTTTCCTGCCAAACCTTAAGCGGGCTAACACACTACATTGTAAACTGCAGGGGAGAACTGTGGATACCTAGATGCTGTCCCCCACCACCATTCGTCTCTGATTCTTTTCGCCCTTGTCTAGACGAAGAAAGCATCTTTTCGAAACTTTCTTGAGAGTATCTCGAAATGAAGATGTGCCGGGGAGCTCTCTTGCATAGTAAGCTGTTCCGAGATTGCCGTCTCTCTGAAACGTGGATGTACCTTTCGTAAAAGATTTTCAAACCATAAAGCTCATAAACGTTCCGTGCTCCGGAATTGGTTTTTGAGAATTTCGACCCGAAGGATTCCCGTTCTCCGATCGCACGCTTCAACTATGTCTTTGTGACTGCTACAGGGTCTCTTTGCTGGCCGGCGCACACGAATTGCAACAAATGCACATGCGTCTGATCACGAGGCTTTCCGATCTCTTCACCCGCACATCCTCGGGCACACAATCCCAGCCTTGAGGAAGGATTTCGTGGAGCTCTCCGCAGTAAATTCAGTCAATGCACCGGTAATTCTTTCCGAGGCGGTGAACAACGCGTTCCAAACTGAGAAGTCGGTACACAATACCTTGGGCGTGTGAATGACGCGCATGTCCAGGAGCTGGATCATGCACGTCGCATTCCATGGAAAGAAGAGTAATATCACCGAAGTCAGGGAAGGTTGCACTGGCGCGCCGTGCAGTTGCGGGGCCTTCCCGTTTTGTTTTTTTCTGTCATAACCGAATTCAACCGAGTAGTCTGCAGAATATTTTGCATGTGTCGCAGCGTAACGAATGCAATTCCCAAAACCTCCTGATTTACGAGACTCCCTGATAGCACCTTGCTGCAAACAGTCACTAGCGGTCATGATTATTCAGATAAACATGGTAACACGGAGCTTCGTGTTCTTTCCACCAGCGCAAATGTCACCTTTAAAGGCATGGGTTTTAAACGGCAGCATCTTATAGAACAGGGCAGTATTATGGACCTTCTATACCTTCCCTCTGAGCGTAGATGGCGATGGTAGTAATCTTTCTAACGACCCCTTATGACGTCATTGATGTTCGATGACGTTATTTTGCCAGCAACGGTTTTAATAATATTCGATGTCGACCTTTATAAATCAGAGATACCGTCGGTTTCCCGCGTGAAATCAAGAAAGATCAGTGAAGTGGGCCAGTGATGGGGACGTTTCGAGACCAGGCGTCAGTGGACTATTAGCAGCTCATTTTAAACATCTGCGTAGACTGCTTTCGGAAGGCTCTTTCTTGTCGTTGGGCCGGCGTTGATGCTTAGACTCAAACTATTTTAGTTGTCTTTGGCATTTGTCGATATGGCTTGGGCAGCTCAAATTTGGTCACCAACTAGCAGTTATTCCCACGCACACACGCCTTAACACGCAGCTCGCCGTCTTACTGGGGCGGATTTGCGATGAAGCAGTTTTGGCATCTCCTCTTGTCTGTACAGCTAAGAAGATGTAGTGACACCGCTAGCGCGGCGAATGTTCCCCTAGAGTGTATCAAGTGTATAAAGTAGCAATGAGACAAGGGCGCGGTGCCTGCTCGCGGTAGCAGTGTAGAAGGCGGAGACCCGATTGCGGGAACGACACAAGGCACGTGACCAGCTTACCAAGGAAGACATACCGTGTGACGGTGCTGTATTGTCCTGCGTCTTCCTCCCCTTCATCCTTAATTTCTGCGTCTTGGGAACCTTGATAATACAGCTTGTGAAATTTCACCCATTAGTTGCTCTCAAATTGAGCGCAGTAGTCTCGCTCTCAACTCTCCTCGCCGTTCTCGCGCCCATCGATAATTTCCTTCCACATTAAACCACATCACTGCTTCAAATACTAATTTTTCCGTTTGCCACTCGTGAATGGAACAGTCTAAACCCTTCAATCACTAGCAGCTAATCGTTAGGAAAGTTCAGCGATGCTATCGAGAGCTCGGTACTTAATTAGCAAATATTTTTGTGTGTGTGTTTTCTGTGTTGCTAATATTGCTCCTATTCTGTGTGCCTTTTTAATGTTAACTTTGTTCAGGTATACACAGACTACCAGTATTGTTTTCGGAACTATTGCGATGTAACTTCTGTCATGACGCCTATTGTGAGATTAATTTGCCTTGTTTCGATTAGGTTATGATACAGTTCGTTGTATTGTTATTCTGCGTTGTATTTTTGGTTGTATTTCCATAGTTAATTCCAGTGCCTTTGCTTTACCCTTACTATTAGTTGTCTATTTTACGATCTTCACCAAAATGATGTATTTTTTGAACTGTTATTACTAACCCTATTCTGCCCTCCTGCAACAATCCCAAATGGGATTAGCAGTATGTATGATTAAATAAATTTTTCTCTCTGCCCACCCTGCACGCCGGCAAGTGCTGGGCTGCCTTTTTATTGCTTTTTCGGTCGCCAGCAATTTTTTCCTGTGGGAGTTGCTGCAAGGGGGGTGGGGGGGTACAATGGAGCTAGAAAACTAACTTCGATCTTCGCGCTTGCAGGAAGCCTGAGATTCTTTTTTTTCAACTGCGGGGCTAAGTTTACGCGCCTCTGTGTTCTTTCTAACCGAGCCTGTTTGATCACGATAACTTGTTGAGTTCAAGACGCAATGCCATTGCCACATTGCGTATTTTGACGGTAGCGCCGCCATCATTGGTAATAAGAAATATTTAGTTGTAACAGCATCCAATATAAGACGTCTGAATTGTGCTATATTACAATAGCAGGTACGTACTGCGCTTTCTTTTTTTTCCCCTCATATAGGTGGTGGCGCTGTCAACACACTCCAGACGTTAGACAATGTTAGTAAGAACATTCAGCACCTTACGTCTGTTACATCCTTAATCACGATCGCGTTCTACATTAAAATATATATTTGTGTTTTCTTTCAAGACAGTAATCTAGATCTAGAGTAGTAGTATTCATAATTTGGCGGTTTATGACCTCTCTATGCTTACAAACTATTGACGCATGCTAAATAGGGTGCATAGTTTCTCTGACGCGCCAAGATTATTTCGTGTTTTAATCAACACCTCCAAAGCTTGTTTCTAGATTTGTTATTGCTTATTGTTTTTGTAACTACCAGCAAAGCTCCCATTTATGCCTATCTGTTACCACACCGCGCCAGAATAGCTCGAAATAGCGAATTTTCACTGTGTGAATAATTGCAGACTAAATATTTAACACATTTCTTCACGCACTTGCAGTCATTAGACCTTTGGGCAATTAAAAACACCATCTGTTTTTAGCGCGATTATGAAAGGCTAGCAACACATGGAGAAACATAATGGGTAGCTTTCAAAACACACGGGCGTGGGCGGAAGCAGGGAACAGCGCCCACCGCATCGTACGGCAATGTAAACAGTGTTGCCGCAGGTATTCGCGTAACATTAATGACCGTCCCTACAAATGAAAGCCTTCATAATTTATGAGGAGGACGTGCGTTTTCCTGCTGTTCAATTCTGCCTAACGCCTCTTCCCAAGCGGGTTCGTCCCGCGGCCTTTCTGTAAATAATGTAAGCGCCGAGACCGAATGCGCGCGTTAGCCCGTCGCACTGTCATCGCGGCCGCTGCCCTTCTCTCTTTCCGGCCCATTCGCGCTGGCGTAAGCCTTCATGTATCTTTGTGTTGCAGGTGCGCCTTCTTTAATAAATGATGTGTAAGGCCAACGGTCTGCATCAGGAACGGTGGTGGCAGCGCGTGAAATAATACAAATCTCTAGTAACGTGGCAAAAGAGCGGTAAAGCCCAATATTTCGCATAATGATGATGGTGCCTTTATTTGGAAAGCGGATTATGTCCCAACTACAAGCGCTTAATGGGCTATCCAAATTTCATTTTTACGTGCACTCACATCGCACAGCTCACGGGCGCCTTTTGCGTTTCGCCTTCATCGAAACGCGGCGGCCGTGGTCGATTTCGAACCTGAGTACTCCGGCTCAGCAGGCGCTCCTCTTGATTATCGCACTGAATTGAAATAAGGCTGGTGCTGCTCAGGCTAAGAGGGAGTCATTCCAGCTGTGAGCTGGAGCATAAAGTAGTGTAGACAGGATATGCGGGACGCATCATGAATAGCCGGCCTTTTTACCATGTAGAATGTATATGCACTTATAGAAATTAGAGCCGGTGCCTTAAAATTTGAATACAGCTTCCCCCTTCCCCCCCCCCCCCCCATAGCCCAATGCGTGTCTAGAGAGTGGCGGCAGAAGTCTAAATGAATGCAGTAAAGATAGGCCAGATTTTGTGTTCAAAGCTCTGTCGACAGCAAGGACACTAAAATATTACTGTGCTCAAGGTAGAGCTTTTCAGCGTTAGCGAATGACGAGAACACTGCTCATACTACCTTACTGCTCGACCTCCCATGCCGAGCGTTGGTCATGCGGACAGAAGAATATCTCGTTTTGGGAACGAGCAAATTTTTTCTTCATATTGACAGCATTAAAAAAAGCGAGGGCAAGTTAGACGCGTTGAATATTTGAGCGAGACTGGCACTGATAGTCTTGCAAATGGCCCGGCAGTCTTGCCCATTGCCTATCAAAATTTCCTGTTTTGCGCAAATTATCCGCCCCGCCGCGGTGGCTCAGTGGTTAGGGCGCTCGACTACTGATCCGGAGTTCCCGGGTTCGAACCCGACCGCGGCGGCTGCGTCTTTATGGAGGAAAAACGCTAAGGCGCCCGTGTGCTGTGCGATGCCAGTGCACGTTAAAGATCCCCAGGTGGTCGAAATTATTCCGGAGCCCTCCACTACGGTACCTATTCTTCCTTTCTTCTTTCACTCCCTCCTTTATCCCTTCCCTTACGGCGCGGTTCAGGTGTCCAACGATATATGAGACAGATACTGCGCCATTTCCTTTCCCCAAAACCAATTATTATTATTATTAAATTATCCCTAATTTTTACAGACATGAAACAACAAATGCAGCCTTCTCTCTTCTGAAGATAAGATGCGCTCTGTAGCTTTGTTCAGTTTTCTCGGGAGACAAGCTTATTACCGCCGCTTTTTGTTGCTGCTCGATTTGATTTGTGAAGCCAAAAAAAAATTTTCTTCTTGCCGACGCTAATGATTTAGGTGTGTTTATGCCAGTAAAAAGGTGTTTAAGATAGGGGTGCTCACCTTGTTTTCCACGTAAAAATGTTGAATGTTCACTGTGGTGTTCGTGGGCTCCTGTGAGGAAGAAGTGCTGAGAACGCTGGGAAGATCTTTGTGCCATTGTGCCATTGTGTGAGAACAACACAAAAACAACAACAAGATCTTTGTTTCGTGTTAGCAAAGATGCTTTCCTCGCTGAACTGTGCTGGTGTTGTGACCGCATGAAGAAAGAAAAGGATCAAGCAGGGCAGAGGCCAGCCGGGCCACAGTCACTGCCGCTTGCTGAGAAAAGTGAATTGAAAGGAAAAGATGTGAAAGGCACCGAATATAAACGTTGCGTAATCGAGTAGACTTGCAAAAGCTTGGTTTAGCCTGGCTAACTCATGATTTTGCATTGCTGGGTCGTCGGCACATCTGGCGAAAATATTATTCTATAGTAGTGAAGGGTGGTTTATTGGGACGTGGGAAGCGCCGGCGACAAAGACTTTTGCACAAGTTATCTATGAAGCAGCGGGGCGAGAGGCAGGGTCACAACGAGCACTTATCCATCACGAGAGGGAGCCCGCCGCCTCAAGAGCTTTGTCGTTGTTGGCGTCGGTTATTGACCATCTTCTTCATTAAAGTAGTATTCGTTGATGAGGACAACGATATGGAATTCGTCAGCACGAGATAGTGTCGCCTTTTAACCCGAGGTGTGATCAGCTGCGGCGATAGCATAGTACTCTCGTGCAGTGGCCAGCGAAGCTGATCTGTTCGCGCCACCACGGGTTTGGATCCTAGTCGCGGTAGTTTTTATTTATTTATATATTTATTTATAGTTTGACCAAGGTCAACCTCAGGGTCAAGTTTCTCACATACTCGGTGTGCCAGTTTCACCTCGTGAAGTAGCGCTTTCGAACTTAAACATGCGGTTCGCAGGAACTGTGGAGGCCAAAGCCACTACGACGGCTGCATCAGCCACAGATACTCCTCATCCTCGCTGCGCTCATGCCGGTGCTGATTTCATAGAGAGCATCTGAGCACCTTTCTCTTGCCAGCAAGGAACGGACGGCGCGTTACTTTGTCCTAGTCACAAACGCTAACAGACTCGCTTGAAAGGCACTGTGTATTGGCGTCCGTCGAATCTTGCGGGCGCGTATCATTCACCAGCGGTCCGCAGATGCAATACCGAGGGCCAACGTGAACCAGTCTATGTGAACCAGTCATAAACGACAATCCTGGCAATCACGCATTCACTCAGGCTTTAAATCGGGGACAAGTGGGGCGGTTTCGACAGATCCGTGTACCTGCTGGGAGTGGACCCCTTTCAACATAGCAGGAAGCAGCTGCTGTGATGTTCTATTATCGACCTCCTAAAGGCGCTCGGCACACCAGAAGGCGACAAAAGTAGAACTAGGCTCGTGGAAACGGTGCAGTGCACTCATGTTTAAGGCTTACTTATGCCCATCACAGCTGAGCTCAATATAATATGACAGAATAACTTTACGCTGCTACAATTCGCTCATGCTTGTCTTGCTGTTAACGTTTCACGTTGGTCACGTTTCAGCGTTGTACAATACGCTTTCGATGGTATCGCAGGGGCAGAAATCGTTAGTAATATTAAACTTTACGCTATATTCTTCAGGACACAACATAAATTACCTACAGCCTAACGGCGTGTTTAGTTATCAGTGGTTTCCTAAGAACTACACTCTTTATTGTTGTGAATTACAAGCTCTATGACTGCGCAGATAAATCCCCACATATTTTGTGCTTAATTCATCCCGCTCATCTGAAGGTAATGGTCACTTTAGAGTTTCGTTTATTTGTGTATTTATTTATTCTGTTTGATATGCTTGCCGGCATCCTATTCGCAATTTTCAGACGTTTCCCGATTCCCACTTCAAAACATGGAATGTGCATGAGAGTGAAAAAATGAACGGTAACAAGAAAATCACTGTATCTTTTACCTGTTTTTTTTTACTTGGCGAGTGCTACTAAATAATTACTCTTCACGCTGCCCTTTCCTACAAGAACTCATTCCACAACAGCGTTAGAAGTCTCTCTTTAAGCCTTGCCTAATCTGTTAATCTGAAATGAATTGGAGAAGGAGGTGCTCAGTTCGTGCCTCTTTTTAACGAACTAATTATTATTCAAACATGCTGTATGTGAGCTTACCATTATTTTAGGGAATGAACTAAGCAAGAAAGCAACGAATTGATACTTATATATTAGGCATATGTAAATAAATTATGTTTCTGCGGTCAGGTACTGCTGTGCTTTGAATAATACACTCTACATGACTGTGAAGCATCGTACGCCACATGTGTGTCCCATACGACGTCGCTGCGGGAGTACGGTCGCGAAAAGGCCTTCGTTCGATTAGACCGCGATAGCATTTCTTGATCTGAGCAAAGTAAATTTTTGTTTACTTTGGAGTTGGAACCCAGTTAATGTGAGTACAGCCTCGCTTTTTACGAATCGAGCATCAAATGGCAAGTCTATGTTACCTATAAAGCATGCACCATTTCAGTTTATTATTTCATTCTTTCTTTATGCATTTACAGCCAGGTTCAAATTTTTATTTCCGGACCAAAGAAACACTTTCATAAGGCAGTGCCGCAAATTACGACGCATTAAAAGAAAGCTTATTAACTACAAATCAGGAAGTGAGGATTTCTGCTCTTTGAATTGTACGCAATTACGCGTTCATGATGGAAAGCAACGTCAATGTGTGTGGCGCCATAGGCATAAGATAGTTAAAACTTACACATTGGCCAGTAGGGGTGATCTTGACGGCTCTGTGATTGTAAGATATATCTAGAGCCATATTCCTGTGCATGTCATAACCAGGATGCCAAAATACTGGATGTCTTTAAAAAAAGGATAGATTGTCCCCTTTCATACGATCTGGTTCCACATAAGCCCTGCAGCTTCCACTTCTTTGTATTAAATAACGACTCAAGTAGCGTAGAATATGCATATTATTACCGGCAGATGTAAATCATTTTCGGGCTTCTTCACTCGTCTTTTCTCGGTCTACAACGTTAGCAATGCCTGTGTTCTTTATAGCTTCATTTAACACAATGTACCAATCCATGCCCGTTTTACTTGAACATAAAGAACAGAGTCTAGTGAGCCTCTGTGTGGTTACAGGAAGCAAATATGGTTCACGCTTTTCAATGGAGATTATTAATGGCATTAACTTAGTTCATAAGTAGTGTTTGTCATGATGATTTCAGTCAGTCTAATTTAGCCAAGACTGTTAGGCCGAACTGAACATCCTCTACAGTTTCATAGTTATAACATAAGCGACTAAGAAAGGTCACGTCAATTGTAAATACACTTGAAGGAAACATTTAAGTCATCACTGCTTTGTTAAACTGCGCGAAAAAAAAAAGACCAAGAATTCAAGCACCATTCCCGAAAACAATCGGTGCTTGCTCTAAATAAAAGAGAGTGGCGAACTCAGATTTTTGTGCAGTTCACCGTTGCCTTGTGACATGTTCTTCTGAGCGGTCTCACTGGACCAATTCTGAGCCACGCCAACTGCATTTGGTCTCGAGAGTACGGAAGCAAGCTTACTTGGTTCATTTCTTTGCTTTACTGGACGGCTACGTTTGCCTATCGCCACTCAAGTCCGATCAGAACGACTGCTCACAAGGTCCAACACGTCCTTTCCTTTGCGTACCGCACTTTTTCACCTTTCACCATAGTGTGAGTAGCGGCCAGGCACGTACAGTGCCCTGAATCACTTGCTTTCCTCCCTGATTTCTCTTCGCTGCCCTGCTGAGATCGGACGGAACACTACGCCCACATCGTGGTACGTGGGCTCAGCTCCTGACGCCTGGATCCACTCCACTGGCTCGACTTGGCCGCTTCTTGGAACGAGAGGCACGTTCGCCATTGCTCAATGTTATCCTTGTTCTTGCTTCATTTGTAAGTGTTACGTGCATGCTCCCTCCGAACAACTGGCGCCTCTCACGGAACACAATTGTGTTCTGCTCAGCCCTGCAAGTAACTGTTATGAGCATTGATCGAAAAAATAGCCGCCTAAAAACACGAAGAAAAATATCGCATGTAGCGAGCGCTTAAACTTCACTGCTGAGTGCACAGCGTTATGAAACTAGACGAACCAAGGTTCGCATGTTTCATAAGCTTTCGCGGTCAGCCTATTTTAGCTGGTAGCAGATAGCAGGCCGCCTTTTGTTGAAGTAGTTCCAGTGTATAAAGGCTAGAGCTGCCAACGTAAAGGAAACCTATGCACTTAATAACGGCGCCTGGCAACCGATTTCAAAACAGGCTAACTTAAACAGAGCTAAACTTCAGGTCCTTTACGTAAAGCGAAGGCCAAGAGCTCTGTTGCTAAGACATCATGCCTGATATCAGCTCCCGTTTAATGGCAAGTATATCATGCGTCCTGATAGCTTATCAACATTACTTGTCAACATAACTTGTAATAGCTTATCTACATAACTTTCTGTCATGTGCCGGCTTAATCTATTCAGTCAGCCATCAGCATGGTACAATGAGGCTGCAATGCGCGAAGTACTTGAATTTAAATTGTCATCTGATACGTTGCATTACAAAAGTGCGCATCAATAACTTAAAGATAACGTAATCGCTTCTATCGCGTAATCGTTTTCTCTTTTGGCGTCTGACCTGATATGGAAGGTTTTCATAATGTCTTGGTGAGTAATCATGCGATCAGCCGTATTTTATGTATGATTTTTTGATATTTGTAAATAGGCTTATGTAAACATACTGCGACTCATTGTATGATATTTAGTTTGACTTCAATTCGATTTTTCGTGACGTCAATTTGACGAAATCAGCCGGACTTGGGGAAGCCATTGGCAGTTTACAGGCATTGAGGATCAGGTCAAAGCGCAGCCGCAAACCACCTTACCATCGCCGCATCCAGTACGGCCGTGCCCTACGGACAATACTTCGCCAGTTGGTAGCACAACCACAGCGCAGGTTCTTTCCCAAGACGGTGCTAGACTTCACAAAGCCTTGCAGGCGTGTTGAACGCGTCGTCGCACTCTGTCATTCATCTCTGCCGATACCGGTCCGACAGTAGAGGTTGATATATACGCTTAGTCCGCGGTGCTGTCCCTACACAGTAGCTTTTAACCGCTTCAGTTGTTTTTCGCGGGAACTGAATCAGCAAAGACAGCTTGAATAAGCGAAGCACGCTCACAAGACTGAGTCTCGCCATTCGCACTATTAAGGCAGAGGTCCAAATATACACCCCGTCTTATTATCCAAATTTTGCTTGCTCTCATAAAACTGAAGAAACAACGGCTTGCATTTTTTTCAGCGGTTGAGAATATTTTTTCACAACTGGCAATGAAATATGGTTTGGGGGAAAATACACTTCAAGACCATTCTGAGGTAAAGCCGAAGATTGCAGTGTAGTAATATGAAGGCTGACTGTGTCCGTATCTCTGTTTTCTTTCTCTTTCTATATATAATTTTCTTTCTTCTTCGACTTGCTAATCAATAATTTTTCAAACCTAAATTAATTACACTAGTAATTTGTCATTCACTAGCACCAAAAATAATAGAATAAAAAACACTGCCCTGGCTTTTGGCTTCTCGCATATATATATATATATATATATATATATATATATATATATATATATATATATATATATATATATATATATATATATGTATATATATATATATATATATATATAGAGAGAGAGAGAGAGAGAGAGAGAGATAAGATAAAATCACCAAAAATTGAAGAAACATAACAGGATTTACTTCACGACATTTCGGCTGGAAGACCAGCCTTTTTTGAGTGTCTTCTAGTCGTTTTCCAGTCGAAAAAGGCTGGTCCTCCAGCCGAAACGTCGTGAATTAAATCCTGCTGTTTCTTTAATTTTTGGTGATTTTACATTATATTGAGCAAATCAGCTGCCAGAAATCACTTTTGGTATATATATATATATATATATATATATATATATATATATATATATATATAATATATATATATATATATATATATATATATATATATATATATATATATATATATATATATATATATATATATATATATATATATATATGACTCGTCAAACCTTCACGGCAACTGATTAAGATGTTACGTTCAACGAAGTAACATTGACTAACGTAGCGCATTTATTGCACATTTCGATCGGAAGTCACTGTTCGTCAGGGATCAAGAATATTGAGGGTGTAAGCAGAAGCCTCCTACGGCAGAGTCTTATCAGTGTTAGCGCACGTCAAAAAATAGGCGAATCATTTTAACTTGTGAAGCGATTACAAAAATTCAGATGACAAACTTTTTAGCTACTACCAATAGGCGCCTTATTGCAAAAAGCGGCTTGAAGCCAGCCGTTAGTAATACCCTTAAAAGAATTTAAAATTTAAAAAACACAAGAACCATCGCCGCTTTGGTTCAAAAGAATTTGATGCATTTCTCACGCCACTCGAAAACCATGAGCCAGCGGGGAGCGCAAAACGACGTTTATAATATCGCAACGCTCGGTGGTGCACGTGCCACGTGACATTCTCTGCCCCGCCCGCGCTTTTGCAACGAAGAGCACAGAGAGGTTGGTTGGTTGGTGAAACTTTATTTCCAGCGGATATAGAGGAGCGACACGAAGTCGCCCCCCGCTTAAACGGCGGCCGCTATCCCTTGGGCAGCGGCGGCGTCTTCAGCCAGCTGGAGGAGCTTGATCTGTATCCCCGGGTCGGGGCTGAGCAATAGAGCCTCCCAATGAGCAGAGTCGGTAATGAAGTGACTCGCGGGTAGGGACTGCGGGCAGTTCCAGATCATATGATTTAGATCGGCTTTCGCATCACAATTTTTGCATTTGTTTGAGTAGAGTCCTTCCGAATAGAAGCTACATAATTGGGGATTTGGATAGGTGTTAGTTTGAAGTTTACGCCAGGCTTTGGCCTGTTGCTTGGAGAGCGTTTTATCTGCTGGGGGGAATCTGAGTCTTGCAAGCCTGTAGTGCTGCAGGATTTCTCTGTAAGAAAACAACCTGTCCTTGCCAGAGTATAGGGCGGGTGGGCTGCACGACCCAGCTCGGCGGGACAGTTCTCGAGCTAGGTTATGAGCCGCCTCATTACCAGCAAGGGAAGCATGAGCAGGCGTCCAGATTAGGCGAATGCGCCGCGTGGGCTGATAATTTAGCAGAATCCGTGCTGCTTGTGGGGAGATTCTTCCAAACGTGTAGTTACGTATTGCCAATTTTGAGTCGCTGACAATGGTTTCTGCCGAGGATCCCACAATGGCTAGAGCAATGGCTGTTTCTTCTCCAACATGTGTGTGCTGAGTGCGTATAGTGCCCCCAGTTATGAGTGTACCACGTTCCGTGGTGACCACAGCTACCATCTTGTCAGCCGAAGAATCTGCCGCATCTACATATACCACAGAGGTATCATTAAGAAAGCGTTTGCCTAATGATTTGGCTCTCTCTGTACGACGTTCAGCGTGGAAATCTGGGTGCATGTTCCGAGGTAGTGGAGGAATGACCAGAAGCTGGCGTATATGTTTGGGAAGGTCAGTTGTGGGTCCGCCTTGTCGTTCGTATGTTATGCCTAGTGTGGACAGAATGTGTCTGCCAGTTGGTGTGGCCGATAGTCGTTCGTACTGCGAGACGGTTACCGCTTCAATAATCTCGCTTAGGGTGTTATGAAGACCGAGACCTAACACTTTCTCAGTCGCTGTGTGCATGGGTAGCCCAACTGCCTGTTTGACGCATTTTCTGATTATGGCCTCCACTTTTTCTTTTTCAGCTGACTTGAGATGTAGGTAAGGGCATACGTAAGCTATGCGGCTTATCACAAAGGCTTGTACTAAACGGAGAGTATTGCTTTCCTTCAAGCCCGAGTGGCGGTTACTAATGCGGCGAATGAGTCGCATAATTTGCTGCGAGGTTCCCTGTAGCTTCCGAATTACGTCACCATTGAAGCCGTGTTCTTGTAGAATTAGGCCCAAGATTTTAATTTTGGGCACTCGAGGAATGGGGACTCCGCGAATACTGAGTTCGATGGCCGGTGGGGTTTGCGCAAGGGATCTGATGTTGCGGAATATGAGAAATTCAGATTTGGCTGGAGAGCACCGCAGCCCCCTAGGGTCTACATAGTTCCCCACGATATCTATTGCATGCTGTAGTCTCTCCTCGATTTCGGCATCATTGCCCTCGGCGGTCCACAAGGTGATATCGTCAGCATAGAGGCTGTGGTGGAGTTGCGGAACCTGCGCTAATAGGTGTGGAAGTTTCAACATTGCAACGTTGAAGAGAAATGGTGATAGGACCGATCCCTGCGGGGTGCCCTTGTTGCCGAGGGGAAAGTCATGCGAGTGGAGACCTCCTACTTGAAAATGCGCTTTTCTACCTGAAAGAAAGTCGCGGATATAGTTGAAGGTGCGGGCTCCCACCCCGAGTTCATGTAGGTTCTCCAAGATCGCATCATGTCTGACATTGTCAAAGGCCTTTTCCAGGTCAAGTCCAAGAATTATTCTGGTGTCCCGCGTTTTTGCCTCAATAATCTGATGCTTGAGCTGAAGCATTACATCCTGCGTAGAAAGTTTTGGTCGAAATCCAATCATGGTTGGAGGGTACAGCTCGTTCTCCTCCATAAACCGGTTGAGGCGGGTATGAACTACGTGCTCCATGAGCTTACCTACACAAGACGTGAGCGAAATCGGCCTGAGGTTCTCAAGGCTGAGTGCCTTCCCTGGCTTTGGGATGAGAATGATCTCTGCCGTTTTCCATATTTGTGGGATGGAGCCCTCCGACCAACATTTCTGCATATACTCAGTTAGTGATTGTAGCGACACTTCATCCAGGTTGCGGAGGATCTTGTTGGATACTGCATCGGGGCCAGTGGCGGATTTGCAGTTTAGCCTGGCAATCTCTGCCCTAACCTCATCCACAGTAATGGGGGAGTCGAGCTGCGTGTTTTCCGGACCAGCATAATCTGGGAAGGCTTGGATAGGAGCATTGCCAATATATCTATCTTTAAGTTCAAGGAAAAGGTCCTCTGGTGGGCCTGCATACTCATGCACAAGCTTCTGCAGGTTCTGCCTCTGGGTGGTTCTGCTACCTGTAGGGTCAAGTAGATGACGGAGCAAGTGCCAAGTCTTAGAGACTCCCATATTGCGATCCATTTGGTTGCATATGTCATCCCAGTTTTGTTGAGTAAGTTTAGCTGCATGATCCTCGATCTCCTTGTTTAGCCTAGCTATTCTTCTGCGCAGAATGCGGTTCCACCGCTGTCGTTTGAGTCGGTTCTCGAGTCCACTCTTTGCCTCCCATAGGTGAAGAAGCCGGCTGTCCGCAATCTCCAGGTGGTCAGCCTGGTCTAACGTATGGGTGACTGCTTTGGCATCTTGACAAAGATCCTGCGCCCAGATATCTATGTCTAGTATTTCGGGGGTATCAGCTTCTCGGGCGGCTCTTTTAGCGCGGAACGCGTCCCAATCGACAAGGGTGGGGGCTCGAGCGCTACGACGTTTGGGGCCAGTTGAGGTCACTATTTCCAATATGTAGTGATCGCTGCCGAAATTTTGTTGAGTGTTTATCCATGTTGGAGTGCCCGAATTTTTAGCAAAAGTCAGATCGGGAGACGTATCCCTGGAAACACTGTTACCGCAGCGGGTGGGGACTAGTGGATCTGTAAGAAGAGTCAACCCACACTGTTGTGCGGTGAGCCACAGTTTTCTACCTTTAATGTCCTCCTGTGCGTAACCCCAAGCCGGGTGTTGGGCATTAAAGTCTCCCGTGAAAATGACGGGGTGATTGCCTGCGAGCTTCAGGGTCGCCTGAAAAAGCGGGCCGAAGCTTGCTTTCCGTAACTTTGGGCTGCTATAGACATTCAGCACAAACAGACTGTGGTCGGGTTTCCTAGGCGGAATTAATTCGACTAGCACGTGTGTGACATTTGTGACTGGGGTATCGTGCTGTACTACCGCAATATTTCGTTTGACAAGAGTCGTGACTCCAAGCGTTCCACCCCCCGATGAAAAGGATTGATACCCAGCTAGCTTGCTATTAGTTTGTGTCTCTTGTAGTGCGATTAAGTCCGGTCCGTCCCTATTGTTGAGGAATTGTTGGAGTACAGCTCGTTTGCGGCTAAATCCTCGGCAGTTCCACTGCCAGATGGTGTAATTGGGTTGTGGCGCCATGTTGTTGCTAGTCGGATACCGCTTCAGAAGAAGCGGGTTTGCGAATTTTGTGAGGAAGGAGCCTGCTCTCTGCTTCCTGCTGCTAGCTGCCTAAGTTAATTAATTCCTGCCGGTGTCTGCATAATTCTTCCATGATGGAAGTCATTGTAAGCTGCACTTGAATGAGGGTGCTGTTAGTCTGCGTTTGCGCTTCTTCAATTTTGTGAATGGTGTCGGCTAGTGTTTGGCCTTCGGACAGGGAATCGCCTGCTTTTCGCTTAGGCGGGGGTGCCCGCGTTGATTCAGCATGCATGTCCGCTCCGGCGGAGGTAGAGGGGGTAGGTTTATTGGCGCCATCGGTCGTAGGCGGTGACCCAGCCTGCATTTGTTGCTGTTTTAGAGCGGCATTTTCTTTCTTTAGGTCCTCGACCTCACGAAGTAATTTCCCTACCAGCACTTTCAGGTCTGCTAGCTCAGAGGGGTTGGAGTTAGATTTCTGGGAGGCTTTATCTGCCCAGCCTACCTTTTGCGTGCCGACGGCGTCCTGGTTCAAACCGGGGTTCCGCGGCTGGTGTGAAGGAATCCTGGATTTGGAGGCGGACCGGCCTCTCGGTTCCAGTCGTGGAAAGGAGCTGGATCGATGTCTATAATTTGTTCGTCCCCTGCTTTTGGAGCGGCTGCGTTGCTCTTTAGACTGCGGCGACTCTTGGCTATGCTGGGTCAGATGTTGGCGTTCCTGTTCCCAGTGGCGTTTGCTGACAATGTATGGAGTGCGGTAGATTTCGCGGCATTTGTTGCTGCCCAGTTCATGGCCCTTACCGCACAAGGCACACTCAGGCTCGCAGCTATGTGTCTCAGGAGGATTGGCCACGCCGCATCCGCGGCAGCGAGCGTTTTTCGGGTCCGGGCAAACGTCTCTGCGATGTCCGAGTTGTCCGCACAAAGAACACACTTCGTATTTTTTTTTGTAGAGGCAGCAGCGAATCATGCCACCACCGAAGCTGATCCAACGGGGAACTCGCTCACCGTTGAAGAGAATGAGGACCGTCTGCGACTGCGCACCCATGCGCCGGACTCCACATATTGGAGGATTCCTTGGATGCTGAAGGTTCGCAAGGATGTCAGCGTCCGATAGATGTTTCGGAACGCCTTGGATCACTCCTTTACCACTGCCATCCGGCGTGGCGACATACGAGGTGATGGCGATCTTGTTCGCGCCGTAGATGAGCTCCTTGATGTTTAAGTAGCGTTCCACTCGTACCGCGGAATGGGTGGCCACCAGTATGGTGTGTTGCTTGAAGTTGAGTAGCATGCAGTCTTCAGATGATTCTGCCAAGGTGAGGCCCGCGGCGTCCCGGATGAGTTGAAATATGCCGAGTTGGCCACAGCTCTCGAGTATACGGAGGCCGCCCAATGGCCGGAATATCACCTTGGTTAGGCCCTTGGGTAGGCGAGGTAGGTTCGACGCCACCGATTGTCGAGCAAGTCGTCGGCCAAGCTTTTTCGCAGAGGAGTCGGCAGAGTGCCGCATGCTGCCCTGTCCCTGGGCGCGATCGGTTCCATTGTGTGCCGCGGGGTTATTCCTTTGGCGTTCGTGACCGGAGCGTTTCGAGTCACCGACGGTGAACCAACCATATTGGTGCGAAACTTCTTCGGGGCTAATGTCAGCCCCCTCCACGGTGACTTCCATGTCCAGTGTTGGAGGAAGATCCCACTCAGATAATGCCGCACAGCCCCGTCAGAGCGGGGTCGCTAGGCCTGGCGTGGGCCTAGCGGGCCGTGCGTAGCGGCGAGAGCCGAAACGCAGAAAAGTCCGCAGAAACAGGCAGAAAGGGACTTGCCGATGCGTCCGACGGCGTTATCCGAGCTTCGAAGACGAAATCCAGGCAAGATTTTTCGTGACGTCAATTTGACGAAATCAGCCGGACTTGGGGAAGCCATTGGCAGTTTACAGGCATTGAGGATCAGGTCAAAGCGCAGCCGCAAACCACCTTACCATCGCCGCATCCAGTACGGCCGTGCCCTACGGACAATACTTCGCCAGTTGGTAGCACAACCACAGCGCAGGTTCTTTCCCAAGACGGTGCTAGACTTCACAAAGCCTTGCAGGCGTGTTGAACGCGTCGTCGCACTCTGTCATTCATCTCTGCCGATACCGGTCCGACAGTAGAGGTTGATATATACGCTTAGTCCGCGGTGCTGTCCCTACACAGTAGCTTTTAACCGCTTCAGTTGTTTTTCGCGGGAACTGAATCAGCAAAGACAGCTTGAATAAGCGAAGCACGCTCACAAGACTGAGTCTCGCCATTCGCACTATTAAGGCAGAGGTCCAAATATACACCCCGTCTTATTATCCAAATTTTGCTTGCTCTCATAAAACTGAAGAAACAACGGCTTGCATTTTTTTCAGCGGTTGAGAATATTTTTTCACAACTGGCAATGAAATATGGTTTGGGGGAAAATACACTTCAAGACTATTCTGAGGTAAAGCCGAAGATTGCAGTGTAGTAATATGAAGGCTGACTGTGTCCGTATCTCTGTTTTCTTTCTCTTTCTATATATAATTTTCTTTCTTCTTCGACTTGCTAATCAATAATTTTTCAAACCTAAATTAATTACACTAGTAATTTGTCATTCACTAGCACCAAAAATAATAGAATAAAAAACACTGCCCTGGCTTTTGGCTTCTCGCATATATATATATATATATATATATATATATATATATATATATATATATATATATATATATAGAGAGAGAGAGAGAGAGAGAGAGATAAGATAAAATCACCAAAAATTGAAGAAACATAACAGGATTTACTTCACGACATTTCGGCTGGAAGACCAGCCTTTTTTGAGTGTCTTCTAGTCGTTTTCCAGTCGAAAAAGGCTGGTCCTCCAGCCGAAACGTCGTGAATTAAATCCTGCTGTTTCTTTAATTTTTGGTGATTTTACATTATATTGAGCAAATCAGCTGCCAGAAATCACTTTTGGTATATATATATAAATATATATATATATATATATATATATATATATATATATATATATATATATATATATATATATATATATATATATATATATATATATATATATATATATATATATATATATATATATATGACTCGTCAAACCTTCACGGCAACTGATTAAGATGTTACGTTCAACGAAGTAACATTGACTAACGTAGCGCATTTATTGCACATTTCGACCGGAAGTCACTGTTCGTCAGGGATCAAGAATATTGAGGGTGTAAGCAGAAGCCTCCTACGGCAGAGTCTTATCAGTGTTAGCGCACGTCAAAAAATAGGCGAATCATTTTAACTTGTGAAGCGATTACAAAAATTCAGATGACAAACTTTTTAACTACTACCAATAGGCGCCTTATTGCAAAAAGCGGCTTGAAGCCAGCCGTTAGTAATACCCTTAAAAGAATTTAAAATTTAAAAACACAAGAACCATCGCCGCTTTGGTTCAAAAGAATTTGATGCATTTCTCACGCCACTCGAAAACCATGAGCCAGCGGGGAGCGCAAAACGACGTTTATAATATCGCAACGCTCGGTGGTGCACGTGCCACGTGACATTCTCTGCCCCGCCCGCGCTTTTGCAACGAAGAGCACAGAGAGGTGCACAATAACCTGGTGCTCTCACATATATAGACATACAAGTCTGGCAACACAACAAAAGACAACATTTCGAGCATAACGTATTTATTCTCCCCGCAAACACTGCAACACAATCTCATTTACATCAAGTCATCTAAAAGAGCTTCAATCAAGCAAGTCGCTAAAATGTTTTTTTTGTCGCCTCATCCTCCAGAGCAGCACGTATTAGCTCCATCCGGACCTGGGGCATGCCAAAGGGGCCGTCTTGTCTGAGTAGTGAGTGTGAGTGGAAGGCAGACGCTTGGTGGTGTGAATGAGTGACCAAGCCACTTGCTCTCGATTGCTGCAGTAGAAGTTTCAGTTTAGCATTGTGAGCATGTACTCACAAAGAAAATGGCGCAAAATACGGGGACAAAATAGAAACAAACACGAAAGCTAGGACGAGCGCCATGGTCCTGTCTTGTTTGTTTCTCTTTTGTCCCCATATTTCGCGCCATTTTCTTTGACAATAATGAGCCAACTAGTCCGAAATAGAGCTCTCTTTGAGAATGTACAGGAGGTGCAGCTCATGTATAAAAAAGTTTGTTTTGAAGATAATCTGAGGGCAATTCAGAAGAGAAGGTTGATATATATTCTTAAAATATCGTTTCTGTTACTTAGTTCGCCTAGACTATGCAGTTTTCACAGCACTGGCTTAACATGTCTGGCCGTTAACTACTCGTATTTCAAATATATCGATAAATCATTTTCGACATAACCTCCCTAACGGCGCCCTGAAAACCACCTGTCATGTTGCTTCACTGCAGGCTTCATTTTATCATCGCTGCCGATTGAATTCCAAGAAGATTTTAAAATCAAGGCGTTTGCAGATAGGGCACGTTAATAGTACCGGCATGTGCTCCAACGAGGACGCCTGTTTCATTTCACTCGAACGAAATAGACGGAAATCTCATTGATCCTGCCGTGAGCATAGAGGTAGCATTTGCGACAGATAAAATAGGCACTTTTCTGTTTCTATCAGACGCCAGCAGCCCTTAGCCCCTTGGGACTCCCAATGTTGCTCTGGGCAACTTAACTGTGCATTGTGCTCAAGAAACGCGAGCCACAAAAGTGCCGCAAAAGCTGTGGGCTTCACGAATGCAAGGCCACTTGATAGCCAGAGGAGCCGAATGACCGTCGTCAAGAGGTCGCCCTTTTTCCTCTGTATCCGGTTCCAGAAGCTCTGGCTCACTGGAACCGAACTTCACCTTTACGACCGCTGCGGGCAGGATGGAACAAAATTTGTAACGGAGGCAGACGTCATAAAATCTTGGCCGGGGCTTGCTACGAGTGCTTCTTCAGAACCGAGTCTCATTTGTTGCGCGCTGGCTACGACGAAGCAACGAAGCCTTCTGTAGTACCCAAGCAACCTGCGGGCAGATATATTGAGATACTGCCTGCTCGACTAATTTTCTCAGGGAAGGCAGAAGGTGATAACGACACTTCGTGTGCTCAAGACTGAGTAGGTATTTTGTTCAGCAGCTCACTTGAGACCATGTGCTAGTACAGTTAGTGCTACATTAGTCTCCTTTTCCATTTTAGAGTGTTTTCAAGAAAAAAAGGAAGTGCTGTGTTAAACAGATTTTGTTATAAAAGCGCATAGGTATTCTAATACATTCGCTATCACCGACGGGAAGCTTAGAAAGAACATTTCGGTGGTGCACACAGATACCGATTGTATGTCACTATAGCTTCCGAACTGGACAAATAGGTTATGTGCTGAAAATGTATTCCGACAGCTTCAAATTCTTTTTATAACGAAACAACAAAGAGGATAATTGAAATTAAATTTTAAAATGTCTGGGTA
This sequence comes from Amblyomma americanum, assembly GCA_030143305.2. Classification (NCBI taxonomy): domain Eukaryota; kingdom Metazoa; phylum Arthropoda; class Arachnida; order Ixodida; family Ixodidae; genus Amblyomma; species Amblyomma americanum. The sequence continues at coordinate 32,480 of JARKHS020026822.1, forward strand.
ACGACAGAGGTCGAGTATGCAGCTCAGGTGGACAATTGTGAGGGTTTCCTGAGGGGCATAGTATTAGCGGCAACGAACTCATAATTCGCGGGAAGCAATTGACAGTGATGCCTTTGAATTTTTTACATGATAGAGGTTGCTTCGTGTTAGAGATGTGAATGTTTCTACATTTGAGCATCGAACGGAAATGTTCGCAAAAGATCTAAGGGCAGAAGTAATCTATTTATCAGATACGCCGACAGACATAGCCCTATTCTAGTAACCTCAACGTCCGCTGATTATGATCCACACTTTGAGAATGGTAAGAATGACTTTATGTACAAAGTATAAAAAAGATATAAATACGAAAACGAAAATGCAGAAAGGAACACTCTCCCAGGATATTATAAAGTCCACAATGCGAGCTCGCCAAAAGTTGCCACCCTTGTTTCTAAGGACATCACGGTGGTCGAACACTCCTTGAGAGAACAAGAGATCAACTACAACATGATCGACGTCATTCCCAACAAGAGGGGCCGCAAGAGCACCTTCGTTCTGAACGTGTATCACCCCCCACGAGCAACCAAGGCCGATTTCTCTGACATACTTCAAGAGGCAGATCAGCTAGCTGTTTCGCATCAGCTTATCGCACTCGGTGACTTTAACGCCCCTCACAGGAAATGGGGCTACAAAACGAACTCGCTTCGTGGTCTGAGCGTGGTACAAGCTCGGGATGCCCTGGGCCTAGAAATACTTACTGATCCTTTATACCAAACTCGCGAAGAAAACAGCGTCACGCGCGATTCATGCCCTGACCTTACAATCGTCAAGAACATCCATAACGCTAGGTGGACAAATCTCGGAGAGAGCTTAGGTAGCGACCACTACATCGTAAGCACGTCTATCCCCTCCGCAAACATTCGTCGCACCCTGAGAACAGCCAAAATCATGGACTGGACTAAATACCGTGCACGGCCCGTTCCGGAAGACCCCATTCAATCAATCAGTGAATGGAGTGAACAGATTTGGAAAGCACACAAGGAGGCCACCACCGAAGTACAATGCACACCCGATAATCCGGCGGTCGATCGTCACCTTCTGAAGTTGTGGCAGACCCGACGGACTCTGGTTCGCAGATGGAAACGCCAACGCCTCAATTGTTCCTTGCGACTCCGCATATCACAGATCACGGCAGAAGCACAAGAGTATGCACAACACCTCTCTCAACAGAATTGGCAGGAATTTTGCGAGTCACTACGCGGCACGCTGGGGACCTCCCGCACCTGGGCGATCCTCCGCAGCTTCGTCGATCCGCAAACATCGCGGTCTGCCACTAACCGTCACTCAAGAAAATCGCCCATCTGTACACCGGAGACGACGCGGCCCTCCTCACCGCCCTCAAAACCAAATACATCGGCGCCCCCCATCCTCCCAGCACAATCTCGTACATGGGAGGCCCAAATGAGAGGCTGGACGCCCCCATCACCACTGCCGAGGTTTACGCCGCGGCTCGATCTGCCACACGCAACACGGCAGCTGGCGCGGACAAGATCACAAATGGGATGATTCGAAACCTGGGCAAGTCGCAGATCGAGATCCTCACTACCTACATAAATGACACCCTATGGGAGGCGGGAGAACTCCCTGCAGAATGGAAACACTACGAAATCGTGACTATCCCAAAACCAGGCAAACCACCAAGCCTGGAAGCATTACGACCCATCTCCCTCACCTCTTGCCTGGGCAAACTATACGAGCGCGTTATCCAGACCCGCCTCCAAAACTACATAGAGGACAACAACCTCTTTCCACCCACTATGATCGGCTTCAGAAAAGGTCTTTCTACGCAAGACGCTTTCCTCCTTCTCAAGGAAGAAGTACTCAGTAACATCCCGAGAGGCGGCGAGCACCTAATTATGACACTTGATCTGAGAGGCGCTTTTGACAACGTTTCTCACGACGCAATCTTGAAAGAGCTCAACGCCCTCGATTGCGGACCCAAGACCTTCAACTACATCAAAAACTTTCTCAGCAACCACACGGCCACGATTGGCTTGGGAGATGTCCGCTCCGGCACAGAGCAGACACGCAACAAAGGCACTCCCCAAGGCTCTATCATCTCTCCTCTCCTCTTCAATATAGCTATGATCGGCATGGCAAAAGCACTCGAGGCTATTGAAGGCATCGGCTATACAATCTACGCTGATGATATTACCATCTGGTCCACCTGGGGTTCCCTTGCCGACAAAGAAAACACCCTACAAGAGGCAGTCAATTGCGTAGAAAGACAAACAGCAAATTGTGGCCTCCGCTGCGCACCCGACAAATCCGATATTATCCGCATTCAGGGCTATGCCTACAAATCTCCCGGCGACATCGAGGTTTACCTCGAAGGCACGAGAATAAAGAAAGTCCCTCTTATCCGCATCCTGGGCCTTTGGCTTGAGAGCGACGGGAAAGCCAACCACACGTTACAGCGTCTCCGGACAACTGCCTTCCAGATCTCCCGCATGATTCGGCGCATCACTCGCAACCGAAAAGGCATGAGAGAGGAGGATACAATTCAACTGATACAGGCTCTAGTTATGAGCCGCCTGTCATATGGTCTCTCTTTCCTACCACTTCTGGGGAATTAGCAAGACAAAGCAGATGCCATCATCCGTACCGCCTACAAACATGCGTTAGGCCTCCCGATGTACACTGCCAACTGCCACCTCGAGGACCTGGGACTGACCAACACAATAGAAGAAATTCGAGAAGCCGTCCTAGTATCGCAAAAGGAACGCCTCCTCACCACCAAAGCTGGGCGCGCAATCTTGGAAAGAGTGGGTTCCCCGGCTGACATACGCGCCGTCCAGGACAACCGAGACCTACCCTCAACTCTGCGAACTCGCGTGTATGTAGCTCCACTCCCGAAGAACAAGCACTCGGACTCACAAAAGGGACGACGAAAGGCGCGAGTGGACTATCTGCGCCGCACACATCGACAGGCACAAAATGCTGTATACGTGGACGCAGCCACGTACCCCGATTCAACAAACGCGGTGGCGGTCGTCTTGGACACCAATTTCAAGGAAATCGCCAGCGCCTCCCTACGAAACTGCTCTCCGACAGTAGCAGAAACTGCTGCAATTGCCCTCGCAATCCAGCACGGCGATGCTACGGGAAATGATTTAAAAATTATTACCGACTCCCAGTCCGCGTGTCGCCTCTTCCTCTCTGGCAGATTTCCACACTCCGTCGCTCCCATTCTGACTACCCCACAAGTTCAAAATTCAACATGCAAGCACCAAATCACTTGTACTCCTGGGCACGAGGGGCTCGAGGGAAACGAGGCCGCGGACAGTCTAGCTCGAGGATATACTAATCGAGTGACTAACCTCCCCGACCTCACCCCTCTCCCCTCTACGTACGGCGAGCGCCTCCTCCTTCTCCGAACACAAAGATAAGTCTATCCCCCACCACACCGTAAGCTAACAGCGGTAGAGGCGAGGGAATGGCGGCAACTACAGACGAACACCTTTCCTAACCTACACAAGTACCACATCATCTTCCCCGACAGATATGACAGCAACTGCCCCTGGTGTGGCGGAATTCCAACATGTCATGTAACATGGGGCTGCTCCGGTCCCAAGCCCCCCGAACTAGACAAACATCACTCCGAGGAACAGTGGGAGTCTGCCCTGCTCAGCTCTGACTTGGCGACGCAGCGAAAGGTGATATCCCAAGCAAGAGCAACTGCGGTGGACATTGGAGTCCTGAAATAAGGACTCCACCCAAAATCTGTATTTTCGCCTCTCTATCCTACCTTTTTGGAATAAATGTTTTCTACTACTACCAGAGAGGCACAAAAGAAACGGGAGGAAGATGCCTGCACGTTAAAGGTGCTGTGAGCTTTCGATACAAACTTATTTACCTTCGCTTCTTCACACAAGCTCAAACTAATTCACTGCCTCGTGACCGCAGCAGGTCCAATACACTCTACCGCCCTGCCCACCTCTTTTCCGCAATGTGGCGCAAACCCTCAAAGTAAGCACACGTACTTGCTTTGTTCACGCACATACCCACATACACACAACATTACAGTATTCGTAAATTCGCAGCCCTGTACATGCCCTAGTCATGGTAAAGGTGCACTTCTTGCCATCCAGCAGTGCACCGAGAACTATGGCCGATTCTGCCGGCGCACTTCCCACTAGTAACGGATAACCACCGCACCGTGCGGAGCTGCACGAGCTGTCTTCTCAGCAACTTGAAAACAGCTGTCCGGGACTGGGTGGCGAATTAAATTTTTCTCTCTACAAGTTTAACTATCAATATATACTTAAGTTTCCGCATTACCGAAAGATTCTAGCTTTCGTTACGAGTTATCCAGGTGCAACGTTACTGTAGCCTGCGAAACATTTATGTGCAAGGCCGCCCTGAGCAGCTTCACAGCAGAAGGATCATTTATGCGCATAAGACCCAATGGTCGGAGTAGTCCTCCAAAAATAGAATACAGAACCAGAAATGCACTCTTAGCAGTAAACGTCTGCCGGATGCGTCTGCTCTCAAATAGCAAGTTATTACACTTCTGCGCCACGACCGAGTAGACTAGTATTGACAATTGTTTTTGAGCGAAGAAAATGGCACAGTACCTGTCTCACATATCTCGGTGGACACCCGAACCGTGCAGAAAGGAATGAATAAAGGAGGCAGTGAAAGAAAAAATTAAGAAATAGGTGCTGTAGTGGAGGTGGTGGTGGTTGTGGAGAAAAGTTTTCGTTCTTTGAAAGGAGAGTTTGCAGGCTAAAAATGGTCCTTTACATAGGTGGAGTCCTCAGTCCGGGACCCCGTTGGACGAGGCCGCTACTAACGCCCGTTGGACTAGAGCCCTTTGAGACTGCAGCCCCGAGCAACTGAGCAGGGGTGCCTTCCATGCAGCTCGAAAAGGAAATGATTCTTCTGACAGGCCGAAACCATGTAGAAGTTATCGGACATAATGAGGGCAGTGCCGATCAACTTTGGGGTCAAAATGTTTTTCTACTGCAGGACAGAACATAATTTTGGTCTGCAGGCGCTTCAAATTTCGCTCACCAGCTGTACTTAGGCTCTTAAGGTACCGAGAAAATCCGATGCCGTTCGCAATTGACTCCCAGTCTTCGCCTGAATCACAGAAGTTGTTGCTTAATCTTTCAGCTGGAGATGCCTGGATGAGGTGCCCGGTGGGTATGCGCTTGGGCGGCCACGTCCGCAGCCTCAATACCTTTAAAGCTCTGATAGTCCGGAGCCCAAACTACGCGTTTGGGGAGAAGGTTTCAATTTCCTTTCTGCCAGCTTTAGAATATGGTAGGTTAAAGGTGAAACGTCGCCAGCCAGGTAGCGTTCACAGGCGCGATGCGAAACTGTGATGATTACCTTCCAATTAGGGTCTGAGGCGGCCAGCGCTATGACTACCTCTTCGGCTGTCACTGAAATTGGAGCTCTATATGAGAGGCCATTAACGTTTTGGTCCTGGTGAACTACTGCGGCCTCATAAAAACCAATGGGCGACGGCGCTGCCAAGTCAACGTAGTATATATACTGTTTGGAATCGTGTTGGTGTTCAAGGGCCTGAGCACGCGCCTCTCGTCTGCCTTCGTGTGTCTGCGTGCCCATGTTGCGCGGGGGTGGAAGGACCCAGGGCTTGTTACGCCATAGCTCTGGAATCCGACACGTATCCTCCGGAGTGCACTCGTGTTGGATATGCTGGTGGTCTAGCAGGCGGCACCTGGATGCCGACTATGAGAGTCGCGCATAATGGTTCACGAGGTGGCCAGCCCGTAACTCCTCGTAAGAGTTGAGCTCCCCTAACGCCGACAAGTTAGCGTCGGTTGTGACCACTGGGAGGTCCAGTTCTCGCTTTGTAGCCGTACTAATGACGGCGTTGATTCGTGTCTTGTGTATTTTAGTAGAGCGAAGATAGGGAACGGAGTAGAGGATCCTGCTGGTAAGGAACGCATGCGCAATACGAAACGTGTCTCTGCCCTGTAGCTCGCCGTATATGTTTTAAACGCGATTGGCAATGCTTCCGACCTGTTCGCCTTAGCCTGTTTTGGAAGAACAGGCGCAATATGCGGACCTCCTCAACCTCTCTGATAGGACCTCCTGTCAGATAGATTCGCAAACTCGTGTTGTCTTTAGGTTCAGCTCTGATGTGCAGAAGTTTTGATTTGGCGGGTGAACGAGCTGGGCCGTCAGATGGCTGTGTTCGTTTCATTTTAGTTTTGTTTTTTCGAAACTGGGCCGGCGGAGTTTTCTTTTTTTCTTTTGCATGTTGGAAGGACGACTATGTCATTTGGACACTTAGGAAGCCGCTTTTTTGCGTCAATTGCTTTCCCTTTAAATTGTTTTATTTTTGAGGTAAGCTGCTTCCCGTTTGTCGCGTACTGGGTTTAAGGCAGGCAAAGTTCTCTTGCTGCAGGATACCTTTCTCTTTCATTCAAGGTTTTTTTTGCTTAGAGGACTAATAAAAAGTGAAGAGGAGCGCTTAGCGCCCACCGCAGGACGGCACTCATGTCAGCCGCTCCAAAACGCTGCCGGATCAAAAGCCCTGGCGCAGGACGCCGCTAGGAAAACGAGGCAACCATAGAGCCACTAGAAGCAGCAGCGCACGGGAACCAAGACGCCAGGCGCAGACGAGCCAGGTTCATCCTCATCCCCATGTTTCACGTGCAGTTGCACGTGCACCTTATGAAACGCGTTCTTTGACAAATGAGTTTCGTTGGAGGTGACACAGAAAGGCGGCCTTACGCAGTGCGATGTCATCGCACGGTAATGGTTCCCAGGTGGTTGAAATTATTCCGCAGCTTTCCACTACGGCACTTCTTTCTTCCTTTCTTGTTTCACTCCCTCCTTTATTCCTTCCCTTACGGCGCGGTTCAGGTGTCCGCCGAGATGTCAGACGGGTACTGCGCAATTTCTTTTTCCGCAAAAACCAATTTTCAGTTTTTCAATGTCACAATTTACAGTGCTTCATTTACTTCCACCCGAAAGAGTGCGGCGTAGGCCTAATTACAGATGTCATTTAGGTAAATACTCTTTATAGAGTGAAGGAGCCGGTAATTGAAAGGGAAAACAGGGGATAAGCAAATGGCGAAACGATGGCTGAACGTGGGATATAGTTCGTTTTTTGGCAGCCAAGGAAAAGCGAGAAAGCATTTCTTTCTTTATTTTACCAATTCTGGGCACTCAGGTAACTGGTGCAGCATTCAGAGAATCTTTAGTACAAGGTGAAAGACTGCAATGCCGTGTAGTTCCGCAGTGTGAAAGGCAATAAGCAACGATGACGGAGTCGCGTGCTATGTCATAGCGCTTTTCTGGCAACTGTTATCAACGCTATTGCCTCTCTTGACATTTTTACTGCCACGCTCTGACAAGCATTTAGTGCTACCGGATACTGCGGCGCGCCCCAAATGACGCAGGCATCAGATGCGCGAGGAAGAGGCCTATGCTTCTCACTGAGATTGCCTCTGAGATACGAAGCTGCGACTGAATCTTCCGACACTGCAGCTGTCTATTCCGTGCGGTTGGGTCCTGAGGAGCCGCTTTCTCCCCTAGCTGTTTGGAACTGTCTATGCACAGGTTTCAGGCACCTTCATTGCGCTTTGGCTGGCGTCTTGCGAGAACGTTTGCATAATCTAATGTACTTGCTGTTAGCGCTTTTTCCTCTCGGATCCCAAGGAGCGCTTTTTTTCCTTTCTGGAAAGAACAAAACGCATTTTTCGTAACGTTGCCTTTAACCTCCGTTGAAATGCCGGTCATCATCCCGTAGCTTCTACAAGCGCACCGTAGCGCTGCACCGGGGAGATGTACATACCATGTTTAAGAGTGAGAGAGAAGGGAAAACACGGACAGTGTAAGCGGCACGTTTTTTGCTAGGTTACTTTAGAGAGGTTAAAAAGTAAATATAAGGAGAAGGAACAAAGCAGAGTCTTACCTCTGGTCAGGGCTTTGGTGATAACGCCAAAATAGTCCTGCGGTCGAAGGAACTAATATACGAATAAGAAATCAACTATTTATCAGTCACAGAAACAAATGCCTCTGACCCTTCCCCCCTAGACAATCTCGTCCATAAGGTTGAACAATTTTCTTCCAGCTGTGAATGCAAAGAGCCGCATGCCACAGGCAGCGCTTCTGCAAGGTACTCTCGCCTTTTTCATTAAAAATTTCTCTCTCTCTCTCTCTCTCTTTCTAATCTCGCATACTTAACCGCGGAATGTGCGCTGCACACCCACATCTTCACCGACGGTTCAAATACTCCAAAAATTTCTTAATGTGGCCTTTATGTGCCCTCAGCAAGCCATGTTATTTCTTACCGGCTACAGCGGAAGACATCCTCTACGACAGCGGAGGTTCCCGGCATTAATGAAGGTTTTTTCTATATCCTACGAAAAAACCCCACCGGTGGATTACCTTTTAGCGACTCCAAAGCATCTCTGCAAGTCTCTTCCAACCTGCAGAAGAAACCCAATCATCAGGCGGTTTGCCTTCATATCGCTTATCTACGTCATTTGGCTATAGCCGCAGCACACTGATAACATTTTAGTGGACATCAGCACACTATGGCATTCTGGGAAATGAAAAAGCAGATGAAGCGGCCCGTAAAGGCTTTCACCATAGGAAATACATACCGTCTTCACGAAATCGGATGTCTCTCATATGGCTAACAGATTTGCATCCGGAGAACGATATCGACTTTGGAGCCGACACGTCGCTACCAATTTCTTTACTCAGTCGACCCACATCTCAGATCAATACTCCCACCCAGAATTCCTCACCACCTGGAAACCCATTATGGCCGAATTCGCCTGAATGCTGCATTTACAAACGCCTTGCGATACCGTTTCGGTCAAATGAACAGTCCGGTTTGTGGCAACTGCGGCTCGATCGGAATTGTGGAATATGTCCTGCTTGAGTGCCCTGCGTATGCTGACGAGCGTGCGGACTATGTACATTGCATGGAGAAGCTCGCCTCGATGTCTCTAACAATCGATTTTTTTAGGTCTCTTAGCCTGCCTTAAGCAACACAGGCATGCAATAAACATTAAAAAATTTGTTGTTTGCATACTTAAATGTCATTGGACACGTTAAGAATTTCTTATTTAACCTTTCGTGTTACCCTCATGCATTCTTCACGCAGTTAACTTTGTTAGCTATATGTCGCACTGTGCACTGCATCATTTCATATGCAACATCATTACTCATCGATGCACCTTATACGCATTTCATGGACGTATTTTATCTTCTGGCTGGTTTATTTCTTATATTTTACCTTTTCCGCATCGCTCTCCTTTCGTTTTTCTTTAAAGGGTTTCTCTCTCTCTTTCTCTCGACACTGCACGTTTAAATTTTGAAAGACTATATTTGTGACTTGCTATCGAAGTCAGCTCGGCTTAAAATTGCTTCCTAGTTATTTACTTCTTTTCCGGCTAATGCCTCAAATAGAGCTTCTTTGTTGTATTCTTTTAATGAAAAGTGGCCTTTTGTCAAAGCTGACTGCACATAAGCCATACTCTCTTTGCCACGTATATGGTGCTGCTGCTCTCTCCCTGTCCACGGACGCAAGGAAAACTAAAGATATTTGCGCCTTTTTCTTAATCATTTGACTAATGTCCCTTTTTTGTTTACGCTGTCAATATTGAAGCTTATGGCAAAAGCTGTTGTAAACTGTGCCCATTCATGGGCATGCTGCACCTCGATTTTAATGTTGGACTTTTTGTCTTGCTCATGAAGGTGATGTGGTGATGATACAGTACATATTACTGCTTTAATTTAATTTGCACAACACGTATCTGTAATATTCATCATCTGTTCCTTGCTTGCCACAAGTAAGATCATTAAAAAAATTCTTACGAAGGAACGACACCTACAGCTAGAAGATTTTTCGCAGTGAGGATTGCCAGATATCAGTAGTGATCTCCAGTTTGAAAACGCTTAGAGCATTTTGTCGCTTCTTATCTATTGAAAATACTCTTCAAGTAAAAAAAAAGTCATGCAGCTAGAACCACTTCTCTACCCTGCTTGCCCTTTCCCTTTTTATCATTAAATAGCACACTATAGACCATAAATCCCGATTGATGTGTGGTGTTATATGTCAACGCAAGAAACATTTCGCTCTTTTCGGGAGGTGCTGTAGGATCCAGACAGCGAGCGGTAAGCCGTTACATCCGCCTATCTGGTGCTGCCCGTCTCCCTCCTGTGTGGCACAAACGACGTCTTGGAATGAAGCCACGGGACAGCTGATATATTTCACGGGCCCTGCGAAAATCATGCATGCTAGGTAGCAGTGCTATATGCGCTTCCGAGAAGCTGACTTTTCCGGCAGCTAAATGTTGGGTCTCGCCTTACCCAAGAAATTTTCAGGGTGGCCCACCGGGGAGCCACTACGCAGAGGGATCAAGACTAAAAAAATCGCTGCCGCAGTGAACGTGTTAAGATATCCACTGAGAGCGATACAGTCATACGCTTTTTCTTGCTTCAAAACCACGCATTTATATAAACAATTTTCTATTGAAATTTGCTCCCGGCAGCCACGATATGAGATGTCAGGTAATGCTTCTTAATAAATGAAATAACTAAGCAGACCGAAAGAGAAACATTGGAGGGCATGCAAAGCGGCTCCCAAGAGCGCTTAGTTGGCTTCACTAACTTTATAAAATCTTGGTTATCACTAGCAGACACTGCTTCTACATACGTATCTGTATGTCTGTTTAGCCAAGCATAACCAAGTTTTATACTTTTTTGCTGTCCGCGCAAAAACATAGAGCTACCTCTAATTCAATATATTCGAAGCTACCAGGATCAAGAGAACTCGGGAGAAACGACCGCAACAAAGACAATAAGTGTTATGAAATGGAATAAAATACCCAAAAGAAGAAATATTATTCTGCCCGGGAATCTTTCTTACTAGTATCGATGTATAAGGACGTTTATCGGCGCTACACAAAATGCCTGCGGCAAGGAAAGCAATATTCCTGGCTAGTCACCGTGGAGATTGAAAGAACCGACCTGAAATCCCATTCTGAACCACCGCGGAAAAGGATCACACTTTTCTCATTTTCTATCTCACCTTTCTTTTCTAAGTGGATAGGAGATGTTCCTTGAATTGTAAAGAAATATCGTTTTATGAGTGTTCCTTCTTGGCCAGTAGATTCAGATGTGGCTTTTCTCTCCGTCTAAATTCAACAGCTAGTGGAGGAAATGGCCTTCTGCGGATAAAAGAAATGGTATAGCAGCTGTCGAAACGACTGCTGTGGAGACGGCACACACGTTTCACGCGGCGATCCTCTGACATTTTTCACTGCCGAAGCCGTCCGACATATCTTTCTTTTCTCGTGAAGAATAGTTTTTATTCTCATTTCCAGTGCGCAGTTGCTTCGCTGGAAGCAAAGAATACGCAACCTCCTGGACGAAACGAAACAGTAGCACATCGATAGAGACAGTGGCCGCAGATATTGGACAAAAAAAACAGGTGGTGCTTGAAATGCTATTCGGAATCGGAGCATCGCTTCAAGGAACGAAATTTTTTACCGCTAAGACCGAGATATGACTTGCATTGTACCTCCAGCTTTATCCTATTGTTCGTGGACTCCGATATGCACACTGTTCTTTGGGGCTTATGAAGACAATGAAAAATACAACTGCTAGCTATGTCCAAACGCCAAGATTATAGTCACCCCTTTGCATCGAAATAAGATTCTTCTGGCTCTCCCCTTATTTCGTTGTATCTCGCAGGTGTGCTGAGCCTAGGATCATCCGAGGGAATACAACAGGAGCTCAAATGGGCACTCTGAAAGGATTCGGCTGACAGCAAAGCTTTTGTCAGTATGGCCTGCGAAATTTCTTCATGAAGCAACCTAGAGGGAGTAAAAGAATCAAAATAGTCGGATTTGAATGCACGTATGCGTCGTCACTGATTGATAGCTCCGTTAGTTCTATTCTATCGGTAGGGTTAGATGCCCTCATGTTTTGGCGCTTCTTAATCACCTACGGGGCAGAAACGTGGAGGCTAACGAAAAGAGTTCAGCTTAAGTTAAGGACAACGCAGCTAGTCATGGAAAGAAAAATGATAGGTGCAACGTTAAGAGACTGGAAGCGGGCAGAGTGGGTGAGGGAACAAGCACGGGTTAATGACATCCTAGTCGAAATCAAGAGAAAGAAATGGGCTTGGGCAGGGCATGTAATGCGAAGGCAAGATAACCGCTGGTCCTTAAGGGTAACGGAGTGGATTCCAAGAGAAAGTAAGCGTAGCAGGGGGCGGCAGAAGGTTAGGTGGGCGGATGAGATTAAGAAGTTTGCAGGCAAAGGGTGGATGCAGCTGGCAAAGGATAGGGTTAATTGGAGAGACTTGAGAGAGGCCTTTGCCCTGCAGTGGGTGTAGTAAGGCTGATGATGATGATGATGCGTCGTCATGCATTGGCTACACTGTTTGTTGTTGACACCAAAAACCAATCTTCATGGTTCATCAGGCAGGTTATTGAAAATGACATCGAAATACTATGGCGAACAACACCTCTTAGCAAGGACTACATTTCTTTCATATCTTGCTTCCGATAGCTACAAGTGGGCCGCAAATTTCTGTGTAAAGGCCAGCAGGTAAGCGAATGGTCAATGTTTGTTTGAGTACCTCCATTTAAAAAGAAGTTAACGAGATGAAAAATGCAGTTCACGGTGTCTCTTAGTTTTGTAGATGAAGGAAAGACAGTCATCCTCACGTATCTAGTTCTAAAACATAGCAGGTTTGCTGTTTTAAAGCGGCAGCCAAAAATGTGTACCTTTCTACCACATGCGTGACCTGCCGCAGTATCTCAGAAGTTAGGGCGCTCCTCTAGTGATCCGGAGTACCCTGATTCAAACCTGACCGTGCGGCCGCGTTTTGAATTGAATATAATTGGCTGTTGTGGAAAGGAAATGGCGCAGTATCTGTCTCACATATTGGCGGACACCTGAACCGCGCAGTAAGAAGGGAGTGAAAGAAGTAAGGAAGACAGGGGTTCCGTAGTGGAGCACTCCGGAGTAATTTCGACCACCTGGAGATCTTTAACGTGCACTGACATCGCAAAGCACACGGGGGCCTACGTACGCACACGGAAGCAATAAAATATAAAAAAGAGAAAAAAAACGACAAAAGGGGGTAAACAACCTACGACATGTGCAAGTCCACATATTGAATTTCTTTGTCACTTAATGTCACAGAAGGATTACTGATGCACTTTTCTTCTAGATTATGAATGTGATATGCTTCAATGATTTCTCGGGTCACATTGCTTTTATGGTAGAACAGCACTGCTGTCTTCTTGTACAGCGGTTCGCATTTGCATTTTTTTTTGCAGCGAAACTTTGTACCAGGAGCCAAGCCATCTTTTTCTGGTTTTCTCTTATGTTCTTTTCCTTTTTCGTGTTCGCACTTGCAACTAGCGCAATGAGCGACAAAATGGCGAAGAGGGTCATTTTTTATTGTGCATTCGTGCTTCATTAACCTCTTATTCATGGATCTGCCTGTTTGCCCAACATAGGCGTCACCGCACTTGAAGGGTATCTGGTTTACAACGTTTTTTTTTTTTTTGCAGTCAACGGAGGGTGACACATGTCGAACCTGGAAACCGACCTTCTTTGTTTGTTGTGCTTGAGAGACTTGTTTGCACATGGCATTCACTTTTCTAGGGGCAGAAAATACTACATCGACGTCGTACCTGCCTGCAACCTTCTGGCTGTTTGATGTTGTGAAAGTTTTCAACGAATATGGATGCAGCCTCAAGTTCACCGCTCAGATCCCCAATGATAATCAGCTTCAGTTTTTAGATGTGGCTTTGTTTATTGAACGTGAACATGTTTGCTGGAGTTTTTGACCGAGGTCTGCAAAACCGTCTGAACTTTTAATCGGGTCACTCCAAGCCAATCTAAGAAGGCAAAGCACTATCGTGCCTGAAATCTGCTCTGAAAAAGTGGTGTCACGAAAGGATTGCTGACGGCATGGTTACCAAAATCGTGTCATATCTAGGACTTCAGAAAAGCTGCTTAAAAGTGTTGAGAGCAGCAACTCCAATGAAAGGAAGGAAAAAAGAAGACTGGATGTAGTCCATTAGAAGCATGGCATGTCGCACAGCCTCAAGAAGGTTGCAGGCAGGTACGACGTCGATGTCGTATTTTCTGCCCCCAGAGAACTGAATGCCATGTGCAAACAAGTCTCGGAGGCACAACAAACAACGAAGGTCGGCTGCCAGGTTCGACATGTGTCACCCCATGTTGACTGCAAAGAAAACGTCGTATACCAGATACTCTTCACGTGCGGTGCCGCCTATGTTGGGCAAATAGGAAGATGCCTGAATAATAGGTTAATGAAGCACGAATGCGCAGGAAAAAATGACCCTCTTTCCCTTGTTGCCGCTCATTGCGCTAGTTGGAAGTGCAAACACGAAAAAGAAAAAAAAATAAGAGGAAACCAGAAAAAAGATTTCTTGGCTCCTAGGACAAAGTCTCGCTGCAAAAAATGCAAATGCGAACTGCTGTACAAGAAGGCAGCAGTGCTGTTCTACCATAAGAACAAGGTGCCCCGAGAAATCATGGAAGCATATCACATTCATGATCTAGGAGAAAGGTGCATCAGCAATCCTTCTGTGACATTAAGTGACAAGGAAATTCAATATCTGGACTTGCACATGGCATAGGTTGTTTACCCTATTTTGTAATTTTTTCTGTTTTTTATATTTTATTGTTTACGTTCACTATAAATACCACTTTTCGTTCTTCAATAAACTCAGTTTCTAGTCAGCGCTTGTCCTGCCTTTGTCCCGCCTTTGTGGCGCTGTTCACCAGCCATTAATGCTTACAACTCGCCGAAATCTCAGCTTTACTCACAACGCCATTTCCTTTCCTCAAAATTAATTTTCATTTATTTACCAGACGGCGCTGTCCTGTAGGTAATATGTTGGAATATCTCTGGTATGATTATTGTTGACGTCTAAATGGCTGTTGCTATGCTCGTCCAGCGCGGCGGGCAACCCAGCTTAGCTGAAGTGCTTAGCGCATTTGAGGTGAACACTGAGAAGTGACAGTTTCTGCCCGTTTCACTTCCCGATAACAATTTTGCTCTTAGCGACCTTCACAAACATAAGCGCCACAAACAGAACAGCTGACAGATGTTGAAGACACTATCAAAAGCAGTGCGAGAGGCTGCTAGATAAACACGCGGCCAGACAGGCTGCTGCGACCATTGAGTGGAATAAAGCAGCGGCAAGCGAAGCTGATCTGTTTCCTCCATCGCTGGTTTGAATCCTGTTTGAGATCCTAAGTGTGATAAGGATTTCTCTGATCGGTTTCATTCTTTGTCCTCCTCTCACACTTTCGCTTTGGTTTCCGCTTCCAACACACGCTGGCGACGACACCGGCGTTCTGGGAAATAATCCTTCTAGTGCTAATGCAGTAAAACTGCGAGTGTGGAAATGTAATATGCATACAAAAATGAACCGCAAACCGCAACGCTGAAAGCGTAAATCACATGCTTCCAAGGAAGGAAGGAAGGAAGGAAGGAAGGAAGGAAAGAAAGAAAGAGCGAAGGAAGGAAGGAAGGAAGGAAGGAAGGAAGGAAGGAAGGAAGAAAGGAAGGAAGGAAGGAAGGAAGGAAGAAAGGAAGGAAGGAAGGAAGGAAAGAAGGAAGAAAGGAAGGAAGGAAGGAAGGAAGGAAGAAAGGAAGGAAGAAAGGAAGGAAGGAAGGAAGGAAGGAAGGAAGGAAGGAAGAAAGGAAGGAAGGAAGGAAGAAAGGAAGGAAGGAAGGAAGGAAGGAAGGAAGGAAGGAAGAAAGGAAGGAAGGAAGGAAGGAAGCAGGAAGGAAGGAAGGAAGGAAGGAAGGCCTCAAACGTTGCTGGCACATACCCACTACGGGGGAGTGGCCAACACACAGGCGGTTAATTGCTGGATACTAGAAAGTTTTGACTGGAATAGGAGTGGTAATAGTAGGTAGTCTGATAGATTGGAAGACGGAAGGACAGGGGTCCTGTTAACTTGGAGATCGAGGACGGGACAATGGCTTATTGTGCATAATAGTATACAATGCCTGTAATGTTTCAATTTCGTACTGACTGATACCGGGGAAGAAGAAATTAGAATGGGAGTCGCTGCGTTTCTTGAAGAAAATTTTGCACAGCAGAGCGCACGAAAGAACAAAGCTTACTTTTTTTTCCAGAAGATAATTTTTGCGCACAGAGTGAGATTTGAACCCTCGTCACGATGGAGTCAGTGACCAGCTTGGCAGATGCTTTAGACCATTTGGTGGTTTTTAACTTTATTTTGTAGAAAAACAGCCTCTCTGCGCCGCTTTGAACCTTAAATCACCTAGTGGAATTCAACGAAAGAGCGGTCACTTTACATGACATTATACGCCCAACTATGCCTGGGTATCAAAATTGCGTGAGGCAGACACGTGCGTCATTCTTAGAAAGACATCCCCGGACGCGGCGGATCGAGATGTCCGAAAAACCCGCTGGTGTTCCACTGCTAAACTGTCTCGTCAGCCGAAAAAAGGCACACAAACTTTTACAGTGCTGCCTTAAAGAGAAATCTTACTGTGCATTACTATCTCAATTTTCGTTTTTAAGCCAGCCGAAGTACGCCGAAGAAGAGCACAGCATCACGACACTATACAGAGAAATAATCAGCAGTGTGCGGTCGCCCAGGCGGTACTTCGCTATAGCAGAAGTGTGCCTTCTACGCGAAGCGACGTCCTGACGGATAAGTCCACAAGTGGTCTTCAGATAAGATTTCTGTGCATATTGAGTAAAAATTCAATAAACCCTCTTTAATATACTTCTACGTGTTATGAAACCGTAAATGAAGCAACTAGTACACAGGTAAAAAAATTAGAGACTCGATCTCAACGTTTTTGAGCTTTCGTAATGTTCGAAATGTTCGAAAAACGGGAAGTTCAAAAAACGTTTTCTCTGGAAAGCGAAAAGTGGTGTATGAAATGTGTCAATGATATCCTCCAGAAAACGCTACAAAACTCACTCTGGACTATGTCCAGCGAGTGCATACACAAGCGGTGCATTACAAACAAAAGCGGTAATTACTCAAAGATATAAGAACGGGCTGAATTGCCCCTTTAAATAATAGAATATACAAAAAGTACACAAAAATGTTGAGCGCAGTTTGAACCTTCTTTCTAGCTCAGTGCAGCACTTGCAACATAGATATCAGCTTCGCAACCAAGAAGACATCGCAAGTTTGTTCCCATGTAATAAACTGGCACCTCTAGTCCCACACAAGTCGGCGTTTGAGACTTTGAAGAAGAGACTTTTTACTTCCAATACGACCATCCTGGACCTGATGTAGGAGAACCGTGAGGTACCGAAGAGCTTCGAGTCCCAGCTTACGTGATGAGAATGACTTCGATTTGTATACCGATAGCTAAACCAAAATGCTTTTGATTTATAAATGCTTATGAAACTTCACTTGAGCCTGCGGTACGTGTGTCTTACTTGCGTCCATCTGCGTTGAGGAGTTGGAAGGCGCATCTAACAAGTATAGTTATAAAAATAAATCGCGTGACGTGCTTCTGGGCATTTTTGCTGCAATCAGATGGCCGCATATAATTATTCAAAAGCCAACAGGTGCCTTGGTAACATGTAATACGACACGGTTCGGACGCCACAGCAGGGCAGCGCCCGATACCTCGGCAGTACATTATTATTTGGCCTCATGTTATGGCATGATTAAGCTGAATGCACCTCTGAAGATGAAAAAAACATAGCTTATGCTCCCTTTCACGTATTTTTGTAGCCAGTTCAAAAGATGCAGTTGGCTTGATTTGTAGTCTTCCTATATATGATACGATGAATATCTGTAGATGTGCAGGTCCTTAAAGTGGTTCCGACAGCTATTCCTTTAGAACATCCTGCGCATCAAAAACAGAAACACCTTTTTTTGGCATTCTGCGCATGTGACGCGATACTTGTGATTTGAGCTGCGTATAGAGAATATTTTCTTTAGCCTGGGAAGTTTTCTGACACGTAATTCAAACACTTTTTAGCTCCTGTGTTGCGCAAGCTTTTTTGTTTTTGTTCTTAACGGATTCCTAATATCTCGAGGTTATTGCATGAACCGGAGTTGTCTATATCACACCTGTTCTGATTATAGTTCCGAAAGGTCTTGCTCCTATTCTCCTTTTTTCAATTTTAACTACATCCGTTGCCAACTGAAGCCAAGCTTCTGGTGTCTGTCCAGAATGATATATATATTGAAATGAATTGAAAAGCACAAAATAAAATCAGGAACGTGTTCATACTTGAAGCGAGAATAAAATTTTGAGACAGGAGGAGTTTCTCTATTTGTGATAAACTGCTAGGAGTCCACTGAGCGTTCCGGGACAAAAGAATGGAAATGCACTTGAACTACTTTTGTAATGTGTGAAAGCCCGTATAAACGCAATTCGCACCGCGACTCAGTTTTCGCAAACAGTGTTCGTTGCACATATTTAGTGCTGCTTTTGATTGCACAAAAGAGTGAGGGCGGAGCAATAAAATGCTTATGTCCTGATCCTCATTTAGTTTGGAATATAAAACTTAATAGTTTTTTTTTAATGTTGGATGAGCCCAGTGGATGGGTGGACTGGTTAGTTCAGGACTCTGGTGACTTACGCTCGCCACTTGACCTTACGAATGGCCTGAGATTGGTTCTCCAGACTATAGCTGGTTAGGGCTGCCTCCCACACGGGTATAAAATATGTTATGCATGTGAACAGGCGGGCTTCGAAGAATAAATGAAGAGCAGCAATAAGCAAGAAACTCAGCATTCAAGGACAGGTCACGGAAGGAAGTAGCCACATTTTTGGCGATGTTATTATCATTTTTACCGTTCTTAAAATTGCACAGACAGGAAACGAAAAGACAGCAATTTGAACACATGGAAAGTAACAGACACCGGGGACAGAAAATGAAAATGTGAGGCTTATATTGGGGCTGCCTTAATGAAGACTGAAGGAACCCAAGAAAGGCGCGCCCCTCACCTTAACCGCCAGCAGAAGAATTGTTAAAGACGAACTGCGTTTCACACCCGAAACAGGACTTTTTATAATGGGCTGAGAAACTAATCCAGCCAAGTCTTCTCGACTTCCCGTTTGCTCAGCAGTGGCCCAGAAGCATTACTTCAAAGTTGCAGAATTTTTATAATTTGTGAATTTGTAAAATGTTATCTGGGGTCCTACTCTGTAATATTATATTTCTTAATGAATATTCATGTTCCACTTCATTTGGACTGACGTCAGCGTAACTGCTGCACCAGACGGAAGCATCAAGCGGTCAAAAAGACAAATGATATCGCAATAGGTCTCCATGTCGACTACAGCCGTTGCTACTCGCCAATTTCACGGGTTAAATACTGGCTGCGACCTTCAGCGAATGGCGATGTCTGTTCACCATTGAGCCACTGATCTCGTCGCTTCTTAGGGACGCTTTAAAGCTCTAGCTATGTCACCCAACAACAGTTGCCTATGCCAGAGATCAAAAGAGATACACTGAAAAAGGATGGAAAGTTGGGAGAGTTTGTAACAGTTCATGGTGAGTGGAACAGCGCGAACAGACGAGAGACGAGAAGAGAAAGACAAAGACAAGCGCTGTGTCCTAAAGAGATCCCAATTTGCAAATGTATGTTTGAAGAATACCGCAATCGGGACAAAAACTTGGAATTGCAGGCGTAGAAATAAAATACGCAGCATTTCGTAATGATGGCGAGCGCCTCTGAACCATTTTACGTAGTCTTAGTCATTCTGTCGGATGATATTTAATAAGTCCAACAGACACGTGGTACCTCTCCTTATTTCAATTTTTCTTTTTCGTTCTGTGTACTGGATGCGTGAGAGGAACGTCGGAGCTGCGGCAAGCGCACAGCTGAAGTTGTCGCTCGCTTCCCCCTAGACACAATGCTGCTTTTTGGACGTTTGGAGCAGCATACTCGACACTGCCTAAATAATCTCTCTACCTTTTCTTTCTTGTGCTGCTCACGCTGTCTTTCTATCTTTCGATAATGAGCAGCGGCGCTGCGGTTGCTGCTGGTAACGTAGCTACAGCGACGTACTTGTGTCTCAAATACTTGATCGGACAAGCACTTTGTATTAAGGGAAGGAAGCGGCTGTGAATTGGCGTCCCTTTCAAAGAGAGAAGATGTAGGATGCGAATGTTTGTTTCTTCGCAAAAAGTTTAGCTGATTTTGATGCCGTGAATATCCGGGGAGCTATTTAGAAATACAAAAAAAACTTTCAGCTCAAGATATAACATGCTTCTTTACTCATCTTCTCTGTTGCGTTCTCAGGTATATAAAAAACTTGCAACTGTCTGCTAATTTGTTGAAAAAACTGAATTTGTGTCAAAGTCTCCCAGAACCAAGAACCTGGTACGAGCACCCGTCTCCCTCTTTTCTATGACGAACGCTAGACAAATACGCTAGGAAAACACACACTAGGCAACACAAACTTGACAAACACTCGCGCACTAGACAAAGAACACTCGAATTACCAAATTAATTCAGTTGTTAGTAAAAAAAATACGTCAACAGTAATTCTACCACGGGTGCATTCAAGTAAACACCATAATTACCAACGTAATAAACTTGTTAGTAAAAAAATAATAGGTCAACAGAAATTCTACCACGAGTGCATTCAAGTTAAAATTACACATAAGATTCTGCCAGTGAGTAAACCAAGTGTTGCCAAAATTGGATGCGTCAGTGTCTTCAGTTTTTTTCCTAATTTACCACGCCGTCACACGCTGCGCCTTCTCGCTGTGACTACCATATCATTTTCATGGGCAGGAGCCTCTGAAGGAAAATAAATTTCAAAGGTAAGTGCCGCATACAGCAGTGTGTATACGAGAAAGCAGCAAAGGCAGCAACGGAGCAGGAGCAGCAGCCGTAGCGGTGATACCAGCACTAGCGAGCAGCGCTTAACCGTTCGTACGTTATGAGCTTCCCAGAGCGCAGAGATGTAATTAAATCAGCTCCCGCAGCTGCTGTCGAGAGGTAGGAAAGGATATCTTTTGTTCCAGTTGCGTCGGCGTGCGACGTGGCAGCTATGGCGCCGGAGAGGAAGCGTGCATTCATGCTAAGCCTTCCTGACACGAGGTCAGCTTGGTGGGCGTACGGCGCTCCTGTTAGAATGCCAATCACTGCCAAGCTCTGCTGCGTGCCCATTACGTGCACTCAGGCACTCGACGACAGCTTGATTACGCAATTGCCGGTGGTGTCATTCAGCAGCTACCTTCTCATTAAGCTGCTCTAAACTTTGCTGCAGACACCGCTACAGGAACAAAAACGCAGAAGGACGCTTGAAAAGAAAACGTAGCGGTGAAAATTAGTACGTGGTGCTTGTTGCGGAGCAAACAAATTTTGCCGACTGCTGAAGGCAGGAATGCAGCGCTTCGCAAGGAGTTGTCTCTTTACATCCGCTGTCTCTAAAATTATCTCCTTGCTACATTGGTTATGCAACTAATTTTCTCCTATATTCGACGCCAACAAAAAAGAAAACTAACATTGATCATGCTTTCTTTAGTGGCAGTAACTGCTTGATTCTCTGTGGCGAACTATTTATACCTATAGCTTTAAAATCAATTTTAGTGCTTTATGCATTCGTTTCTTTAAGTAAATGAGAACGCAGAGCGCAGCCTGAGGTCCTTTCGAGTCTTACAAATCTCAGTGTAGAGCATACAGCCTATAAGCAGATGTATACGTTACGTGCACTGCATCGAAGACAGAATCATGACCGTAAGAGGGGCTTACCCACGTACACACCCTTTTTCCTGTGGTGCACGCTCTACTAGACGTTGCATGGTGTTTCACCTATGAAGATCTCGAATTTTTAACAGTCGGCTTTTTGAGTTAAAGGAGCTATTTTGTAGCCAGAGACTTGTCAGCGCTGTAGCGCATTAGATTACAGCAATTGCGTGCTAAAGTAGGCTGGTAACTAATACTGATTAGTTATTTTTATCCATTACTGCTAGTCTTCATATTTACTGAGAGGCGCTTAGACCTTGTAAGTTATACCGTTATCAGTTTTTAGAATTTTGAAAACGCAGTTACAGTTTGTGCTCTAGACCGAAAAATTTGAATAGGTATTTTTTAAACCATTACTGCTAGTTTTCATATTTACTGAGAGGCGCTTAGACCTTGTAAGTTATACCGTTATCAGTTTTTAGAATTTTGAAAACGCAGTTACAGTTTGTGCTCTAGACCGAAAAATTTGAATAGTTATTTTTTAAACCATTACTGCTTGTTTTCATATTGTAGACCTTATCAGTTATACCGCTATCAATTTTAGAATTTTGAAAATGCAGTTACACTTTGTGCTGTAGCCCAAAAACTGCATTGCAACAATATGCTTGTGCTTTCTAGAATCTTGCAGGAAAAGCAATCCCTGCAGCGCACGTATCTCGTCGAAACAGCCAAAATTTTTGGGCCACAGCGTGTCCGAAATTCTAAAAACTAATATGAATGCTACTTATGGTGGGCTATACACCTTTCAATTGATAACGTGACTGAAAGGAATAGTTAAAAATTAATAGTTAAAAAGGCATTCGGGCTAACTTAAGCGGGCCTAAGTAAATTATTGCGATGGAAGCAAAAATCAGGAGTACAGCACGAGCCATTTTAGACGCGACGTACAATCGATTCTCAATGATTAGAACACGAAGACACCCAAAAACTTGTTCTTATTATAGGGAGTTCAAAAATAAGAAATGTCAGTCAGAATCGGAAGGGTCTGATGCAAGCAAAAGTTTCTTCAAAATACCTTGAACGCTCAAACTTCATTTCAGTGGTCTGTGCAGTATAAATTTCAAACTTCCATGTCGTTGCACAGGGTATATTATTGAGAACGCATCCTACAGGATTTCACAATTTTAGAAAACAAGTAATATCTTTACCAATTACTTACGAATAAATTCTTAAAACTGCTTAATTTAAACACATCAATCGGCGATCATTTTGTGCAGCTTTCTGCTCATTCAGTTAGCGTAGGATAAATTCTCGTGATAGGTACTTTTATAATCCATCACCATGCAGCTGCTTAGACTTGAGCTTAATGCGATTTTTTGTTATTTTCTGCTTCTATTTGGATAATTTCTCCTGTATGTTTGCAGCTCTGTTTTGAAGCACTTTCAGAAGATAAATATCGAAATTCACTTTCTCAGAAATTCTGTTAAGGCAAACCCTACTGAAAGTTTTAGGATGACGCGTCTCATAATTCAATACGTCCTCATATAGTTATATGCAGAGCGTATCGAGCCGGTAGGGACTATATGGAAGCAAGTATGAAAGCTCACTGACTCATATGACGTCATGTGTACTGTATGGAAATTGTATAGGAGTTATGTAAATTCCTATAGACCCGTGTAGGTAAGATATGGACTTCCATATATATTTTCATATCTTCTGGAAGCCATATTCTTATACATCCATACGGGTGTCTGATATGGAACGTTAAAATAGGGAAACCTTGACTTGACTCACTGAGAAATTCTTGGGTAGTCAGCTCATCATCCGATTACAAAGAACAGTAGCATTCATTCCGTACTACGAGCTGTTTGGTCAGTTGAACTAAACTGTTGTCATGGCTTGATTTTATGCCGCACACGAATGATTCTGCCTCTCACAATTTAGTTTCGGCAATCAATTACCAGCGGCACGCAGTCGTTTACTACAATGTCGAAACCACTTCATACACGTACAGGCTCAGACCATCGGAGAGAGCACGCTGTTTCAGAAATGCGTGGCCTTCTGTGTGTCCGTCTCTTCTCTTGCGTTGATATAGCTGATATATTGTTTTAGCCTTGCTGGTATTTTTTAAGCATAGCCTAGACCAAAACATTTTTGCGTGACAGAAAGAACTCTTCGATATTGAATGATTGCTGAACACAATAATTTTAATGTGTACATTAGGTTAAGGTAATAAGTTTTTTGAGCTTACGTGCCATTAATAACATTATTACGCAAAATTAATAAACACATTTCAAAATGCTTAAAAAAGAACGTCAATAAGGGTGGAGCGCCTTGCTTATTGGGGTCGACATTTTCTGCCACCTTCTTTTTCTTTTCCTTGCGCCTAGTTTCCCAAACCATAAATCAAAAGTGATAAGGAAGTGGCCACAGAAGCATTTCTTCAACTGGAATGACAATAAACTAGTTAAATCTTATGCCCAAAAAGTCCGCAGTAGTAACTGTGCGGCGAGAGTTGGATCATTCATTAAAATTGTTTTACACTTGGCTTTCTCTCTCATTGGTCCTATTTATCAGACGATTGTTCAGTGCAGCCACGAAAAGACCGGTTGAAAACTGGGGCGAACTGGTGCGTTATCTTTATGATGAAAGCACTCCGTTATAAAAAATCTCTTGAACCTCACGCTGGAACTACTAATGTCAATATTGAAGCACAGACTCAATCTGTGAATTCTACACAAAAGAGCCGTTTCGCCAGATCCTTCACTGTGTGCCACAAATAAAGGGGGCAACAACCCAGAATATTTTTAGCAAAAAGAAAACTTTAATAAGTCATCAGAGAACAAGTATAACGAAATGAAGGAGGCAGTAAACAGACTCAATATTTTCGCTCTTGCCTTCTTAAAACTCAGTTTGCCCATAATTTCTGTCTCGGCTATATGGAGCAAACAGACAAAATCTGCAAAAAAACTCAGTGCTCATCATTGTCATCTCTAGACCTCCAATAAAAAGTAGAGAAGGGGTAATGTCACCACGCGGTAATGGCCATTGTTGAAGAAAGGAGTTGCGGATTCCATTTTATTCACTGCCAGTAGAGGCAACTTGAATCAAGAACCACTCAATGCTGCACTTTGCTTTACGTTTCCTGACAACATGTCTGCCCTCACGCACACAACAACCGCGAATATTCGATACAGCCATTGTGAAACATTTGTCATTCGTAATCGAAGATTCTGTCAAGAGTGCCGCCAGGCTCCTGCTATCAGCGCAAAAGAAGTATTGCAGTGATGCTAAAAACTTGGACGACGCCTAACGCACCCTTAAGAGTACAAAGCTATAGCGTTAAAGATTATTCTTGCGCAAATATACTTTCCCTGTCACTTAGGCTAGGCCTAGACGAACATATATGCGGAATAGATCATTCTGTACTTCAGTTATTTCTTTTAAGCCAAATTGTTTGAACGAAGTTTCTTGTAATGGAATTATTTCAATTGCAGCCGGCCACGGTGGACACGTCCCCGCCAGTCCGGTGGGCAGGTTGCCACATGCCGTGGTGTGCAAGTTTTGATCAAATCTGAAGGTCACGCGACCTACCTAGACCACTCATCATGGCCAACCGTGGGAGGTGAGCTAACTCATTTGTCGTGACACGGGCGTGCAGACGGACGCCGGTTGTTTTTGAAGCCGAGATCTATGAAATTTCGCATTAAACTCTCTGTTCTTTATTTTTGAGAACATCTCTCTCGTGCTCACGCTAATTGTTGCCGGCGACTGCAAGCAACATTTTCGTTTTTTTAGAGCGTCATCTCCACTGGTCGCGTTTCGAGCCTCCGAGTTATGCTGATTCCACGGATAGAACATAAGATGGCGGCCTCCAAGTGGTTGCCGTGGTAACCGGGGTGCTTACATAGTAGAATAAAATAATAAATGGCGTCAGCGTGATGCACGAGCACCACAACTCGTAACTAAACTATGTTTCACATCTGATTTTGCGCAATTTAAAAAAATAGGCTTTTTGATATAGCAGACCGTTTTTTTTCCGCATAGCATTGCCAGCAGTATTTTACATCGGAATACAAGAAGCGCTAACTAGCTGGCTGGTTAACTAATATTGAATACTAAATTTTTACCTAACACTGTTAGGCTCGTTTATTATGAGAGGTGTGTAGCCCACAGTAATTAATATCCATGTCCGTTTTTAGAATTTCGAAAACACGGTTATCCTCAGAGCGGTGGCCTAGCAAATTTTGACTACAGCGTGCCAAAATGCATGCGCTATCTAGAAGCTCGCTGGCAAAGCAGCCTCTCCAGTGCTCGTAACTGGTCGAAGTAGCCAAAATTTGCCGGTACGCAGCGCTGAGAGTAACCGCTTTTTTTTTAAGTTCTACAAAGTGATATGGAGATTAATAAGGTGGGTTACACGCCTCTCAATTATTAAGGAGACTAACAGCAATAAGGAAAAGTTACTGTACATTATTAGTTAACCACCGTGCTAGTTAGCACGTCTTAGCCCTATTCCGATGTACTTTACACTAACAATGCTATGCCGACGAAAGTGCTCTTCTGATTCAAAAAGCCTATTTTTAAAAGTTATTTAAAGTCTCAGGTGAAACACGCTGTATATATCCGTCTGGCAGGCGTCAAAATCGAGCCGCTTAGTCTCGACATTCGTGAAAAATGTGTGGCCCAACCTTTTCCGCCGAATATTCCGCATGGTGTCGTATACGATTTAGCGTTTCGTGCAGCATGTACTTGCTAGCAAAGTTAGAGCCTAGCGTGAACATTGCCGCTCTACCCATTATTGTAGAATGTTCGGGGGTGGCGGCATATAATTTCGCGTTTCATGCCGCATAAACTTACTAGTTAGGTTAGTCTACGTCGCAGCAGGGAATCGAACCGGCTGCCTATGTTAGGTGTGCGAACGCTCAATATTCGACCGCTGCCTCAGCTTCGGCTCACTTGAAGTAGACCTCTACTCAAATGTAATTGATTCGATGACGAGTAGTGGGAAATGACACATAGGCGGCAGAACGAAGATCAACCGTATCAAAATATTCAATGAAGCGCCAGCATGGCCGTCATCAAGAACTACACACAGAACCACTAATTTGTCCAGCGGCGGCTTTTAACGTTGCGTGCGACGCGGGGATGTTAGCTGTTGGGTTGGAGATCTATACGCCAAAAGCGAATATATATCCGGCATGATTTGCACTATTTGTATCCGCAAAGTATGATTGCAGTGAAAGCTCCTCTCATATATGCGGAAAATTGGGTTGGCCTGTCTTGTAAGAGGGATGCAAGTATCTGCGGCTGGCGCTGTTCCACAATATCTCTATAGGTGAAGCAGGTTTGACCACAAATGCGTACATTCATGATCCGAGCTACATATTCTCCTGTATATAGCATATTAAGAAAGTTGATGAACACATGGGCCGTATAAATACATTAAAAACCTCTTTCTTTCCCAAAACAGTCCATTATTGGAATAAATTATCGGCTGAGCTTCTTTCAGCCCCAGAACCTTTTTTTCCAAATGCTTTCGCATGCATTTTGTTGAAATATTATGTCTCACCCTTATGAGTTTTGTCTGGTTATCAAATTTTTAAACAGTTTGCATTTACTAGCTACTTCTGTGATTCCGTTTCTCTTTGGATCCCGTTTGTAGAATGTACCATATTTGAGCTTCCACAGTGTGCAGGCTATATGACAGTCTTATTTTACCATGCCTTGCTGTGTTTTTTGTTCTACCTCAGTACATGTCTGTTCCCAAATTAGGATGCATTGTATGGCTTATTTTGTTTGTTCTGTTATTTTTACTAGTGTTTTCCTTTTCCCATATAGTCTGCTATCTGAACGAAAATGTCTTTTTCTCCCTGTATCCCCCCTACAGCAATGCCCCCACAGGCGCTGTAGATATCGGAATCAATAGATAAATAAGCGGAAATGCTGTATAGACTCGTGATTTGCCGTCGTGATTTCCGGGCTCCCAATGGCAATGGAGTGCGGCCTTATCTCGGTGACCAGTACCGACAACGCACTCTCTCACCAGAGCAGGATTTGGCCACCCTGGTGTAGTACTTGGCCACAACCTTCTATGATCAAACCAATTAACACTCGGCCCTCAGTCCCCAGCGGCTGCAGAGCAACTGACCACGGCGGCGGTCAGACCTGTGACGCAGTGGAGGGTGCTAAGAATCTCTGGCTCCGGACAGGCCGCCATTGGAATCTGAACCTGGCAACGTTTAACGCTAGAACTTTAGCTAGTGAGGCTAGCCTAGCAGTGCTGTTTGAGGAACTAGCGGGAATTAAATGGGATGTGATAGGGCTTAGCGAACTTAAGAGGACAGGTGAGGCGTATACAGTACTAAAGGACGGACACATACTGTGCTATCGCGGGTTAGAGGATAGACGAGAACTAGGTGTGGGTTTCCTCATTAATAAGGATATAGCTGGCAACGTAGAGGAGTTCTACAGTATTAACGAGAGGGTAGCAGCTATAGTAATTAGGCTGAATAGGAGGTACAAGCTGAAAGTGGTGCAGGCCTACGCACCCACATCCAGCCATGATGACCAGACCGTTGAAAGCTTCTATGAGGACGTAGAATCGGCAATGAATAAAGCAAAATCGCAGTACACTGTACTGATGGGCGACTTCAATGCGAAGGTGGGCAAGAAGCAGGCTGACGACCACGCGGTAGGTGACTATGGGATAGGCTCTAGAAATAGCAGGGGAGAGTTATTAGTCGAATTCGCGGATAGAAATAATTTACGGATCATGAATACCTTCTTCCGCAAACGAGAAAACAGGAAGTGGACCTGGAAGAGCCCCAATGGTGAGATTAAAAATGAAATCGACTTCATACTATGCGCTAAACCTGGCATCATTCGGGATATGGCCGTCCTCGGAACGGTGCGTTGCAGCGACCATAGAATGGTAAGGTCTAGAATTAGCTTAGACTTGAAGAGGGAACGGAAGAAGCTAGCGAAGAAGAAGACCATTAACGAGTTAGCCGTAAGAGGGAAAGCACAGGAGTTTAGGATAGCGCTGCAAAACAGATATTCGGCTTTAACTGAGGAAGATGATCTTGATGTTCATTCAATGCACGATAACCTGACATCAATAATTACGGAGTGCGCAGCAGAAGTAGGCGGTAGGACAGTTCGAAAAGATACCGGGAAGCTATCTCAGGTGACGAAAGATCTGATTAAGAAGCGCCAAAACATGAAGGCATCTAACACTACCGATAGAATAGAACTAACGGAGCTATCAAAGTTAATAAATAAGCGCAAGGTAGCCGACATAAGGAAGTTTAATATGGAGAGAATCGAGCATGCTATAAAGAACGGAGGTAGCCTAAAAACAGTGAAGAGGAAACTAGGCATAGGTAAAAACCAGATGTATGCATTAAGAGACAAGCAGGGCAATGTCATTAGCAATATGGATAAGATAGTTAACGTAGCCGAAGAGTTCTACACAGACCTGTACAGTAACCAATGTAATCAGAGCGCTAATGAGAAAGACAGCAGTGCACAGCAATGCGTCATCCCGCCAGTAACGAAAGATGAAGTAAAGAAAGCCTTAGAAGCAATGAAAAGGGGAAAAGCAGCTGGGGAGAATCAGGTAACAGCAGATCTGTTGAAGGATGGAGGGGACATCGTGCTAGAAAAACTAGTCACCCTGTATACGCAATGCCTTATGACCTCAACTGTACCAGAAGCTTGGAAGAATGCAAACATTATCTTAATTCATAAGAAGGGAGACGCCAAGGACTTGAAAAATTACAGGCCGATCAGCTTGCTATCCGTTGCCTACAAAGTATTTACTAAGGTAATCGCTAATAGAGTCAGGGCAACGTTAGACTTTAATCAACCAAATGATCAATCAGGTGATAGAGAAATGCGCAGAATATAACCAACCTCTATATATAGCTTTCATTGATTACGAGAAAGCATTCGACTCAGTGGAAACCTCAGCAGTCATAGAGGCATTGCGTAATCAGGGGGTAGAAGAGCCTTATGTCAAAATACTGGAAGATATATATAGCCACTGCACAGCTACTATAGTCCTCCATAAAGTCAGCAATAAAATTCCAATAAGGAAGGGCGTCAGGCAAGGAGACACGATCTCGCCAATGCTGTTCACAGCATGTTTGCAGGAGGTATTTCGAAGCCTGAATTGGGAACAGTTGGGAATAAGAATAAATAGAGAATACCTAAATAATCTGCGATTTGCTGATGACATTGCCTTGCTGAGTCACTCAGGAGGTGAACTGCAAATCATGATCAACGAGTTAGACAGGCAGAGCAGATCGATGGGTCTAAAAATTAACATGCAGAAAACCAAGGTAATGTTCAACAGCCTAGCAAGGGAACAACAGTTCACAATTGGCAGCGAGAGCCTAGAAATTGTGCCGGAATACGTCTACTTAGGGCAGGTAGTGACAGCTGATCCAGATCATGAGAGGGAGATAACTAGAAGGATAAGAATGGGCTCGAGCGCATATGGCAAATTCTCGCAGATCATGAGTGGCAGTTTACCAATTTCCCTCAAGAGGAAAGTGTACAACAGCATAATCTTACCGGTACTCACCTACGGGGCAGAAACGTGGAGGCTAACGAAAAGAGTTCAGCTTAGGTTAAGGACAACGCAGCGAGCCATGGAAAGAAAAATGATAGGTGTAACGTTAAGAGATCGGAAGCGGGCAGAGTGGGTGAGGGAACAAACACGGGTTAATGACATCCTAGTCGAAATTAAGAGAAAGAAATGGGCTTGGGCAGGGCATGTAATGCGAAGGCAAGATAACCGCTGGTCCTTAAGGGTAACAGAGTGGGTTCCAAGAGAAAGTAAGCGTAGCAGGGGGCGGCAGAAGGTTAGGTGGGCGGATGAGATTAAGAAGTTTGCAGGCAAAGGGTGGATGCAGCTGGCAAAGGATAGGGTTAATTGGAGAGACATGGGAGAGGCCTTTGCCCTGCAGTGGGTGTAGTAAGGCTGATGATGATGATGATGATGATGATGAATGGCAACACTATATCGTCGAACCATCACTCAAGGCTTGTCCGGATCATGTCCCGCCGTAGTTGCACTGGTCGTTATGCGAAACTGGTTCGCACGATGACCCGCAACTTCGCATGACCTTTGTCACTCGAGGTTGAAGCGAAGACTGGGCGCCGGGTTGCACAACTATCTCGATGGCAAAAAACCTCAAATCAACCAAGCCTGCACTTCTATCGGCTACCAGCACGTGCCGCCTCCACGCCTTTATTGCTTTAGTTCAACCGATCTAGAACCCACCGGCTACAGCTTATCTTCTTCAGATATGACACTTGACCATCCTGTTGCGGACTACACAAAGAAAATGTGATCGAGCTACTTATCGTGGGGCGGGTGCAATGGTTTTGTGGCCGCTGTGCCTGAACTGGGTAGTTGCGGCTGTTGTTTCATTTTGTCGCCGCAGATTATAACGGCAAATCTGGGAGTCATTTCCTTGGTTCGGTGTGCCGAGTGCGAGACTTTGAGCTACGTGATCGTCGCTGGCAGTGAACCCACTCCGCAAGCGAAACGTTTTGTCCGAATACAACAGTAGTTTCTGAGCTCCTGTAGTAACTACGAAGAGTCGAAGATGGTGCGCAGCCTCATGATGTTATCAAGAAGTTCTTGGAATCCTACTCATGCTTGCACCGATGTTCGAAGGCCTTAAAAGTGTACAAAAAATGCAGAAGAGTTCGCTCTCTGCTCATGCTTAACCGAAAAGCCCCGGGAAGCATCCGGAGGGGAAAGTCTGAGGCAGGGAGGAAATGGTAAGGTCCTTCGCCGTTGTCTCATCACACGGCCGAGGCTCTCGTATCGTGGCTCGCGAGCCGGTAGGCCCTCTCATGGCGGACATCCATCTCCATCCATCAGCGCCACCGTCGTCAAACGGCTCCGGCTGGAGAGAGTGGACGCGACCCTTCCATACGCCGTTCATGTCGTCACGGCGCCAAAAATTCTCCACAGTGTCCCAGCCACAGCCTGCGGGATGCGTGTAGGGTGAACGTGCTGCTTTTACATCTCTGCGACATTTATGGATTTTTTCTCAAGCGTCTAATATATGTGACTGGCGCAACATGCTCATGGAACTCAAGCCGCAGCCAAAGCAAAATCCTTTCTTTCCTTTTTCAGCTGGCGTTTGGCAATAACATCACCCATCCAATGACACAATGAGTGACGGCGAAATAACTGCTACATCGTAGTGATATCCTTCTCTTAGCGTGCGAAGGCAAAAGAAACACGCCCAAAAGAGCATTTAGAATCTTGTATCCGAGCCTCAATTGTGCATATGTTGGAAAAAAAAAGGCCATTGTCATTTTGAGTGCTGTCCCCGCTGCCTTTTGACTAGTGTTTCTGCGGCACTCGATGTGGCCGCCACTCTGTCTCGAATATGAGAAGAGTTATTGGAAATGTGGGAAATGTCTGGTGGAAGACAACGTGCAATCTTTTAATCTTTTATGTTACGGAAACATCAACTGCAACGGAAATTGCAAATAAGAAAGACAACAGCATGCTCTGTGAACATTAGATTAATTCGGAGCTTGAGGTAGCCAGTCATCTTAACCAGGCAGCATTACTTTTTATTCGCACTCACTAGTTTTTAACAAAAGAAAAGTTCGTGTTTTTATTGGTAAGTTTTGTTTAAGGCTTTGAATATATATACTGTGGAATATGTTAAGAAATACGTGTTTCAATCGTTTAGTTAAAAAAACTCTAGCGTTGTTATTAATTTCTTCATCTTGCTATAAAGCCCACGGGACCTACATTTGTCGCGTGTTTCTGAATATAAGTGTTACAATATTCGCAAGAAAAGGGCGTCCACAGAAGGAGCTCGGCTGCGCAAAGCCGTAATTTCCCCCTGACTAGAATCTTTTTTTTTTCATCCGCAAAGTTTATTTTTTCACTACGCTACCTAAAGCATCTCTTCAGGTAGACAGCACAACGACCTTGAACCACCTTCAGCCCAAGCAAGGATAGCCGTGTATGACCATATGTGGCGCAGATATGGTGTCGAACCCTTCACCCCTGACGTTGACCCATCACCTTTGACCTTTAACATTGGGTGACCTTTCGGTTGACCTTTGACCTTAACAACATCCGATGGGCTGATGTGAAGCCCCGTGATAATATTCGATGGGCGTGTCGTAACAACATTTGATACGCTGTCCTAGCCACGTGGTCGTGTGCATATATATAGAACGGCTGTCAAGAGTGTGTAGCGGAGCAGCAATGGACGACCCTCAGATGCTTAGCAAGTGTGCTTAATTTTCGCTGAATTGCAGGGTTAGCCAAAGTTAGCCACTACCAGTTTTTGTAGCCCAGTGCTATCGCGTAGGTACGTGCTAATGATAAATGTTTGCTTTATTTGGCATCGTTCACGTCTTGATGCCGTAAGAGCTCTAGCGCGGTGACAATTGCTTTCAGTAGAGCGTGATCCCAATTATCATCAAATAGATGGTGTGTTTTTCATCATTCAGTTCTACGGCTACCATTTATACCTATATTTTTAGCTGTAAACGTTTTGCTTATTATTTTTTAACGGAAGCACCATTGCTCGGAAGTACTGCAGATAACACAATGCTCGTTAAACGCGGATATTCCTTTGCAGTCTTCACATCCCCTTCCAGATTTCGTGGGAGCGTAAAGCAATGGAATTTTCAAAAATGGATTCCAAGACTTTTTGGCAGTTGCGTTGTCGCTCAGACGATTTGGCGATGGACAAGCGGTTTAAATACGAACATTTGCGTGAGCGTGATCTTCTGTTTCGAGCTCATGCTAGAAAATGCGACAATATTTGTTGGAACGTCTAAGAGTACCATCAAAAC
This sequence comes from Amblyomma americanum, assembly GCA_030143305.2. Taxonomy (NCBI): domain Eukaryota; kingdom Metazoa; phylum Arthropoda; class Arachnida; order Ixodida; family Ixodidae; genus Amblyomma; species Amblyomma americanum. The sequence goes on from JARKHS020026822.1 coordinate 66,026, forward strand.
AGGCAATCCAGCTGCTCCTGTGGCTATTAAGCCTCTGTTGAGCCCCGTCCTACTTAACATTCTTGCAATTATTCTGAATATCAGAGTTCCGCCACCGACTTCTGCAAAAAGGCACCTTGCATTGGTACCTAAGAGCACAGATAATGAAAAATTGCAATATGTATAGGTCTATGGCCCCTTTACGCTGTCTAATAAAGAGTATGAGATTTTTGCCAAAGTTCTCGTGAATCAGCTACATTTTGCTATGTCGATTGTCATTGGACTTTATCACACATGTTTCTTGAGGAACCATTCTATTCCAACTGACCTGTATATTGCCCGAACAGTTTTACAGTTTTGTAGCAACTCTAAGGAACAACTCGGAGTGCTTCAAATAGACCTTGAGAATGCCTTTATTCCTGTCCAACACAATTTTTGGTTTTTACTTTTAGAACATCTTAATGTTTATTCAGCTCCCTACGAAAAAACTGCGCTTAGCTACAATAATTACTCCATCCGTCTGGCTGTTATTCGTTGCGTTTCATAAAATAAGGCTTGAGCGAGTTGGTAATACAGTGATATTTGAAAGTCCTCTTTCCTCTTCCTTCGTCCCAGCTTTGAATTGCGTTATGTTACTCAGTGCCTTTCTTGCCCGTGCCCGTCTTGTGACATGCAGGGGTGTCCATTATCGCCAGCTTTGTTCCCCCTCTAAATAGAGTCCTATGAATGCCTCAACGCTGGCTGCGCACTGAGAAATTAAACGAGCACGTGCCTCCGAACACTGATTCCAAAAAAGGGGAATCTACAGTGGTCCAAGTGAAAAGCTCGGACCCCTGGCTCGAATTTCTGTTCTGAGCTAGCCTGCATCCTGACCAACAGACGTATGGTTTATGGTTGATAGGGTTTTAACGTCCCAAATCGACTCAGGCTATGAAGGAAGCCGTAGTGAATGGCTCTGAAAATATCGACTACCTGGGGTTCTTTGACGTGCGCTGACAACGCACAATACACGGGTCTCTAAAATTTCGCCTCCATCGAAATTCGACCGCCGAGGCCGGGATCGAACCCGCGTCTTTTGGGTCAGCAGCTGAGTGCCATAACTACTTAGCCGCCGCGGCAGCACCAAGAAGGATGCAACTTGATTGATTGACACAAATTGTATTTTCATCAGAAGAAAGGCGCCTCCCTCCCTGCCCCGGCACGCAGGCCTGGGAATAGAGGGAGTTATGCGTCCACGGATTAGAGGCTGGTAGGCAGCCCTTGGCTCGTTGCGCCCTCTTCCGCCAGATGAATAGTGCGTCGCTAGATAGTAGAGTCCGCGCTTCGCAGCATGGTCTCCCAGGAATCTCTACTTACTATATTTTGTCTCAACCCTGGGCATTGTGGGCAAGCCCAAATTAAGTGGTCGAGGGTCGCTCTCGCCCCACAGTGTTTGCACTGATCGTTCTCCCTAAGCTCTGGTAGCATGCGAAACGTCCAGACCGGGTTTATGAAGGTATTAGTTTGGAGCCGCCTCCACGTGACAGCTTCTCTGCTATTTATGCCGACATCTGACGGGGGTACCAGTCAAGGTCCTAATTTATAATGGTCGATGATTTCCCCGTAATTCTGCAGACGCTACTCGTATGCCCAGTGTGCGGGAGGCTCGACAGCTACCCGGAAGTAGGGAGCACGGGCTAGCTCGTGAGCCGCCTCGTTACCAGGGCCGGCAGCGTGCGCGGGCGTCGATATTAACTGGATTTTCATATCCAGCGTTCTTTGGGTGAGGATTTTGGCCGCTTTCAGTGACATACTCCCCTTTTCAAAGTTTTGGAGGACAATTTTGCTGTCGCTTATTATGAACTTGGCTTTGGTTTCTAAGCAGGCGAGCGATCTCAACTTCTTCCGCAGTCTCTATGTTGCGGCCTCGGATGGTTGCTGCGGATACCAGCGCCCCTCTGCCATCGACTACCGAGGCTACCGCCGCACACGTTCTGCCACTCGCCGCATCGACATAGGCGACTTCCTTCGGTTCCATATCTTCGAACCTCCGCTGTAGAGCTTCGGCTCGTTTGGCCCTTCTTTCTGCGTTAAATTCTGGGAGCATCTTTTTAGGGAACGAGGGTACTGGAAAGGCGTTCTTGCTTTCTCTACTAATTTCGACTTTGGTTTGGATCCTTCTGTCTCGCTTGAGTTCCACTTTACCAAGGGTCACCCTTCCATCTCGGTTGTGCTCAGTCTCTCTAACTGGGAGACTCGCACTGCCCCCGCCAATGCGGCCCACGTGTTGTGCACCTCGAGTTCAAGCAATCTCTCGGTCGAGGTGCCCATGGGCTGTCCTAGCGCCTTCTTAACATATCTCCGGATCAGGGAGTCTAGTTTGTCTTTCTCTCCATCCTTGATGTCGATGTAGGGCGCCGCGTAACTGATTCCATATATTACGCTTGCCTGGATAAGGTTTAGTAAGTTTCTCTCATTGAGGCCTCTTCCTTTAGAAGTGATCCTCCTCAAGAGCCTGAGGGTGTGCATCGCGTAGGATTCTAATTTCTTCAGGACTTCTCTGTTATACCCGTGCGATTGGATCCCCAGGATCCTGATCTGTTCTACTTTAGGCACTGCTTTGCCCTCTACATGAATATGAAAGAGCCCGCTGTTTTTGCAGCGAAAGTATTTTGGGTTGCACACGAACAACTCCGATTTTTTCGGTGGACACGAAAGTCCCCTTTCGGCCGCGCATTCGACAATAATGTCGGTCGCTGCCTGCAGGTGTTCATCAGTACTCGCATCTCTCCCCTGGTTAGTCCAAAGGTGTATGTCGTCCGCATACATGCTGAAATTTATCCCATAGATTTGGCTGTTTTCTCGGGAGGCCTCTCATCACCACGTTGAATATGAAAGGCTTTAGCAGTGAGCCTGCGGTGTGCCTTTGCTTCCTAACTCTCTCGTGGGAGTTTGAAATCTCATGCAGGCTTTTCTGCCCGATAAGAAGTCGTTATGTAGTCGCATGTTCGCTCCCTGACTCCGAGTCTTGCGAGCCATTCGAGGATAGCCTCGTGTCTAACATTGTTCGAAGGCCTTGGTGAGGTCTAGGCCCAGGATCACTTTGGCATCTTTTGATCACGAATCTATGATGTCTTGTTTTATTCGGAACATAAGGTCCTCCGGGCGCAAGTGTGGTCCGAAACCGACCGTCTTGTGCGGCCACAGATTCTTTTGCTCCATAAAGCACGTCAATCTCGTCGGAATTACAGGCTCCATCAGTTTCCCTACGCTTGAGGTTAGGGAAATTGGTCTCAAGTTTTCCATTTGCGGGGGTTTGCCCGGCTTGGGTATTAGTATTGTTTTTAGTTTTCCATATATCTGGTAACTGGCCCGCTTCCCAAACTTTGCAATAGATTCTCTTAGGAGAATATTAGATGCATTACCCAGATTTGTTAGTATTTTATTTGTGATCCCAACAGGACCCGGGGCTGATTTCGTGTTTAGTCACAATTTCTGCCATCACCTCGGCCTTCGTGATGGGGGCGTCAAGCGCTTCGTTGGGCGCCCCACCGTAGCTCGAGAGGTGGGGGGGGGGGGGGGGGCGCTGGGTATCCACCAACGTATGTCTTTACTAACTTAGTCATAAACTCTGCGTCGTCTCATTCGAAAGCGTTTGTCATTTTTGCCAACCATATTCACGAATGAGTTTTCGAATTATTCGAGTCCAGCAGATGCCGGAGCATGCTGCACGTCTTGTAGAGATTCATGCCTCCCTCCATTTCGTCGCATCTGGTGCGCCAGTTTCTTTTTGACGATTTAATCACGTAGCTTCCAATTTCTTTGCTATCCGAAAGTGAGGCGCCAGCCAGAGGCCATATCGGAAACAGACGCGGGGGAGGGGGACCGGAACTATGCCTTGCGATACGTATTCTAAGGTTGTTGCTCCACTTTTGCTTCTTCAGCCTGCGTTTCATGCAACGATTAATCGCATGACCCCACCCTCAACCATACCGAAAATTAAAGAATAGAGAAGCTGTCGTGTGGGGGCCGCTACAAACCAACACATTTATGAACCCGGTATGGGCTTATCTCGTGTACCCAGATCTGAGGTCGCATGATCGATTTCGGAGGGCCCAAATTCTCCTGGTGCGGGCAAAATTATTGGTAGTAGAGAAGCCTGGGAGACCCTGATAATAATAATAATAATAATAATAATAATAATAATAATAATAATAATAATAATAATAATAATAATAATATTGGTTTTGGGGGAAAGTAAATGGCGCAGTATCTGTCTCATATATCGTTGGACACCTGAACCGCGCCGTAAGGGAAGGGATAAATTAGGGAGTGAAAGAAGAAAGGAAGAAAGAGGTGCCGTAGTGGAGGGCTCCGGAATCATTTAGACCACCTGGGGATCTTTAACGTGCACTGACATCGCACAGCACACGGGCGCCTTAGCGTTTTGCCTCCATAAAAACGTCGGGTTCGAACCCGTGAGCTCCGGATCAGTAGTCGAGCGCCCTAACCACTGAGCCACCGCGGCGGGTGGAGACCCTGATAAAAACTCGGACCCTGATCTCCATCGCACTGCCATCCATCCACCTAGCGGAAGAGGCCGTTACCAGTCAAGGACCGCCATCCAGCCTCTAACTGCAGAAGCGCAACTCTACTTCCCCGCACCCTCCCCCCCCCGTCTCCCAGGCCTGCGTGCCGGGGGTGGGTCGAAACGTCTTTACTGGTGGAAATAAAAGTTGTTCAATCAATCAATCAATCAATCAATCAATCAATCAATCAATCAATCAATCAATCAATCCACCCTCCATGGTGTACAAAGAACGCTGGCGTGAAAACTTGAATAAGTGCTTTAGAGGAAAGCAAATGCGCAGTAACTGTCTCACATCTCGGTCGACACCTCTACCACGCCTTAAGGGAAAAGTTAGAGCCTGGGAAGGCATGGAATTGAAAATGTATATGTCGTTATTTCAAATCCCTTTACTCAAGCTAGCCTTAAACTTCGCTCGCAAATATAAGCTATGCGTAATGATACATCGGTTTCTGAAAAGTTTGTTACCAATGTAGTCAGGAAAACTGGCGCCATCTTGATGTCACCCAGTGAGTGGGGGGTTTATAAAGACGAACACGTACACGTTTGTCTGAAATGGCAGTACTGACACACGCCGCCGCCGTTCTCGTAATGAGACTAAAACGCACGAAAACTAAATGCTGGAGATGCTTAGAAAAAATTTTTATTTACATATGTACACATGCCATGGTTACCGAATACATTGACATTCACAAAGAGACATGGCACTAAGCACTTAAGGCGAGCCAATTAAAGAGCTACCATGAGCATGTTCGAATATCTAACAAGAATTATTCGTGAGCGATGTAATTCTGCAGGTTTTATCTCGTTAACCTCCTTCCGAGTACTGTAACAGACAACTAAGTATCACCATAAGCATCTTTAGGTAGCAGGAATTGCTCCTAAGCCGATGTCTTCAACATTCCGAGTGCTGTATTTGCCATCTATTTTACGGAAATTAATTTCATGTTGTAATATAAGGCGCGCATTAATAACAAGGTTAGTGACAGCTTTTGACGGTATTATGTTTGAGTTTTCGCGTCTCTAAGCGCTCAGTCAAAAAAATTACCCTTAGCTTATTTCAAAGCAGCAGCTTTTAAATTCAGTGTTTCAATTGCAACTGTCACAAGGCGACAAGGCGAATATAAACGTAAATAAAACTCTTAATTACACAACGTGGTTTTTCTGACTGCCCTAAATTTAAGAGACAGTAAGGCAGTTTTGACGAAGCATTGCGCTTTGCGATTTTCATGGAAAAAATTCTGAGGGCACTTAAGTCTGCCTACGTGGAGGAATGCGAAAACATCTCTTTTGAGGAAAGGAAATGTTTTTTGAGGAAAGGAAAGGAAGCAGTACCTCTCATATCTCGACGTCTTGGTGGACACCTCAACCGCATGCAACTGAAAGTGTATACGTCATCGGTCCGAAACCCTATCGCAAGAAAGCATGCAATTGAAGGTGCAAATGTAATTGATCCGAATCCCCACCGCAAACTAGCCTCTTTGTTAACACATAGAAGCTATAGGGAAAGGAAAGTGCTATGACACCATTCAGAAGATGTACGACGAATGGCTGCTCAAAAATTTCTTCAAAGACATTGAGGTCAACCATTGAAGAGATCGTTGTGATTTACGCTGCACCTGCGATATCTTTTAACATCTGATACGGGTTATATTTGAACCCAAAATATTAAAATTATTTTTGGAAATGCCGCGGTGTGCTTGGAGCTTGCCTGACCTCCACCACGGGATGGCCCGGTATTGCAGTGCCTCCGGAGTAAGCCTTACCATAATAGTACATGTATTTTCTTTCAAACTTTGCTCTTTTATCTTTCAACTCTCCTACTTCCAGCACGTGGCAGCAATGGTAGCACAGCCCATGGACAGGCCCGTGCACTTTCCTTTTCATTCTTCCTGTAGTGATTTTATTAAAAATAATAGTAAAAAGGAAGGAAAAGATTTTTGCTAGCCCCGGCATCTGCCATCGATACTGAAGCACCTGAGCTGAGGCAGCGGAAATAAAGGATAGCAGGAAGAATGGAGAAATGAAGTGAAAGAGGTGAGGGGACAGGAAGAGAGGATAGGGGGAGAAGTAATATGTACAAACTATTTACACAATAAGAAATGTGTCCAGGTTGTGCGCGTGATTAGTTCATTTTAGAGGAATTAAATCACACACGCGCACAGCACTGTGTTGTTTACAACTGGAGTGGGGCGTCCAGTTACTAATCGTTCAAGGTAGAACTCGCGGAGCGTTCGGTCACTGGGTGTAACTACCTGACGGAGAACAGACGGGACGTCAAGCCCGTGTGTTCGAGGAATGCACAGAGGCTCACCAAAGTTCGCTCACGAGTGCGCGCACTGCCCTGCGGCCACAATAGCGTCTTGATGGAGTCTGGTAGTATGCCCTGAGCCCTATAGACCGCGAGCATAACGCGACGAGCATCGGCGAACGCGGTACAGTGAAGGAGCAGGTGTTATAGTGTTTCCACTGCACCGTATCCGTCACACACATCACTCGTCGTGATTCCGTGACGCATCCTGTCGTTCCCCGTGCCACACGCAGCCAATGCGCGTGCGGAGGATCATTGCACGTTGTGACCGTGTAAGTGCGCGACAGCCGGTGACACTGTGGATGCGCTCACCTCCCGCGATGCGTGGGTCGGGGTGCTGCTTTCGGAAATGGTCGTGGATGGCCGCACGTGCGTCCTCCAGCGCAAGGGGCAGATCGCTGGCAGGTAGTTGGTGTGCAGCGGTCGCGAGGTAGTCAGCTTCTTCGTTGCCTGCGATGCCGAAGTGACCGCGCACCCACTGTGCACGCACGGCACAACCTCTCTGCGCGAGGCACTCGATGAATAATAATAATAATAATTGGTTTTGGGGGGAAAGAAATGGCGCAGTCTCTGTCTCATATATCGTTGGACACCTGAACCGCGCCGTAAGGGAAGGGATAAAGGAGGGAGTGAAAGAAGAAAGGAAGGAATAGGTGCCGTAGTGGAGGGCTCCGGAATAATTTCGACCACCTGGGGATCTTTAACGTGCACTGACATCGCACAGCACACGGGCGCCTTAGCGTTTTTCCTCCATAAAAACGCAGCCGCCGCGGTCGGGTTCGAACCCGGGAACTCCGGATCAGTAGTCGAGCGCCCTAACCACTGAGCCACCGCGGCGGGGGGGCACTCGATGCGCGAGCGAATTTCCCGAACAAGTGGGGTACCGCGGCCGTTAGATTGCAGGCGGCTGAGGGCGGCGCGGGAGTCACACAGCAGAGCACTCCTGGGCGGTGGAGGGCCGAGGGTGAGCAGCAGGTCCAGCCCGAGCCGGATCCCCATCAACTCCTCCGTGGTGGAGGAGCCCAGGAAGGCTGCGTGTTGCTGGCTGTGCAGTCGCCGGGCGGGATGGTGGCCGCCGCAGCAAGGGAGCAGGTGTCGCGGGCCACTGAGCTGTCGGTGTACACGAGGAGATCGTCCTAGAGCTCCCACCACCTGACGACAACAGCAACGGCAAACTCAAAGAAGCGTCGTCGCTTGGAATAAAATTAATAATAATAACAATTGGTTTTTTGGGGAAAGGAAATGTCGCAGTATCTGTCTCATATATTGTTGGACACCTGAACCACTCAGTAAAAGAAGGGATAAAGGAGGGAATGAAAGAAGAAAGGAATCAAGAGGTGCCGTAGTGGAGGGCTCCGGAATAATTTCGACCACCTGAGGATCTTTAACATGCACTGATATCGCACAGCACACGGTGGTTTTGGTAGTGGTTTTATTAAAAATAATAGTAAAAGGAAGGAAAAGATTTTTGCTAGCCCCGGCATCTGCCATCGATACTGAAGCACCTGAGCTGGGGCAGCGGAAATAAAGGGCAGCAGGCAGAATGGAGAAATGAAATGAAAGAGGTGAGGGGACAGGAATAGAGACGGGCGCATTTTCGTTTAGCCTCCATAAAAATAAAATAAAGTTGGTTTTTAGGGAAAGGAAATGGCGCAGTATCTGTCTCGCATATCGCGCATATCGCATATCTGAATCGCACCGTAAGGGAAGGGATAAAGAACGGAGTGATAGAAGAAAGGAAGAAAGAGGTGTTGTAGCAGAGCCCTGTGGAATAATTTCGACCATCATCGAATCGCTGCCGCCGCGGTCGGGTTCGAACCCGTGTACTCCTGAGCCATCGCGGCGGGTGTAGCCTCTTCGGCGGATGTAGTTTTGCGGAGCGTGTCTGTTTCAATCATTCATTAGTGATGACGTTATTGTTTTTGTTTTGTTAATCTCGACCAATTTCCTAAAAGTCAAAGGTTAAGTGTTTCCGCACCATGGTGGACCACATAAGTAAGGTTTGTAGCCAAACTTGTCCTCTGGCTCACTTGAAGGTCAACCGGCAATGAAAAACAAAATCGGGTTTACAAAGCGAAAATTTGTTTCAAAAATTACATGTACACGCAGCGGCCGCGTTTCGATGGAGGCGAAGCGCGATGGCGCCCATGTGCTGTGCAATGTCACTGCACGTTCAACATCCCCAAGTGGCCGAAATTACTCCAAAGCCCTTCTATACGACACCTCTTTCTACCTTTCTTCTCTCATTCCCTCTTTTATCTCTTCCTTTACAGCGCGGTTCAGGTGAAAATGTAATGGCGCAGTATCAGTCTCACATATCGGCGGCTGGCACCTGAACAGCGCCATAAGGAAAGGGATAAAGAAGAGAGTGAAAGAAAAAAGGAAGAACGAGGTGCCGTAGTGGAGGGCTCCGGAATAATTTCCACCACCTGGGGATCTTTAACGTGCACTGACATCGCATAGCACACGGGCGCCTGAGCGTTTCGCCTCCATCAAAACCTAGGGGACAGGAAGTGGCGCATATCTGTCTCACGTCTCGGCGGACACCTGAACCACGCCGTAAGGTAAGGTATACAGGAGGGACTCCGAAAATAATGGAACAAAGAGGTGATATATTGGAGGTCTCCGGAATAATTTCGACCAGCTGCTTATCTTTAACGTGCGCTGACATCGCACCGCACACGGGCGCCTAAGCGTTTTTGATTGGCTTTTTGGGAAATGAAATGGCGCAGTATCTGTCTCGTATATCGGCTGAAACCTGAATCGCGCCTTAAGGGAAGAGATAAAGGAGGGAGTGAATGAAATAAGGAAGAAAGAGGTGTCCTAGTGGAGGAGTCCTGAATAACTTCGCCCACCTGGGGATCTTTAGCACGCACTGACATCGCACAGCACAAAGGCGCCTTAGCGTTTCGCTTCCATCGAAACGCAGCAGCCGCGGTCGGGTTCGAAACCGGGAACTCCGGAACAGCAGCCAAGTGCACTAAACACTGAGCCACCGCGGCCGGTCTAAGCTGCCGCCGCGGTCAGGTTCGAACCCTGGTACTCCGGATCAGCAACCGAGCGCCCTAGAATCTGAGCTTCCGCGGCGGGTCCGGTTCAGGTGTCTGCTGAGATGTGAGACAGATACTGCGCATGACACCCACAAAAATCATTTTTAAAGAAAGTAGTGCTGTAGTGGAGGGCTCCGGAATAATTTCGACCACCTGGGGATCTTTAACGTGCACTGACATCGCACAGCCATCTGGCGCCTTAGCGTTTTGCCTTCATAAAAACGGCGGCTGCGTTTTTATGGAGGCAAAACGCTAAGGTGCCCGTGTGCTGTGCGATGTCAGTGCAAATTAAAGATCCCCAGGTGGTCGAAATTATTCCGGAGCCCTCCAATACGGCACCTCTTTCTTCCTTTCTTCTTTCACTCCCTCCTTTATCCCTTCCCTTGTGGCGCGGTTCAGGTGTCCAACGATATATGAGACAAATACTGCGCCATTTCGTTTCCCCAAAACCCAATTATTATTAATTTTGTCCAGAAAGAACAAAGAACCTGATCCGTTATATTTTAACGCAGATCGCTTTTACAGCTTTATGAAAAATGAACACAGAATGCAAAAGCTGCGCACTGGTCGACGTGCTTACACATGTTCCCTTGCGTGACATTTGGTATTCTCAAACTTTGGCACAAAGTAAAAAAAAATTAAAGTAGCGAGAAGCGGAAAAGTACCTGGTTCCCTCACGCATCGTAGCTTCCTCGCAGAATGCACAACGTAGCGCTACAGTGCGTCGGAATTTTATTTTTCAAACCTACCACAGGCGTTTTAACGGAACGCTAGGCTGCGGCTTTGTTTTCGCTACCGAACCAACATGATGGGCCTAGTTCTCAGAGCGCCAAGAGATGGCGCTACGCATTTCGCTTATCGTCTATTAAGTATGCACAAGTGCAATCTCTATGCCGTAGTGGATGGGCACGGATTAATAGAGACGACCTGGGCTTCTTTAACGTGCGCTGATTTTGCCCAGGCAGGGACGCCTGGTGCGTTTCACCTCCATGGAAACGTATCAAGATGTATACTGTCGTTTTAACAGCACCTTTAGGTTATAGTTGTTTTTCATATGCACACAATCTGGCTGGGAGGGAAGTTTCGATAGAGACAAAAAGAATGGTCTAGAGAACTGACGAAGGCATGTTTGGCGTTTCTTTCAGACTGGCCTGGCTGGGGAATCTCACTGAACGCTCCTTAAGTTACGCAGGCCTGAGGCTTGGTTGGAGTATGATGCTGAAGAAGCAAAGAAGATGTGTTTGTGTGCAGGATTGTCTGTGTGTTTACTGGTTGCGTGCGCAATCTGACACTCTTACAGCGTGTGCGTGTAGCTGGTCCGGTATATCAAAAGTTCCCATGGACTCAGCGTGATAAGCCCCGCAAGAAACCAGACACTAGTGTGGCAGAGGGGTGGTCGTTTGGTGCATATTACTTGCCGCTCGCAAGCCATAGAATAAGTCGGAGTCAAATTTCACACACACAAAAACAGGCTTTGTTTTGCAAATACGCGATACACAGGAATATTTTGTTACTTGTAAGAAGACGCACAAGTGATCTACGAAACAATGCAATGCATGCAAATAATGACTAGACAGAGGCTTCAATAGAGAAAGAAATTGTGCAATAAAGTGCAAAGGAAGTCAAGCAGTGCGACCATCTCACGACTGGAGCATCACGATGAGTCCGCCCTAAAGACTCGCGCACGTTCCCTTGCAGGTCCGTGGTTCTGTGAGTCCGTGGCTGAGCGAGTGGCGGAAATGGCGCGGGAGCGCTTCTTTGACGCTAGAACTGTGGCACGAGCTCACCATCAGCACGAAACTTCTTTTACACAGTATAAGGCCCGTCTTATCTGTTTTAATTCAATTCCATTCAGTTCTTTATGTTCTGAAACTTGTGATGGGTCACCAGGGCTAAAAACGCTCATGCCAGCTTGACAAGGCCCAATTCCCAATACACAGGTACGCAGGGCATCCTATACAAGGCATTGTAAAATAAATAGAGAGCACAATAACACAATACAAAAATTCATAGCACATATGTGAACAAGTAAAACCTTGCGCCAAGGCAGGCGCGCATATGCTAGTAGTATCAACAGCTGAACCTATTTCTCACCCTCTTGCTGGGCGCGCGCCTCCATTGGTAAGCCGAGGGAGCAGGTATCCAGGAGATTCGAGTCGCTTGTTCTTGTCCCGGCGCCGCCGCTTCCAAGCGATGTGGACAGGGCATCGCTCAGCACGCAGGTTACGCGCTCTCCGTGCGTTGGAATCTGGAGTCGTTTCCAGACGCTTCCCTAACCATCTACGGCACGCACAGGGAGATTCCTTTCCCGCCGCGCCGACTTTCCTAATCTGTTTAGAATTTTTCGGCAAAGATTAGTTGTGTGAAATTGTGTGCGAGTGGTTGTAGGAAGTAAGAAGGGTAATCGCCACACTCGCCTCAAGAGAGGGCCAATTAATCGGCTGGTTTTGGGGTTTTTTGGGGAAAGGAAATGGCACAGTATCTGTCTCATATGTCGTTGGACACCTGAACCGCGCCGTAAGGAAAGGGATTAAGGAGGGAGTGAAAGGAGAAAGGATGAAAGAGGTGCCGTAGTGGAGGGCTCCCGAATAATTTCGACCACCTAGGGATCTTTAACGTGCAGTGACATCGCACAGCACACAAGCGCCTTAGCGTTTTGCCTCCATGAAAACGCAGCCACCGCGGTCGGGTTCGAACCCGGGAACTGCGGATCAGTAGTCGAGCGCCCTAACCACTGAGCCGCCGCGGCGGGTCGAGGGCAAATACGAAAACTAATTTTCAGGAACGAAAGGACTCTTTAACTTCCTCGCCTAGTGAACACCCGAACCGCAAAGTGAGAAAAGGGACGCCGGTAGAAGTGGGGATGGCTTCCTGGCCTTACGGGGCTGGGATCTAGGGGCTCTCCTATATGTGGCGAAGGCTTGTCACCAAGGATATCTGTTGCTAAACCGTCGTATCGCTAAAGATGACGCGGTTGTTTCGACGCGCGTCCTTTCTTTCAATCTTTCCTCTCATCTCTTTTTCAACTCTCCTACCGTCTGCTCGTGGCAGGAATTGTGGCTCCCTACACAACCTAGACATCTTGTTCCTTCGTCGATTCGGAGGTAAAGAATCATGTAAAAGAAAAGCCGGCTTCGGCGCTGGTGTGAGTGATCGTGAACTAAAAATCTACAATAAACCTCCAGAGAAGCTACTGAGGAGGCAGGTGAGCCACCTAGGTCACGTGACCTTCTGGCATCATTTTCACCTGCCCACCGGATTGTGAGCAAGCGGTCCACCATGCAAGTTACACTTAAATTAATCACTGGTCAGTAGAGGTTTCTGTGCTACGAGTGGTATGAGGACTCCCAGGGATTTACGAATGTAGAGTAGAGGGTGAGAAATTTCGCATATAAAGGCATTAAACGATTAACTCTATCCCTTCAACTTTTTGCTCGACCGCCGCTGTTTTTTTCTTGTGTATTTCGCGGCGCAGACACCTATGACTCCTTTCGTCTGTTTCGTCTCGACAGAAAGAGAATAGCATGCAGAAATCCTTAAAATACATTCCTCCTCACTCCGCACTTTACTTTGCGCCGGCTTCATAGTGTACACTTCATAAGTACAGATGTGAATATTTCGAAGCGACAAAACTGGACCGTGACTAAAGAAACATAATGAAGTACTATAGCATTCCAGAAACAAATAATAAACAGTTTTACTATAAAGAGAGCATAATGAAGGAAGGCTACGGTTTGGCTGTACGGTACTACAGCGATCACTGTTTCATCTTGTCATTTTGCTACTGACAAGTAAATGTCTACTGTTTTTCTGTGTGATGCCCGAGGAAGCCGGCAGAATGCATTCTCGAGTAGCGGACAGACTAACATCATCGTTTTTATGAAGGCATTATCCAAATCAATGCCGAATTCCCTTGATCACACAGCATAAAGGACAAAGGCACCGACCATTGAGCGCTGGGAAGAAATGCTCTTAAGTTCAGACTCGATAGTTGAGCAGGAGCTGACTGAAAGGCCTAGACTGGCTGCAAGATTCAATGGAGGTCCGGAATACGGGGACCCACCTCCAGTTTCAGTTTATTTAAAATATTTTCGTCATCGTCATCATCATCGACAACAGTGAGGGCAACCGAGATATTATATCTGTTAACTAATAAACTAATGGAAATTTGTTTGCGTGGTGCAGAATGTAGAAGCGTGTTTTTGCCAACCTGTGCAAATTAGTACTGATGCGTTTTAATATAAGCTTAACGCATCAAAACTCCCTTCTTTATGCAGTATTTTACTTCGCCCTGTATAATCCGCGAAATTTCTACTGTTTGGCTCAGAGCAGAACAACTTCACTACATATTGCTTTTAGACCGAGGGTTTTAGAGAGATAAGCGACAGAACAGGAAGAAGCTCACAGGTTTGTTGTTATCTATAAAACCCACGTATAAGACTCCTAAGGCACCTTTCCTACAGGAAGACAGACGTTGCAAGCATGTTCTTTCCTCCCATAAACGTTTTTGTTGCGCAAATGACACCTTACTTATATGACGAAAGAGATTGCGGTCGAGAATGAGAAAGTTTTATTTTACTATAATTCTCGACAGACTGATAAAACAAGGTTCTCGAAGCAAGAACTGCGTTTACTTGTCTCTAAGCCAATTATTATCCTCATCCTGGAATATCATAATGACATCGTCATATGATTTGTGCGTTGCATGTCCTGTTGGTCATTTGTTTTCTCGAAAGCCGGCGTTTCCAACTCTCGCATTCTACAATTTTATTTTTTCATCTTTTCTTAGCATTCTCTACCTCATTACCTCATTTCCTCATTTCATTACCTGAGGTGGGGGAGGGGGGCTGTAATTCGACTAGCACCTGCTAGCGGTCCTCCCCGACTGCTGGAGGCGTTGAAGTGGTTCCAGCAACCCTTTCGAGGTCATTATCAGATGCCTAGTAATACAAAGCCAGCGCTCGGCGTCAGTTCAGCCGAGAACAATCCTGCAGTTATCCCAAACCCCTAAGAGAGTTGGTGCCGTACTCAACGCTGCGTTGTGAGCTGGTCACTGCCCACCGTGACCTTTCCAGGGGCGCCGGAACGCCTGAACGGGCCAGGACTGGGCTCGTGCGATTTCGACATATAAGTATGCGGTGACGAATCAAAACCCCCAAAATTTAGAGGCAATCAATTATATCGATGCGCATGAAATGCTACAGAATTTCTTCACTCCTTACTCCTTTCTATCTCTAATTGTACTCCAGTTATGAAACAATTCTATTTATGAGCCTATCATGTTTCACTTTCCAATCTTGAATCACACCCCAACTTGAAGGCCGAGCGCTGCCTGTTAGTAAAATAGCAAGTGCTCGCTCTGTGCGGAGGCCTGGGAGCTCAACTTTATTCGAATGAGTTGCGAGAGCCCACGAAGTCCGCAGTGCAAATCCAATTTCCGTAACGCACTCTCATTATCTCTGCTTACTTTCTTCAGATCCAAACCCTCCCAGCTGCTTACCAAGGAAGATCAGAAAAAAATTCCCCAGCTTGCACCCATTATTGCAGGTCGCTGTAATTGTTCTTTCCTCATTATTTTAATGTCCGCCTTGCGGTGCGCAAAATCTAAATATGCTCTAGGGGTTTTACACTTATGACTGAAATGTATTACTCCTTCAAGACTAGTTTGGGTTATTATTGATTAAAGCGCCGCACCTCTGTGCGGCTCTGCGGCACGAGCTCTGGCACGAATCCAGCCTGCAAATAGAAAGTTTCGCTGAAACGTACGCACTTGCTCAAGTCAGGCTCCAATTCTCTTTATGATGAGAATGATGTTACTAAACAGAGCGCTTCCTGTGCCTTCGCGCACCATGGTCAGCACTTTTATTCAGAACTCGTCATTTCTTTGCGTAAGCTCTGTGGCCACAACGCTGAGTTCGTAGAGATCCGCGATTACCATGTCAGTGAGGTCTTCTATAATTATTTTTATGTGATTGCCATGCCGTCTGTAGAGCGTCACCCTGCCTACAGAAATTCATGAAATAAATTATTTTAAAAAGAAATCACGAACCTGAAGGTCATGTCCGAATAATATATGCGACAAGTTGTTTCGCATTGCTGTTTACACATTACTGGTAGTCGGGAAAGAAGTCCCAACCGACGCTGTGGGTAAAGAATGAGTGAAACGTTGCGAATTATGGGAGGGCAAGGAAGAGTCCCAATGAGTTAGATTTGGGCGCTGGTAAAGATAGGGTATAGAACCTGTAGCAGGCTGCGGAATGCCCGGATGTAGGAGGATGGAGTGCCGCACGAAGCAGGATGCCTTGCTCTGTGAGGAGGGAAGCCTGGCTTCACCGTCCGAAAGCAGAGGATTCTGAGGCGGAGAAGCAGGGATCCACACGGTTCATGCATCAGGACGAGAGATGGCGGGGCGGCTGGCCGGCTTCGACACACGAGTACGGATGCAGCAAGCGGAGCTCCCACAGCATTAACAAGAAGCTTTGTCTTCGAAAGGCTTTTATCACTGACTTGAGTTTTATAGTTGTCTTACTCTGACCTGAAAGGACCGGGTGAGATGAAGGGGGAGGGTGGAAGGTGCGGTGCGCAGATGGTGGCTATGAGATGAACTTGGACTGGAACCTGCTTTTGTCGAAAGAGTGTGGCTGTGTGAGAAGCCGGATAAACCTTTCAGATTACCCTTGCTTTCCTAGCTGCCACCCTGCAATTTCTCCGTCTTATCACTCTCCTCGCAAATCACCTTAACACCCCCCCCCCCCTCCCAGTTCTTCTTCGGAGTGAGGAGTCTTTAAAACCTTTGCTGATGATTATGGCTGTCGGCCACAGGAACACAAGTCCTCTGTCACAGCGTTCTGTGATGGACCTAAGATTCGCTCCTGTGCGTTACGCACTTCGTGCGGGCGTTGCGCCCCACAAGAACACTCTATGGTGCCGCTTCTACGCAAAATATGAGCAGCAGGTCGTTGTTTGCCAAATTTGCATGCCGGACAAGGATAGTGTGCTTCCTGTGATCACATATTATATTTCTACATAATAGGTTTGTAGCTGTTCAAAGATGACTGCATCAACTGAAAAGAAAACAGCATTCAAGTACTACCTTCTGAAAAATTGCAGCAGCGATGGTAAGAAAAATATATGATCTACAAGTCGCAGAATTACTCAAGCGCGACGATGATCCTGCACTTCGCCTTCGTTTTCAGTCCCTTTTAATGTGATGATTTTTTTTTTACTTCGTCACGCAGATTTAGCGATGTATCCGTATCTCGAGCCTGCACTCGTAGAGTGGACCGCCAGTGGGTGAGCCGGCGTGCGCTAGCCGCAGTTGAAGCAAAAGAACAGCGCTATTACCTCATTCGAGTCACAATTAGGAGCCGACGAGATGGGGCCTCGCAAATGACCACCACCGACAGAAGAGGAGCTCATAGAAAGAAAAAGTCGACGTGCAGCTGGGCGAATGATTCTGAAAGCCACCCGACAAATGCGCATCCGCGATTTTAGCCGAGGAACAGATGTCGAGAGTCGCAAACATGCGTTCCGTTAGGCGTAGGTGCAGTCTGTAGGTGTATTTGCAAGAGCTTAGACGCGACGCGTCACGGACACAAATTCAGCCATCAGTTCTTGCTTGCAATTGGCAGACACAGTGGCTGTGACAGAGTTGGCAAAACGAGGTATATCGTTTAGGTAAAAACCATTACAACTTGGTGCATTAAAGTGTAATCACAATCCACTAGTCACAAGTTGACACATACAGTGAGATGGTGTACGACCACACTAAGAAGCACTCACGTTCGTCTAGGTTGCTCTTCCCTGCACTGAAAGTGTAGAGGACCTCTACATCTCTAGAGCAAACCTTGACGTCACCTTTCCTCACACCAAAGGAGCAACCTGCAGGGCTGTTCCTTATAGCAGAGGTGGAACGACACTCAACACGTAGAAACTGAAATCTGTTTTCTATGACCCATTTAAAGGGGTGGAAGATTGCATAGAAAATAAGAAGGTTGTCATCTTATCGAATACTGCTGTTTTTAGCTTGCGCGCGTTGTGTCGTCAGTATTATGCCGAATGCTCTCGCGTTTCAGAGACCAGTGTGTCGGTTCCGCCAACACTTCTGGGGGGCGATCTCGTCAGTGCGGGCACTGTCCCCTTCGAAGACAGCCTTAAGGTATCGCCTGCTATTAACGTGTAAATTGTTTTAGAGCGCGTTTGCCCGCCATTAAGGTAGTTTTTTGTATTTTCCTATGTTTATAGCTTAGTATACAAGAAACAATTGGACAACCAAGCTCGTTTTCGCTACGGAGTGGGAACGTGCGCAAGCGGCAACGCTGGTAGTTCTTCTTCGGTAGAGCGGTGTAAACTGTGTGGATGACCACAGCTTTGTAGCGAAAGTGTCAAGGAAGACATTGAGGTTAAGACGATAAATTGCTGCAGTGATGGATTAAAGATAATCCAGCGTAGTTTGTGGAAAGCGCCAGCTGCTTTGTATAGCATTATAGTAACTTCATCAATGAAGTAGCCGGCATAACTGAGGGTTTACGATCTCCTGTTTTTCTAAAACACAGCTTCACAGCATCATACCAGCGATACGCGCGACGCAGTTCCGCAGGCGTCCTCAGATACCCTTTTACTAAAAATATATGTGATCTTGTGCTTCTGGTTTAGATGTGGCAGATTAGAAGCACTCAAAGATAGAAAACATGCAGTAATAAGCACTAGAAGCATGCTTTCTGTGCACGTAGAAATGAGCGTCGTAGTTCGCAAGAAACTTTAATGTTGCTATGGTCCTGCTGAGCCACTCAAATAAAATACATGTCAATGACCTGCTCCTGAAGGTTGCTGTAATCAATTCTTATTGCAGAGATATATGCTTGTATATTATTGATGAAGAATTTTAAGAACTGCACCTAAAGCAATCACTGCAACTTCTGAAGCTCCGGTGGTTCTTACACGCCAGTTATGATACTAACTCCCAGCATGTGAGAAAGTTGGCTAGGCGGAGTAATTTCCAGTGCACCACCAAGAATGTTAACTATTCAAGCGTGTTCATTTTTTTCGTGTTTGGCTCTGACACGAAGTTCTAGCTGATCTGGGTGCCAGGTATTTCTGCGAACACTTTCCAAAAATCCTAAAAAGAAGGCGTTCAAAAACCGAAGATAATCTTTTAATAAACAGTCAGCCACAGCAGATGTTACATATTTTGGAGAGCATAAATATTATATGGCTAACTAAAATTGGCTAACTAACAAATTTATAACCATAGTTTTGTAGTTAGGGTAAGAAGCGACTTTGGCACTTTCGAAGAAAGAGATGTCATATCAGTTTTTTAATCGGCAAAAATGCCGCTTTCTAAAGCCGAACTAGTTCTAACGCAAGCAATTTGATGCAGATACTGCAAAAGGTGCATATACATTTAAACACCAGTGGTAACACACGCCTCACTTCGCCGGACGTTGACATAGATGAAGCTGCTACGTGTCATATATAAACGTTTTTTTTCCTCTATCTCTCTCACTGCTAACAACACATTTCTGACAAGACCTTCAAGTGTGCTTCAAATGTATTCATTAAAGGCGATCGCGATTGTTCTTATGCTTTGTTCTTAAAATACACTAAGCCTTCCCCTTTAACCTGTTACTATTACAATACATATTCAGCTGGCTGCAAAGCTTTAGTGCACTCCTTGAAAAACTCGCACAGAAATTTGTTCTGTAAGCTGAAAGAGAGAACTGAGCACTGTTTCAATAATCGTCGGCAAGGTACGGACGACATCATTGATCAGATATTTAGATATCTCCTGCGTGTTCCTTTATTGAGGAGATTGCCCGCGGACAAAGACCGCGACGAAGAAAAAGCCGTGTCTGGCATTCCAAATCGCACACAGTTCCAAGTGGCTGAGTCCCAGAGGAAACACTGCCACCTAATTAGGCCTCCCGCCAGCCTGGTTGCATCTGCGTTCATTCGCACCACCGCACTACTATGCCAACAAAGTAATGCCACTGTTCTTATGTTTCTGGTGATTTTGTCTCTAATGCCAGTCTTGCCGGCTGCCTGGCGCATTCCTGGGCCTCCAAGCGAACATTCCCTTTCTTTTTCTTTTTGCCACAGGAGCTTTTAGTCCTTATATTCTTTTTCTTTTACCATACTTATCGTCCGTTCTAGCGGCATCTACAGCGACTCGTTGGGATGGCTCAGTGCCCTATCTGTTCCCAGTCGTTTCTGCTCCGCCGTGCCTCTCCTGGGGACGATACAGCCAGTGACTGCACTGATGCTATTCTCTTTCTTTGCCGTCTGTCTATGACGTGGAATCGGATTTCAGTTGACTAAAGTAAGAGATACAGAAAATAACGCAGAAAACAAGTGCCCGCGGGGCGGGATGGCCGTTACGCCCCCACTTGTTCCTTCGAATTTGCCGCCCCTGCTTCTCCGTAGCTTTTAGATCTGGATTGTGCAAGGCTTTTCCCTTCTTCGTTACTACTGAGTAGCCCTCTAGAAGAAAGCCCTTCGGCTACGTGCGCTCCATGTTCCAACAATTCTTGCCCGGCTTGGTTAAGTCTCAGAAACGACAGCACGTTTCTGCGAAAACCGCCTTGTTGCTTTCTGTTTGGGCCGCGGCGATTTCTTCTCCGCTGTTGTGTCCCGAACCGTCTGTCCCGCATTCGATTTCGGCTCTCACTTTTACGAGAGCCGGATAAAATAACAAAACGGAGAGCCTCGCGGGCAAGGACAATTGCTGCAAAGGAGCTCTAGAGCTCTTAAAGCCCCCTGGAAGCAAAAATCTGCTGCATTCTTTTTGTATCTTGCGTGCAGTGCTGCACCCTGCAGTATACACTAAATAGATGTTGCGAGTCACGGTCGCCGGTTGCTTCGGGGCAAACAACGTGCACATTGTTTCAGAGTAGCGTATGTAATTCATAGCATCAAGAGAATTTACGGTAAGGAAAACAAAACTTAACTGCCCTTTAGTGTATGAAAGAAGATGGCGTGGACATAGACGCGTTTCGCTCCGAGTACGAGAGGACAGACTTTGGTAAAGTACCAAAAGGCTTCGCATGTGACTTAGGGAGTCGACTGACGTGTATTTGTTTTTTTATTTATCCTTTAGTTTGTGGCTCTCAAAACAATGACGCACACAGTCTTCTGCAGGAGGCAGAAGAGAAGCCGAGTAACACACACAGCCGCAAACAAAAGTTTCATGTAGAGGCACACACACGTCAGTTCAGTTGCGCAGCAGACCCTAAATGTAATCCTGTAAAATCGTTCGTGTAGAGGAGCGTAGTCCTCAGCTTCTGCCAGGTATTTTGCTATTGTGAGCTCTAGCTGGCTCGCACTTATTTCTTGCTTTCACTACAGATTTTCTTTTAGGCGTTTCTCTTTTCGATCTTCCGAACAAGTCCGAAAGGTGAGCTACGTTGATACTTTCTTTGTCTGCTTTGAACTGACGACCAGAAGATGAACCTATGATACTTAATTAGAAACCTCGGCGTGTATTTGTTGACCGAAACAGATCAAATAAAATGAAACACTCTCGTGGCATATTTTTAGAAATACTTTTCGAAGCATTCCATTGAAATATTGGTGCTTAAGGCTTTAGAAAATTACGTTCCCCCGTCGCTCGAGGCTAAATTGCCTCGTTCGCAGTAATGTTGATGTCACCAAATGTTGCAAATATTAAAACGAAGAAACGAGGAGGAGAAGTGTGCTAAATTAAAAGCTCCAGTTTCTTTTCCATGTTTAAACTGTGGTCCACGAGTGCTCAGATGTTCTCAGCAAATTATTTTTTCAGCCAAATATTTAGACATTGCCTGTGGTTGCATAGAAATATTTGAAATGTGCATGAGGATTCATATTTTCAAGAATCCTGAAGAAACGTGCCGTACGTATTGCACACGTGTGCACGTAGTATCTTGTATGGCTTAGCCGTTTCTCAGGCAATGAACGAAAACAATACTAACTTCATTG
The DNA here is from genome assembly GCA_030143305.2 of Amblyomma americanum. Taxonomy (NCBI): domain Eukaryota; kingdom Metazoa; phylum Arthropoda; class Arachnida; order Ixodida; family Ixodidae; genus Amblyomma; species Amblyomma americanum. The sequence goes on from JARKHS020026822.1 coordinate 87,885, forward strand.
CGAACGTTTGGCTAAATATAAATAAACAAATAAATATGTCGGTTCTATGTTTTACAAGGCCTATATTTACGATGTTGCCGTATTTAAACAATTACGAAACAGAAAAATTCTTCAGTTCCGCTGACATCTACCACTCTATTTGTGTACATTTTTCAATTTACTTGTCAAAAGAGACGTTCAGCACTGTTGTGGCTTAAATAAATAAGTGTCTGACGTTGTGATGCTTGGCACAGGATGGACACTTTTCGTTATTGATGTTCAGAAGGGTTATACAATTGTAGAATTGTTGTCCAAAACAGCGCCTAGCTTTGTCCTGTGAGTAGCAAGTATTTGCCCATTTCTTCCAAAACTTATGACACTTAGAGTACCCAAAGCAAAAGTTGTCGCTTTCACCAACCTCTCTTCTGAAATTTGTACCATTTATTACCTAAATAGAAGCATTGTCGAGCATACTAGTTCGTATATTCATATTGGAATCCACTTTTCATCCAAAACTATTATGGAATAATATTAATATTAATCTAGCTATGGCTAACAACTCACTTGGTCTTTTAAAAGGAAGCCTTATACAATGCTATTTACGTTTAAAGAAACTTGCATAGATCACATTAATTCGCCCGAAAGTAGACTACGCTTCAGCCATATGCGATACCGATCACGCCTTCATCATTAAGAACAATTATTCATTGCAGAGTATTGCCGCTCGTTTCATTGTATCCAAATTATTCACGTTTAACCGGCGTCAAAGTATTAAAAATGCGCACTCCGAACTCGGCCTCTAATTACATCGCTGCCAGCTTTCACGTCTCGCACTTGACCATAGTCTGTGTCAACACCCGTCGCTTCACGCAGACTAATTCTAGTCACACTCAGCTGTCTTTTCCACGCAGCGATGACCTCTACAAATTAAAGCGTATCGCATGCCGCACATCCTTTCACTCTAAGTGAATTATTCCACGCTCAAGATTTGATTTGAATAACATGCCGTCTACCTTTCTCGCCGAATTAAACATACCTACATTTCAAGAAAACTCATTCACTCAGATACTGTTATTTATTCTTTCCTGAATTTTTGTTGTTGTAATTGTTTGTGTTGTATTTTTGCTTTGCTGTACGTAAAGTACATTGATGCATATGTTGTCAGTTGTCTGTACCCACATTATTGTCGCATCCTTTTCATGTAATTAGTATATATATGCCCTATGAAATTTATCTATTCCTCCCCTCCCCGTACGTAATACTTTCCTTAGAGGGCGTTGGGGGCAATTTTGAATGGAAAAATAAATATATAGAAAATAAATAATAATGCGTTGGACTACTCTAGGAAGGTCAAGGTGGGATGCTTGAAAAATTGATAATAATAATAATAATAATTGCTTTTTGGGGAAATGAAAAGGTGCAGTATCTGTCTCATATCGCTGGACACCTGAACCGCGCCGTAAGGGAAGGGATAAAGGAGGGAGTTAAAGAAGAATGGAAGAAAGAAGTGCCGTAGTGGAGGGCTCCGGAATAATTTCGACCACCTGGGGATCTTTAACGTGCACTGACATCGCACAGCACACGGGCGCCTTAGCGTGCGTTTTTCCTCCAGAATAATAGTAGCAGTAATAATAATAATAATAATAATATTAATAATAATAATTGGTTTTGGGGAAAAGAAATATACCATGCTGAATACGCTGGTTTTTCTCCATAAAATTGAAAAAATTGGTTTTTGGGGAAAGGGAATGCGCAGTATCTGTCTCACATATCGGCGGACACCTGAACTGCGCCGTAAGCGAAGGCATAAAGGAGGGACCGATACAAGAAAGGAAGGAAGAGGTACCGTAGTGGAGGGCTCCGGAATAAATTTGACCACCTGGAGATGTTTAATGTGCACTTACATCGCACAGCAGACAGGCACCTTAGCATCTCGCCTCCATCGAAACGCGGTCGCCGCGGTTGGGTTCGAGCCCGCGGGAACTCCGGATCAGTAGCCGAGCACTCTAACCACTGAGCCACCGTGGTGTGTAGGGATGCTTGTTCACTTGAGGATACTTGATGGAGGCCAAAATATATGATGAACAGATTTATTTTTTGATATGGCGCACGGGCATCTTTGACGCCACAACACCTACCTAGTACGCCATGGTACTAGGTATTTTCGTCTATGCAAGGTGGGCTCGAAAACTGAATTCTCAAGCATTTAACCTGAAATAAGCCGACCGTAAGGCCAGGAAAAGACTTGTATCGACTGCATCACCGATGTGTTCCGGCGCCATTGGGCGTCAAAAGGGAGGAATATATATACCGTCGAGCATAGCATTTGTTTCGACTTCAGAGTTAAGAAGTCACCCGTAAAAACGTTGCAAATACAAAAATCATTCACGAACAATGGTACGTGAGGGTAAGGACATGTATGCTATATGTTTCTCTTTAGTTCTCCTGAAGGTTTTAGTCATTCAGCTCTTCATTCCTTTCAGGATAACTTATGCACTTGGACTCGCAGGGGGAGTATTGGAGATTTCTCTACTACGGAGGCAATTAATTCTATTTGGTACAACAAACGTTTCTCTCTGTCCTGAGACTTTCTACTGCGTGAGTGCGTAATTGTTTCCTAACTACAAAGTACATTAATAGTCAGCTCACCACAACGCCCCTTTACACAACCTTCGGAAAGAGGTTATCAACAAAATGAGCACATCCAACACCAAAGTCCCGTACCCAGCACTCAGCACAAACACTTGCCTTTTTTTCCCATGTTACACTACACTGAGTTATATACTAGTGCTGCCACGCTCTAAAATGTTAATATCACCTTGGCAGTTAAGAAAAGAAAATTCTATGAAGCTATAGCCCCCCCCCCCTCCCCTCTCAGCAGCTAGGTGCGAAAATTTCTTTGCAGCTCTCACGTCAAGAAAGGCAGCGCGCAATCTTACACTTGTCACAGCGTGCGACCGCAAATTGAACGCATCGACGTTTTTTTTTTTCCGCACCTTACTGCATTCTCATAGAACGTTCGATCTAGAAGCTAATGAGAGTGCGGTAGGCGAGCCGGAGCGCCTGAGGCATTGCTAGGAGAGGACTGTGTGTACTAAGGGTCCAGATGAAATGCCCTGAAATGTTTCACGACGTAAGGAACATGGGCGAGCGGCACTTCCTAGTCTCTTTACAATATCACATCTCTTGCTCATTTGTTCCTCTCTTGATGCTGGGGCATCCGTGTAACCGCCTGGGAAGCCGAAAAATGAGCTTCGTAACTTTTGGTTGAACTCTGTTTTTTCGCTCCTAACGTCCTCTTTAGCTTAACCACCTGTCAGTGCTCTATTTTAGGTCAGCCTGGAGCAAATGGCTCTGCGCTAAATCAGCTATTTGACAAGCTTGCCCCATGGGCGATGCACAGTGCTCTTATGTTATAAGTTCAGCAGCGGTTAACCTAAGCTAAGTTTGTTCGCAGTAGAATGCGCGTACTCGCACAAGCAGAGCTAGTATATGTGGTTCTCAGTACGTTTTGGTTTGGAAACTCTTGAACAAGTGACACCAACGTGTGTACTAGAAACTAGATGAGTTCTTCAGGATAGGCATGAGCCCCGTCTATATTACTTCTGAACGCAACTCAGAAAACGATAAATTGGATCGCACATGTGTGAAGGCATGTTCACCCTTAACTTCTATCACGATTAGTGTAGAATAGTGGGGAAGCACCGCCCAGAAAATTTTAAAACTTGACTGAGATAGCAACCCACGGTTTTTAGGGCTAACTACTTGTGCCCACTTGGCTACAAGTGCGTGTATTTGCCCGCAAGCATTGAGTATAGAAATTAGCGCCTGCCGCGATAAGCTGCGTGGTTCACGGGGCATTGAGCCGCTCTAGCGCTCTATGCACAATGGTGACGTCGACCGTACTCTAAGCTCTAAGCGCCACATCGCGTTTAGTTAATATGTTATGAGGGTTTAGCTCATTTTGGTCTGGGCCACCGCGTAATAATGCATGATGTTTTTGACGCGCTCTTAATGTGCGCGCCAGACGCGCTAATGCGCACACCACAACCCCTTATTCGGAGCTACTGTTGTAGCTTCGCTCGAGCACGCCTTCCTGACTGTGCCATGTACTCCGTCGTTCGGGCAAGCATTAAACGCTGGAAGTGAGAGAGTAAATGAAGAGAGAGAGAATGAAAGAAGAGAGAGGGGGAAAAAAGAGCTCAACGTGGAAAGCACGCATTGGCCCTCTTCGAGTCTTACAGCTCCATGCTACACTGATGCAGCCCCGTTATTTCTGCATTTTTCAGGAGAGAAGAGATGCAAAAGCAATACGAGGCAATGAGGACGTGGTAATGCACGCGAGGGCGCAGGCTTTGCTGCCCGCACCTAAAACGTCTCCTATGTCTCGGCGTGTCCTGCCTCTCGGCTGTTGCTTCTCGTTTAAACAAAAGCAAACGGTTGCTCCAGCCCCCGCGCCACCGCTTGAGGCACGCCCATAAGCAAAGAGCAGTGCATGCTACCAACATCTCGCTCAGATGGATCTTGCACGCCGAAATGCATTCACGATGCGAGCTCATTTGTTTCTCAGACGTTGGAGCGTGTAAGCGAGAGAAGCGGGAAACGCGCCAAACGCATTTCGCAGTGGCCCGCTCAGCATTTCGGATGGCAAATGACGTGCGCCGCGGTCTTGCGGGATCTCTCACATACGCGTCGTTTGTCTTTGGGGTGAGGCGAAGACAATTCCGGTGGTTTTCAGCCATGAAAGCCCGACGCAGTTTGCGAGTCGACGCCCTCTTACATCTTGCGGTTTTGCATGCGCGAGGGAGGCATTTTGTTCTTACTCTAAAAAAGATAAAATATTCCGCCATATGTGTAGTTTAGTTCTTGCTTCCACACGAGGACTGTTTGCATAGACGGCACTGTACGTTGATATTTGGTACACGCGAAACGCTTTTGGCGCAGAAACCTCGAAGCTAGTTCTTTGTAGGAGCCTCCCAAAAGGATACAACCCCAGCCTTGTGTCGACTAATCACAAGTGATTTCCACTTCACCGCCAAATAACGCTCGTCTACCCAAGCGTTTGCTTTCGTTCAGCTTAAAACGTTGAAAACAATTGAACAAAAACAGCATAATATATCTTTAATACACACATCGGATGAGGAGCGGTGACTCTGGCTACCTCTAGTCCCTCCGAGTAAAAGTATAAGGTCCTTAAATAAGGTCCCCTAGGCGCCATATTCACAGGGAGAGCTTGCATATACGAATAATCTGCCATCCTTCAATTAGCCAGCAGAATAGAATGCGACAAAGTTGTGTTTTAGTGGTCCGAAGGAAACCACTTGGTTGGCGAGGTTGTGATGCTGTTGACCTTTCTGTAACAAAAAGCGTGCCACTAGAGCTCCTAATTATATTGTCAATACTGCTAATACTACTAGTGCTGGTACTTTGACTCCACTGAACCTTGAACCCTGCCTTTAGTATACCGCTACTGCTACAACAGCGACTCTCACGGCACCCCCAGCAAAGTTAACTGCAGAGAAACTGCCTAGTTATGCTGCTGCTCAACAGAAATTAAAACGGAACGGGAGCATACAGAGCAGCCCACTGCAAGATCGAAGGAGGGAGAAGCTCGGCTGGTGTGCCCCGCTCGTGCAGAACGGAACCTCTCATTCAGGCAGAATACATGCACGAAAATGCGTCTAAGGTGAAGCCAGAAAAAAAACAACGACAAACTAAAGGCCAAGCGGAGGACCTTACGCTCATTCTGAGGTTTCGATCGGCGAGCGACAGTTAATTGGCGCGCACATGTGCTTAGATGAGCACAGGTTTTAGAAGAGATAAAGTAACAAGTGCACAGACCATTGGGCGCGAGATTAGAAAAACCAGCCCTTGTCGGAAATATGGCGTGATCCCAGAGGAGGGGAGAAGCAGAACGGCGGTGCGACGCGCCACTGTAGTTAATCTGGGGTGTATTTTGTTGCTAATGAAGCTGAAAGGGAAGAAATGGGTAGAAGAGGAGGGGAGGGTGGCTCTGTGCCAGTGTAAGTCTTTGTTTTGTTGTTGTTACAGGCGAAGCGAATATGAAACAGCGATGCTGGCTGCCTGCTTTGCGCAGTTGAAGAGATCCTGGTAACCAACAGAAGTTGGACTTGCGTGTAACGGTACAGAGATAAAAGTACAAAGAAGCCAAAATAATCGAAAACGATGCTCTCAAAAGCTAGAAAAGACAAAAAAGAAACAGTGGTTGCCATGGTAACCGAGGTGGTTATATAACGGAATAAAATAATACCAGGCGGGAGCGTCATGCCCGAGCACCACAACTGGAAAACAGAGTGCGTCGATCCGGTATATATATATATATATATATATATATATATATATATATATATATATATATATATATATATATATATATATATATATATATATATATATATATATATATATATATATATGTAAAGAAGCTAACAGTCACCGAAACCAAGGTGCATAGTGGAACGTTTCTTTTAGTGTTTTTTAATTTGTAGTGCCACTTTATGACAAATTGAACCGGCTTTATTTGGTAAGGACGTCACAAGTTTATATCTACCTCTCAAAAACATTTTGCGTACTTTGTTATAGCCTATAAATGCGCCTTTTTGTGCCAAAAAAACATGAATGTTAGCTATAAAGGTCCGCACATCTAGTTTTTATTGCGAACACTTTTGTTGGACTGACAGTCCCTTTAGTACTGCGCTTCTTGCTTGTAGTCATTCTTCACTTGTAATTTTCTCTCTCTCTTTGTTTGTTTACCGCAGCGGTGGCCTTGTGGTTTGAGCATCCGCCTCGCATGCGGGAGGTGCGGGGTTCGACCCCAGTGCCGCCGGGTACCCACCGGTGATACAATGGGTACAAGCTTTCCCCTGCCTGGTGCTCGGCTTCTTTGGGGTGAAATGTTTGGGAAATGGGCCTTTGACCCCACCTTGTGAAATGAAAAACAACCTTCTGCCATGGCGCTCTTTGGCCAAAGCTGCCTTTGCGCCATAAAAATTCATCATCATTTATCATCATTCATTCTTTGTTTGTTTCCGTATTGCCGATAAAGACAGTAATTAGCGGATGATAAGCTCTTCTGTGTCAAGTGTGTAGTTCAGGTTGTGGTTTACGAGGCTGAGCACAGTCCGTAATTTAAGCAACATCTTTGCACAATAGAAATACTGCACATCCGGAGTGCAGAATATAAGGCATGAGCCTAACGTAGACTGCTGCATCTTAAATTGTTTATTTTACCAGGCTAAGTCTATTTCTTTGATATGAATAGCAGATTTTTTTTGCGAACTTCAACTGGATTTTTTTTTGTGTACAGCCAAATCCTGCGTGGTTTGGAGTGCACGACTTTCGTTCATATACTCCTCCACCTCATAAGGCCGTGAGGACATTAGCCGATTGCGTCAGCAGAAGAAACAAGAAACTTAAGGCCTCGAATTCACTGCTCGCCTCCATATGCGTGCCAGACAAGCTTAAGTCGCTTTGTGGAGCTTCCTTACGATCTCTGCATCGAGCGGTGTCATGCCAAGAGCACCAAGGTTTATTGTGATCAGAGAGAAATGGGTCCTCAGCAAAGGGTACAACGTCGAGATCAATATTTCTCCAAGGGCCGCGGAGGCAAACACGCAACCTTACTCTATTTTAGCTACGACGTCACGCCGCTGCATTTGCAACAATACTGTGAAAGAACTAAAACGCCCACGGCACTTCTTCATCTTCCTTTTTACTGCCCTGCGCACTTTTTCCGAGGCACTAGTTCTCGTCAACCAGGTCACCACGAACGAGCACGCAAGGTGCGTTGTTTACTGCGAAGGGCAACTAAAGTTTACAGCCACTTGTTCAGTCCGCCAATGTGGCCAATAGAGGTCACCAGGGCTTAACCGGTATCTTGTTGACCTTATGCAGAAGCACAAATCTAGGTTATCAAAGTGACTTAACATTGAGAATACTCGATACAGTGAATATAGAAATGTAGTCGAACAGCTCACGGCTCCTAACGCGTTGTTAGCATGGCATCCGTACATAGTTGCTGATGAAATTGCACCAGCGGACGCAGTTAAACGTGATGCTTTCTCTTCCAGAAGTAATGTCCGCCACAGCACGGCGCTATTCCACGGACGTGATCGAGGTGTGGTAGAAAACCTGGGAATGGCGTACCCTTTCTCTCTACTTTCTTCCTTCCTTCTTGCGACCAAGAAAAGGAACGGAAGATCACAGAATCTTCCACAAAGCATAGCATTGCACCTACTGCAACGAGAGAGAGCCGACGCGTTGAAATGCGTCATTATTAGAGGTTAGCTTCACTTAGACCCACTTGTGCAGCAAGATCTAACGCAATTTCTTTCCAAAAGAGTACTTGAAACTTAGCAGCTTCAAGGGCACAAGTCATAAAATCAGCGCGGGTTCTTCACCCTTTCCAGTCTTAAGTGATGCTTAACCGATGCTGTGAGCATTAGTATTTTGCATGCAGTTCTTTCAGCGCAGAACACGGGCAGTGGTTCTGCCGAACAGTGGATTTTTTGCCAAGCTTACAATAGTACAATTTTCTAGTGCGCCTTCGGTGCCGTCGGGTGCTCTTAACAACGCCGGCTACGCAAGCGGTCCGCAACAAAGACAGGGAATCGACAGGCTTTTTACAACCGCGGCATGCTTTCTGTTTGTTTTTTCTTAAGTGGTCGTAAAAGGGGAGGCAGATTGCTTCACTGGAGCATCTCCAAAACAAGGCGGTGGAGCTCGTACAAAGCAATCGACCCGAGATCCTGTTGCAAGAGCAAGCTTTGTCAAAGAAAAACTCCACAAGCGCTCCTTTGACATTATTGTTCCGATGTATCCCTCTCTCTAGGCGGCTCGCTTTGCTCTGGAAGTCGTTCAGAAGTGACAGAGTCAGGAAGAAAAGAAATAAAAAACTTTGAGCGAAAGAAAGCTCGAGATGCTGGGGTTGTTAAACGCAGCACTGACTTCGGCTCGGTTTTCCTCTAAACGTGCAGCGCTATGTATGATACAGATGGCGTCTGTTAAAGAAGCAGCGCTTTTGCAAACGCCGCTGTAGTAAAAATAGTTCGGCGCTTCCGGCGTCGCAGCTATGATGTCGTTTGATATACCATGGTTGTCGAGCCTATGCCAGACATTCGATCATGAGTTTTTCTTGCGTGGGGAAGGATTCGACAATTGAGTGCATTTGAACCACACTCGAGCTCTTGCTTTCGAAACGCACAGATGTTGCAATGGAAAGCGAAATTTTTCTTTTTCAACTCAGTTCAGGCCCACACTTCAGCGTAACTTTCAAAATGAGCGGAAAATACAGTTTTTATTCACTGTGTTAAGAGACACGGTTTAGCGTGTTTTGCAATATTTCTTTTGTTCGGTTACATAATGCCCTGCAATAGAGGTTTCAAAATCAAAAATGGAACAAATTAAAACAAAAATGTGACCATATAAAGAGATAGACTTCCTACAGGTATAGATCAGAGGTTTGATATTTCGGATGGCATGCCACAGGTTGTCAAAACTGTCAGTTGGTGACAACAGCAGACCATTTCACTGTTTTTCTACCTCATTAGCCTACCTTAGTTTTCATGTGGAGCTTCTTTTTGTTCGTTTTTTTGTTATTATAACCCTCCATCTGGCACAGCCTTGTGTTACATCTCAATTCCTACCTTTGCTGGCTGTTTTTTTTCTTCTTCTGTGCGCCTGCGCTGCATGAGTTATCGAGAAGCCTACATCAAGACATCGGCTCACATTCCTTTATAGAGCAGTTTGAGCGACAGAGGGTTATTGAATGACCCTTTTGTAGCTTAGATTCGCATTTGCGCTTTTTATGAGGCTTTTTATGCTAACGTGCTATTTATTATTCGTTCATATAATTCCACTTTTGAGAGCGTTAGTTCTTACTCATCACGTTTCTAAATTTCTTGGGAACTGCTAACACCTCCCTTCAGCGTGAAATTTTCTACGTTCGAGGAATTCAAGATGGCGGCTCTCACAATAAATAAATATAGCAACCCAATTCATGATTGGTTGGTGACGTCATTAGTGACGTCACTTATAAATCCATGATGTCAAATTCGTATTTCCATAGATGTACCTCACTTCAAACTCATACATATCAAATCCAGTAAACCGACCAGCTAACGATCATTATTTCAGCGTCTTCCAGACGATATTTTCTTTTTCAAATTCTTCCAACGAAGCCAAGGCTATTAACTACGATTTTGTTCACATCAATTCGGAAGAAGTATTAGGCATTCTTAAATAACAAAACGTTAAACATGGCATAATACTCGGAACACACATGAAAAACCCTACAGCTGGAATGCATTCGTAAACCGGTATTCACAATGGCGATGAATCGCTCTGTAAGCGAAGGCGACAACACATCACATGACTAAAACGCCAAGCCTTTAGGAGCCAACGTGGTCCAGCTTCTCGTCATTTTCCAGCGGTTTGGACGAGGTTGTTTGTTCAGCTCACACAAACGATCCTCTCTCCCCATCGTCCTAGGCGGGCGTGAACGCTTTTTTTTTGTGTGTGTGGAAAGCGAATGCGCTTCTGGTTGCCCGCGGTGGGATCCCTGTTTAATCCAGGGATTTGAACGGTAACAGTGATGTCCCTCAAAGCTTTGTGAATGCGGTGCGGAGGAGACGTACCATCGGTCTGAAACGTCATGCATGTCCTTCCTCGCCCGTTCCCTGGTGTGAATACCGCGTACAGCGCAATGTTTGGGAGCTTGCCATGCTTTCCGTGATCGGATTCATCTTTCGTTGGGCGAACCTATCGCCGATGGCTTCTGAAGCCATCACTCGCGCTGAACGCCAGTGGCAGTAGACAATCCCGTAAAAGTCGAAGGCTATAGATGGTTGCGTGGCGGCAAATCATTGATTCAGGACGCATTGGAGCGTCCACAGAGACAGTCACCGAGCTTCACGTTCGGAAAAGATGTTATAAAGGTTTTTACTGCGGCGATGCTTATACTTAAGAAAAGCTAAGGCGAGCGTTCTTAGGGATTCAAAACGCAACTTTAGGACTCGATATTCTCTTAGTTCAACTTGACTGTTACTGTCCCTGTGTCCGATTCTATAACGGCTGCGTTAGAAATGCAGTAAGTATCCTTGAAATGAGTTCTGTTGGTAATAAATATATAATAATTTGGCGACATCTAGTAAGCACTGAAAGCAGTTCATCTCTGCGATGCGAATAAATTCTTCTTTAAGACGAAGGCCGCGTACCTGATAGCGTCAACATTAAAAAAATATAACGAGATTTTTTTTTAGAAAATGTATAAAACGCCCCCTGTATAGCCATTTCTGTTAAGGTTACTTGAAATACCAGCTAGAAGTAACGCAGGTATCACTGTGGTTCGTTTCTATAATGGTTTTCTTCTTTTATTTAAAATTGAAACACTATACAGAGATGTCTACGATAGCATTTTGCCGGTTCCATTCTACTGATCATTGCTCAGTAGAGGTCGGGGCTTGATGTCCCAAAGGGAGGCAAGGGAATGGAGGTTCCGCCGGGAAGGAAGTTATTTTGTTTAGGTTACAGTTTACCTTCAGTTACACACCACGGTAAACCTATTACCTAATATGCAAGCAACCTTAAACAATAAATCACGCTTTTTTGCATTACGTAGGGATGTGTCCTTTTGGGATGTCTTTTAAAGAACCATAAAAAAGAAGTTCCATTGAATACACGCGGTAATCGGTAACTTTTTGTTAGAAAATGACGACGGGCTCGTTTTTTGGCGGTCCCGAACGGCTGGTTACCACGGTGACCCCCATGCGCGGCTGCACAGATGCGTTTTCGAGAAAGTATCTGCTAAATTATGCTCCTTAAAGCCATGCTGAGTATTTAAATCCTTTAAGAGTGTTCTGAAACAGCGGAGGTTAAGCTTTTAAATAGGCATTAGGCCGTATATATTGAATACCTTTTGATTGAGAAGGATGATGGAACACTTTAAACAATTCTAAAGAACATTGCGTGTACAAAAAATTGGAGGTTAATTTCAGTTGTGGAACTGTGAACTGAATTGCAGTAATTAATTCATGAGAATAATAAGGTAATAAAAAAATTAACATGAATAAATTAGTGGGGGTGAGCTTCGATATCTATAAACTTACCCTGTAACTTAAGATAGCACTTATCAAAAGTACCTATGTGCCCGCCCCAATACGATGGTCCTTCAAAACGGCATGCAGCGCCTCAAAATCAGGTAGTAATTAGATCGGCTTTTAATGTTTTAATCTAACATTGTTCATTAAAACCATTTTATTTTGGTTTAGAATAACACGGCCTGTGTTTTGACCATGTTCATTTTATACTATGCTTATTAGTCAATTTATTAAATATATCCAGCGTTCGTCTTGTTGAATAAATGAGCTCATTGATTGTTTTCCCGTTCACAAATAGGCCCGTATCACTTGCATCGATAATACATATAGTGACGTAGCTTATATTTGAAGTGTCACATTTCCAGTAATAAGAAAAGGGTCTGGAATGCTACCTTGGGGTATTCCACTAAGCATCCACACAATGACGCAAAGGCAAGCATTTAAAGTAACCACCTGCCTACGATTTAGCAGGCACGGACTGATAAGTGCAGGTATATTTCGTCGAAAGCCGTAGCACTTAAGTTCTTATATCAAGAGTTTTTTTGGTTCTCATAACCGAATGCCAACTATAGGGTAACCTTGTTTTGTGTCAGCGTAGCAAATTCTGTTCCATATTCTTTGTGGAAGCCAATCTGGGGTCGAGTTACGAGCCTACGTTTTCGTTGAAGTTTCTTAAATGTATTCAGGATAAATAGATAACTTGTCACCTTACTGTGAGTACAGGTTAGATGATATCTATTCATTCCATTTTTTTATAACCTTTGTTGCTAAAATACTCTAACGCGAGCAACCTGCAGTTCGCTTGGGAAGCTTGTCTCCTTTAGAGAAATGTTAAAAATGCAGGCAACATATGGTTCAACAAGTTGTGACACAAAATTTATTGACATTATTTGCATTCCTTTGCACACTTAGTGGTACTATTGCAGAGACTATTTGTAAAGAAACTTTCTTCGTGTTTATTTAAAGTTTTGGGAGGAATGGTGCTTTAATTAGACACAGAACCTTATTAATCTTCAACGACATATAGGTTAACAGCACCGGCAGTAAAGTGCTTAATGAAAGCCTCGGCAAGTTTTTCTCCTCGTACCTAAGGAATATTTTTTTTTCATGGGCAACAAGCTTCAAGTTCCTTATCTTCCTCTCTCTTCTTTCTTCTCTCTCTCTTATCTTTCTTTCTCTTCTTTCTTTCTTCTCTTTCTTTCTTTCTTTCTTTCTTCCTTCTCTCTTTCTTTCTCTCTTTCTTTCTTCTTTCTCTTCTTTCCTTCTTTCCTTCTTTCTCTCTTTCTTTCCTTCTTCCTTTCTTTCTTTCTTTCTTTCTTTCTTTCTTTCTTCTTCCTTCGTTTCCTCCTTTATTTCTTTACTGTTTCTACCTTTAATAATGGGGAGGTTGAGCTAAATGTTACATGCAAGCGGCTTGTCAGCCCTGAACCCCCTAGACATACTAGAAAAGTGACAGCTCCGGTCAAAGTGTTTGAAGCGGGGAAAATGCTCACCCTTGAAAATATTGTATTTCTTAGAATGCGAAGGTAGTTATATATGTTATACGTCTCACTAAAACTTCAAATTCTTATTGCATTTTTTTAATTTTGTTGAAGTAGCACTACGTTTTTCTGCTCCAGCAAAGCGCTTAGGAGGCTGACGAGAAGAATGCCATCTCATTTCGCCAACGACCGTAAATTAAATTTTTCGGATTAGGCTAGGAGCGATTCAAGAAGAAAGCTGACCGGGCTGCATCAGGTAGGGGTTTAAACTGCGGTGGCCCAGAGGCTAGAACGGGATTCTGCAGCACACAACGTCGTGGCCCAAATTCTGTCTGACGTAGCTATGAATCATTGGCAGCTAAATGGAAAACCACCAGGAACCAAAGACCACTTATTTCTCACATTTTTTTGGACAAGCATGTACAAAGAAAGCAAAGCATTCTAGAATAATACTCAGCAATAACAAATAGCTTTTCTGCTTTGTTTAGTTCTCTCGCAAGTGTTCGCATGAGCTTTGAAATATACGTATTTCAGTGCTTTTCTGCTCTCACCCAGTTCTCCATCTCAGCAAGGCGCCATCCTCCGCATATGCGAACGAGTCGTTTGTCTTGCCGGCGTCCTGTCTGACAGCCATGTATTTCTTAGTGTGTTTCATGTTTTTTGAGCTATACTTCGTCATTTCAGCTTTCCCATCGTTTTTAGCGGTCGAATGCACGTGGCGGATCAAAACTAGGCGATGTATGAGCGCGCGCAGTTAAAGGAGTGCAGGGCAGTATTGTGATGGACCGCCCTTTGAATGGGCTGTCGAGCACGTGTAGAATGTGCGCCTGGCTTCCGGCGCCGCATTGCATTTACATTTCGGTCGCTCGTGATCTGCCGTATTGCTTCCTGTCTTTCATTTTTATTGCTATCTTTTGTATTTATAAGGCAGAGGTTTATCTCGATATTTCTCTTGAGGACCAAAACCAATAAAAACCTAGACCTTCTAGATGCTTTCTTGTTTTCAATTTCTATGTTTAGAAGAACGACTTTTATCTGGCCTGAAATCTTGCTTTATGATGCTTGCCTTTATTTGTCTTTTTTAATTTTATATTTAAGAACATATTTCGAACAACGTTTCCCTGCCCGGAAAAACTTTTTATAACTCTATTCTCAGATGCTCTTGGCGCGGTCAAAAGCAACAGGTATTTCTGTATGTCAAGTGCTCTAACGGCAGCAGTATCTTTTGAACTGCACTCGTTCTATGGTTCTTTCTAGGTTACTCCAGCAAATTGCCTATTTTACTAACTCTTCACGACAAGGTTGCCTTACTGCATGTCTTTATTTTCGATTCTTTGTGCTTGGTGTAATACATCAATTCCTCTCGGTAGTTCTCTCTTTTCTTGCTGTTGTTCTCTCCGCTTAGTCTATACACGTATTTTATGCATCATGAAACATGACTAGAGCCCTTCATTTTCGTTGAAAACCATTTTACTCGATTCTTGTACCCGGAACACATCTAAAATCGCGTAGAAGCCGATTTCTCCCCGAAAAATCTCCCCGATTTCTCCCTGAAAACCCACCGGCAGGAAATGAGGGGCTTGTTAAGATATACCTCTATATGAAAGGACATAGAGAACGCTGTTTTCCTGAACAATGATGACGACACCCACAAAAATTAGTACATATCTTGTGCTTATTCGGGAAGACTGTTCGTTCAACTAGTGAGCTTGAACCTCCTTTCGGAAATGACGGTCTCGTTATGACATATAAATCAAGGAAGCCGATAGTCAGCGAAAGCGAGGAAAACATAGGAGAATATTTCTTATTTTTAAACTTTTGGTGTGGATGCATAGGAATGAAATGATGTGTCTTTTCGCTGAAAGACAATTGAGTGCCTGGTTATTTAACGCTTGTTATTAATGACTTGGCTTGGTTTAAGCATATGTTCGGAAAGTAGCTTGTAGGAACGAGAAGCCTACGCAGGAACAAACCAAGCATTTATGCGGAATCAGGTATCAGTGGTTACCCACGCTAATGACGTCCTGCTAAAGGGCTTTTGTCCGCTTGAAATATCATCTGCGATGTTTAATGACTGCGATCGCAGTGTACAAGGCAGGCAGGTCTTACATGCACGTGAAGTGCTGCGTAGTAGATTGGCAGTTTACGCGGCCAAATAATTGTAAAAGATTCGAGAAAAGCTAATTCTTTGTGTTTTTTTTTTCTGTGAAAACAGTAGCTTCTATGTTTGTGAAATATTGGGAATAAAAAAAAATTCTCTGTTTCCTGCACGAAAAGTACCAAAAAAAACCCTCGAAATATTGAATTTTTTGCTGAAAAGCCTGATTTGTAGCGGAATTTGAACTCAAAAAATATCACCCCGTTTTTTTATACAAATTCTGAAAAAATAAAATACGAAAACGAAGGGCCCTAAGAACGCGCTCTTCGGAAAAATATTAAGAACTACGCGCAAGTTACATTTCCGACATGTAGCTCGCTGGATTCCGAGCACTTGCTCGCATTCAAAGAAAAAGAAAAATTTTGAGAAAAAAATTTATACGGAAGAAAAGCGAGTTAAACACCAGGACAGGATGCTAGGAGAGGTACCGGTCAAAGCCTCCGCCCCAAGTCACTTTACATGAAATACAACCGCTCGTACTCACTGCCTTGGAGCAAAACGCAGCCACCGAGTATTGATGAAGAAAGTCAGAAGACATTCTGGAAAAGAGAACTGCTTAGTGATTTAGGGGCTGCGTTTTCTTTTTGCGTGCCTCCCGAAGCTCGTTGTACCGAGCGGCGCTTCCCAGAAGACTCGTTTCCCGACCTGTGGTCTGAAAAATGCACGCCTGGAGAACACACGAAGGGCTCCCGTTGGTTATATATATATATGTACATGAAGGCTTTTTCTGTTTCATTGGGACAGCTACCTCTCTGTTGATGTTAGGTGCACTTTAGTTTTGTCACTGCCGGGGAATTCGTGCCCGCCAGTGAGGCTTTACCGCGAACCAGTTATACTAGTTTTGCCTGTGGCAGCTTGCTCTATTTATCCTGGAATACAAAGATGGAAGAGGAGATGTTCTTAGTGATTGTGATGGTGAATTTTATAGCTGAAGAGCTGCTGTGGTCATACAGCGCCACTGACAGGATGACTTTGGTTCGTGGGTATTTACACCCTGTTAAATCAGTGGATTATTATAAAGCATGTAGTTAAAAAGTTGGGACGGTTAAGCTCCGCGTTATTGGTATGACGTGATAGCGGTCTGTGGCTGTCTCTGATTACATGGATACTCATTAGCGCACACTCATACGATAATTAACGCGAGAGACAGAATGAGGCAGAATATATACATTCCAGCTTGCTCCCAAGACGTGCAAGTGTCCCTTGCGTGGCATTACCGCCAGCTTGTCTGGCTCGCAATCTAGGCGTTGTGGCAATCCCGCCTAAGATTGTGAAAATTTTTCTTTCGAACCAAAATTAACTACATTATAAACTTGAATAATTTCAGTCATGCAGTGACCCTTAATTCGCCCATTACATGTCAAGTTTTTGTGCGTTTACTTCCACGTGGGATGTCACGTTGCACGTGAGCGTTGCGGACTTGAAATTGCCGTGTCAAGTCATGTGCTTTGACGTCATGACCCTATCGACCAATCTGGAAATTTAGCCCTCAACGCCTCCGACGCCAGCTTTCCTGCGACACGAGCTCCTTAGCGCCGTCGCGTGGAAATGAATCATGCCTGTAGAGCTGACTGAAATTTAAAAGAGGAAGTGGCGAGCCCCACTGGCGCGCCCCTAAGTAGTCTACGCTGCATACATGGTGAATGTAAAGAAGTATTCTAGGCTCGCTCATTTTTCAAGTGCACACATTAAGCTGATGGCAAGAGGCGCGGACTTCACAAGGAATAATACAGTAGGGAAAAAAATGACAGCTGATATTAATCTGTGTCATTTCGTTCACTTTATACATAAATATACAACTAGCCAAATTCGTAAAGTTCACAGCGTTAAGAGAAATATTAAAAATACAGCACCTATGATGCTGCTTAGTACCAATAAATCAGAGAAAGCTGGCCCCTCGAAAAAGAGGTGCCCGTTTTGAAAATGTCTTGCGATACGTTCCCTATGGCCCCGGATTGCATACTGTAAACCTCTGTCCACCAGCAGACGCATCTACATGAACGGCAATCTGGTAGCCATTACGGACTCACAGTCTTCAGCGACGGCAAATGAGGTGGTAGTGATAGAGAGATGTATCCGTTCGGCAGATGCGGGACATTGCTAGGATTCATCTAACCCTAGCAAGTGCGGCGCACTATGAACAGAGACAGACCGGTGTTCAGGAACACGTGTTCTTAACACGCAATGGCATGGATAGAGTCACTCAAAGTCTCTTTGAAACGATAGGCAGTCACGCAATGAACGGTGGTAGCAAAATTAATTAAAACGAAGTTCACGATCGATGTTGGCCACCGACTGCCCTATGCAGCACATTTCGGTTGGCTGACGGGCAGGAGCAGCAATATGAGCCGGACGTCGTCTGTGTCTACGCATCAGAAGAAAGTAAAGGTTACCTGCGAGGTCCCTAAGCGCCATGGCTAAGAACTAGGATTGCGCACGGTCAAAGTCCTCAGCTCCTTCTGAAAGTTTTCAACACTGAAGCACCTTTGTCAAGCTATCCAATTTTATCGCGTTTTATTGCGGTAAGTGCGAACGAGTGTGCAACAGTGTCATATTTATGAATATATATGGCTACTTACAAAGCATTTCGCGAGGGCTTTTGCAAGGCAAGACACAATGGTGCTGTGAACTTCACCCAGCTGTCCTCAATACCTCAGACGCTAGCCTTTCTATATTTGGCGCTGTTCACTAGAAGGGCCTATAACTCTCGTTGTCGTCTATGGAAGGGGCTAGCTCCGCTCACCATTCTCCCAAGGCGCGAGCCGAGTGATATTGCGGCAATAAATGCGCCTCGCTCAAAGCGGCATGAAATATCACCCACCTCTCTCGTTTTGCTCCCTTCCCTCGGTCAGTCGTTTTTCATCGCTGCGCGGGTGGATGCACCTCTGGTGCCATCATTAATTCTCGCAGGAACGGACACCTAACCCTGGGACGCGGTCCTTCACTGGACATACGCTCCCCAGTGCTCTTTTGATCTCTCTGTAGGTGTAAGCAAATGCTCCCCGAGCAACAGAATACTGCTAACTTCTTTCGCAGCCTGTTTCTCAAGTTGCTCATCTCTTTGAAAGCCTGGTGTCATTCTACCTACCGCCATCATGTTCTGCAGAAACAAACACCGTTCTGTGCGTTGAACGATTTGTCACTAGATTTCTCTTTTGTTGTCGAGGCCTGTATGCAACAGAGTGTTTATGCGTGTCATTCGGAAGCCCAAGGTTGTCAAAGAAGAATACGTGGAGGTTGCTTTGTGTACTTCATGTTCGCACAGTAATAAAGCTCGACTCCGTGCGCTTAATAACACGCGGAGTTGTATTTTAAACTTTCCCGCGCATACGTACAAACGAACAAAGCAAATCGAGATTCCCTACTAGTTATTATTGTGCGCAACAGAGATAGGTGCTAATGAACTCCATTAAGTTTCTTTCACATTCCCCTTTAATGCCTAAATATATGCGACAAATATTAGAAGAATTACAGTTATTTATTTCTTTACCCACAGACGAATAATCTGCAAGATATGTGTTTTAGAATCTGAATAATTTTGTTTTAATCCCGATGTGTTTCAATACATTACATCGTGAATGCATTATCAATACAATTTATCTTCAGTTCCAACACACGGCGAATATTTTTGTTGAGTTCCAAATACTCCCTTAGTAATAGAAAATGTGTTCGTTCTAACGTTATGCTTGTTTGCTTTCAACTAAGAAACAGTATGCAAACGAGTAGGTATAGCACAAAAGCATGATACTTAATTTTTGGCAGTCACAATTTCTTCTAAAGAAACCCAAGGTCCGACGGAATGTCGTGTGACGAAGGAATATTATATAGATCCCTTACGCCCACAGTACGAATGAAAACTTTGCGTGAATTTTTTCCGACTACCACGTTCGTGTAACCTATCTTACTTCACGAAATCAACGACAACGTCTTCCACGGGTCAAGGAGCCCACTCAACAAGCTGGCTCCCCAAGAGTTGTCTATACGGCAGCCTCCCGGGATTGTTACGCTGTCTAGTTAGGTGACATAAAAAAAATTCTCATTCAATTGCCACAGGTCCGTGTGGGAATTATTGCGGAGCACAAAAATGAAAATTACAAAGTAACACAAACTCTCACAGCTAATATAACTACCGACTGAGAGTACTACAGCGGACTGTCCATCGTAATGAACATCGCACATTCAAAAATACAACACGACCGATAAACACAAGCATTTTCATGCTCCCAGTTCAGAGTTGAAAATTAGGAAAAAGACAGAGAAATAAGAAATTAGAGATAACTGCTCAAGGAAAGGTTTCAGATTGCTTACATATGCGTCGTGACCAGTAATTGACGCGGAATTCGCTGGGAGCGGATTTCACTGATGAACGGCGTGGAAGGGAGATTGAAAAACAGAGATTTGTTGGGGCGAAAATAGGCTCTATTTAAAAAGAAAATAGCAGCGACGGTAAGAAAAGCAGGATGACGTCATCAAGCGGCCGTAGGACGCACTCAGCAATCCGAGTGCCGCCCATTCGAAACTTTATATACAATATACATCTCGCTCGTCTATATATACCCCCACTGGCTGACCTCAATATGGCGCCAGTTTTCGCAACTACATTCGTGCCAGAATTGCAAGCAATCGTTTGTCGTACAGCGTTTCGGGAGGTGTGCGATTTTTCGCTGCATTTAGCTTACATGAGCTAGTCAAGTTGGAGGCTAGCTTGTGAAAGGAGTTCGATCCAACGACATATGCACCTTCAACTGTATACCTCTCCCCCCCCCCCCCCCCAGATTCTTTACCTCCTCCCTTAAGGCGCAGTTGAGGTCTCCACCGAGATGTGAGACAGGTACTCCGCTCATTTCCTTTACTCAAAAAGCAATTCTCGCACCAAAATTTGAGGTAATCGTGTTTCACTCGGACCATTGTAAAAAAATTCACAATTGGTTTTCCCCGTGGACACCCGAACCGCTCCGGAAGGAAAGAGACAAAAAAGGGAGTGAAAGAAGGAATGAAGTGAGAGGTGCCGTTGTGGAGGTCTACGGAATAATTTCGGCTAGCTGAGGATCTTTAACATCTATCGACATCATACAGCACACGGGCACCTTTTGCGTTTCGCCTTCATCGAAACGCGGCCGCCGCTGTCGTGTTCGAACCCGGCTACTCAGGCTCAGTAGAGCATCGCATTAACCACTGAGCCACCATGGCGGGTCGGACCATTGTGGTTTAAGCGTTTGTTGAATCAGCGTTCGGAGGCGCCTCTTCGTTTCATTTGTCAGTGCGCAACCTGCGTCGAGGTAGAATGCTGACGCTGACAATGCATTTTCTTTCAGAGCACGTAAGCAGTCTTAAGGGCTCTCTGAATTTGCCCTAAGTTCTGGCCGCTATTTTCAAAATTCGCATGCACAGCATAATATTGTTTTACTGTATCTTATGCAAGATCTTGGTGTAAACTGTAGGCTTCGTCTTAGAAGGAATTTTTTATTTATTCGGACACCACCCATGCAATTCAGGTCAAAGCATGAGTGCAATAAACCTTTCACTAGATAAATATAAACATCATGGCAGCTTTTACGAACCGCGACGATACCGGGACAACATTGAGTAGGTGGTTCGCACTGCTAAAATGAGGCGGCCTGCTTAATAGGTAGGGTTCCAGCTATCGCAAAGGCATTCAGAGTAAAACTAGGGCAGCAGTTCAACTTCGAGCAGGTGGTTTCGCGAGATTTTCGAGCGGTTTTTGATCACGGGTGCAACAGCGCGGTTATTCAACCGCCAGCGCTAACTGCAGGAACCAGACTGTCGAGACTGTGATAAGCGCTCTAAGCATTTTAAATGAGCGCACGGCTAACAGTCGTTGAATAGTTAAGCGCGCTCCCGTTCCTTTCACACTTTAGCGTAAATAATGTGGAACCAGCTTCAAGTAGACAAGCTGGACGATCGGCCATTTAACAAACTCCCATGAGGAGTTGGGCAGAAGTTATTCCGGCTTTGAGAGGAAATGAACATAGGTGGTGTAGTTATTTCACTTGGTTACATACCGCAAGAAAATTTGAAGACACCATGTTCCAGATATATTTCTATGCAGAGGAAATCATATTTTTAGCGTGGGAGTTCAATTTGTCATGCCGGATGGAAATTCCTATATTGGGAGATTCGTATTAGTGCGTACTTGTCACAAATTTTGTTCCTATGATGAGTATGATGTGTTGACGTGGTACGTAAATTTGGCTGATGCAACAAGAAAGCCATACATAAAATGTGGTCAACCTGATACTAAGGAAGGCTATAATGCAGCAACGTCAACACTCATGCTTATACATGGTGGCAATTAAGGTATGTCATCACCTTCGAGAAAAAACTCTCAATTTTAGTCCAAAAGTTAAAAAACTAATTTTGAATTATAAAGCGGAGGTAGTTAGAACCTTTAACACGATTAAATTATTGAAACTGCAAAAAATTATAAATAAAACTTTGCCAAATTACGGGCGTTGCGCCAACATTACTAACTGTGAAATGGTAGCTGTGATTCAGAAGCGACTTGGCAGGTGCACAATGAGGACAATGCCCTGTGCATCTGACCGCCATAATCGCTGTATCTCTAAGCTTAGGTGTGCTTATCATAAAAAAGCTGATAAATTTTATGCTCGGCAATTTTTTTAAAGCAGCTGGCCACAGTATAAAACGTTGCCGCTGTTGTGATCGGAGGCCCCGACAGCGGGAACAGACGAGCCCGGCAGGCGCCATCGAACTATGTTTGACCCAAAGGTGCTGTCGTCCTGAGAAGAGGATTAGGAACGGCTCCTGCGACGGTGAGCTGTGACGAAAGGCCTCTCATCCCTTCGTCCGGAGTATGGAATGCGGCATTGCTACCGAACTGCGCCCTCACGTGGACCGGCAGAAAGACGCGAACAAAGGCGCCGGACCCGCCTCGCTCGCTTGCACGTGCGGCCAGACAAAGCGGGGGCGGACACGGCTGATTCATCTTACCCTCTGGAATGCCCGGGGCCGTCAGGACGCCTCTTTCTCACGGAGGGCATCACCGCCTGCTAAGCCAACGACCTTATGCACATGATCAACCCGTCGGAAACCACATTCCAGGACGCCTCTTTCCCACGGACGGGGTCATCGCCTGCCAAGCCAACGACCTTATGCACCTGCTCAACCGGTCGGAAACAATTCCAGGACCTCAAGGCGCCAGGATTCCTTATCTCCTGTGCACGTGTTTGTGGGGGCGGTGCGGTCACGGGGTTAGGGAAGAGACTATGAAGAGTGTGTCTGCCCATTGGACGCTTGATCAGCCACCGGTTTCCCTAGCTAGGTGCCTAGGGAATATCCACTGTATTTAAGCCGCGATTTGGCTGGTTTCACGGCACTTCATCTCTGACTTTTGGTCTCCCTGCTTCTCTTGTAAATATGTAAATAAACCTTCAAGTTTACCAACCCTCCTGAAGGCTTCCCTCCGTCGTCTGCAGAGTTCATCGTCATGCGGTGAAGATCTCGGTCCCGATACCCAAGCATATCACCGCCCCTTTTTCTGTGATTGTACTTCAATCTACACCTCAACATATAAAGAAACAGCAAGGAAGTTTTCATGCGAAGCTATTTAATACAACAAACGTTATCATTGCTCACGCGGCCATAGGATGCAAAAAATCATCTTTTCAGAAAAATAGGTGTAAAGATTTCAAGCAAATGTTCAGGAAATAAAAAAAAAACATTAAATTAGTCTAAAATCCACCAGACTCGTAGCTTGGGTCCTCCTTAAAAGCAGCACGACCTCCCTTTGTGTCAGATGAAGGGCCCATTTTTTTATGGCTTATGGTTTATGGGGATTTAACGTCCCAAAGCTACTCAGGCTATGAGGGGCGCCGTAGTGAAGGGCTCCGGAAATTTCGACCACCTGGGGTTCTTTAACATGCACTGACATTGCACAGTACACGGGCCCCTCGAATTTCACCTGCATCGAAATTCGACCGCCGCGGCCGGGATCGCACCCGCGTCTTTCGGGCCTGCAGCCGAGCGCCGTAACCACTCAGCCATCGTGCCGGCGGGCCCATTTTTTTGCTTGCTTGTTTTGCATCTCCGGCTGATTCCACACCGGGTGCATGCTTGGGGTGTTCGTTCCCGAGGAACTTTCGTTGAAGCTTTCTTTTCGTCCTGTATTTTGCAATATTGCAAGGAATATTTAAGCTTTCGCCTTACAAGGTAGAGGTGCTGTAAGCTTGCAAGCTCAAAATGGCTTGTTAACAAGCACTGACAACCCACACAACACTCAAAGCAAACGCCCGCAATGTAAACAGAATGACCGAGCACGCTGCAGCCCTGTGGTAGAAAGTTTTAACTAAATAAAAAACATTAGGTACCACAGAGTGTTTTCAAAAGGATTTATAGCGAACTTAAACAAATTATCATTGCTTAATATGTATTTGTAGCCGAATTTAAGATGGGATGGCTTATGCTGTGGGATCAGAAACTTATGGTTTCGGTTTCGGATGCCCGCAGGATGGTTAGCGAAAAGTGTCATAACTAGTGAACTGCTTAATAGAAATATGTAATACTTTTTCCTAAATGTTTTTCAATGCACAGGGAGCTTGGAAATGCGAAATGCAAGAAAATGATTTATTTTTCTTCAAAAATGCGCTTTTTAGGTGTTGACATACCTTAAGCGTACTAAGTAGCGGGATATTGCCGTCAACGAAACAATGTCTTCACCAGCGAGGTCACATACAAGGAAGGAAGAGATGGATAGAAATGTGGACTGTCAGCGCTCTTTCTTATCTGCCTCTTCCTTCCTTGCATGTGGTCGCGCGGCTGAAAATATTATTGAACACAAATTAACCCTACAGCTTGTGTTAACGAAAAAAACCTAGCAGCACGCGCTAAATCTAGCAATCAACCAAAATCACATGTAAAAATGACGCGCACGAGACACGCTTATATCGCACATATTGATAATCGCTTCCGAGCCTGACCTGTTTCTAGTCTCTATAATGGACGGAGTCCCTTACAAGCTGAGCTAACTTATCTCTCTTGATTATTATACTGCAGCTCCGAAATTGGTAAATATGGCTTAGGGCATAACGCTATGAGCATACTCAATTATAAGGGAATGCCATTCTCACTTGTGTGTAATTTTTCTTCTCTTACTTTCTCAGGCTTAAATGAACCGTTACATTATAGTAACTTGCACCCAGCGATAGCAAAGCATTTGTAAGCACTCATTTTTATGACTTCTCATTTTAGACGCAAGTAAAGGGGCCGTAATATGCAGCAAGAATTAAAACAACTACGCTTGCAGGTTTTTTTTTTATTTTTTGTGCGAGTGACAAGGATCGGCCTCAATACATTTATGAAATCACCTAAACAATCAAGTATCTTGTTTTTGACAATAGCTTTCTTGCAAGTGTTAGTGTGGCGGCAATACCAATCGGCTAAAAATTGCAGTAGCATACCTTCCGCTTGTGTTTTGGAATAGATGACTTCTGGGATGAACAGTGCATCAAAAGCTGGTAAATAAAATTAAGATAATGTTAGAAAGTTTGCTCATTGCTGGCAAATCTAGGAGTGACGTGTTCGCTATACTTAATTTAACAGTCCATGCAGTGGTGTTTTTCTGAGGTGAGGTAATTTTTGCTATTTTACTTTCTCACGGCTTTGAAAGAAAAAAATTAAAAAGCAAGAGAACAGATTTTTGACAGTCCAAGAATAGGACAGGCTTTGAAGTGCCTAATGTGTTACTGGGAGTATTTGGAAAACGCGTCTACTTTCTTCATATTAATGTGAAAGGTCATCGGGTTGGGTCTACAGAACCCATCACTCCGACTGCCGATATTAAAGCTTTATGACTGACTGACTGGCGAAAGCATTACTAATCCCATATCAAGAAAACCCGGCGGTGCGTGCGCGCGCTGTGTGTGTGTGTGTACTTGTAGATGGTACAAAAAATCCCAGCGATGGCAAAAAAATAGCGTGACGTCATCAAGCGGCAACATGACGCTCACCGCAAGGCGAGCACCGCCACCTCAGACAATCCTATAAATGTCGTTCATCAACGTATAACCACCGCTGGTCGACCTGCATGTAACGCCAGTTTTCAGAAATTCGTAATAAATTTATGACGGAACCGTTTGTCGTACAGCGTTCCAGGTGATGTGATGCGATTTCTCGTTGATTATTACTAACATGCGCTGGTCAAGTTGGAGGCCAGCTTGAAATCGGGATTCGAACCGATGACATATGCTCCTTCAATTGCATTCCTTTCCGGACCTTCGTATTAAAACTGTGACGCAACCGTTCGACGTACAGCATTGTGGGTGGTGTCATACCCGTTTGTGTTTGTGGGCGCCCGAAACAACCGAACGTCTGCGTCTTACGTCCACGGCATGCAAACTCGGTCGAACTCATCACCGTGCAGCGTGAGATTATGAAGTTCCGGTTTGGTGCGCAACCCATACGCTCACACACGAACTCGTTTAAAATAACTTTAACGCATGTGCAAGCATTACTCCTAAACAATGCACCCAGAGACAGTAATGCTTTCGCATTCCCACACGTTAGTAGTCGTAAGCGTCTCTTCCCAATTTTTTTTCCACCAACACCCTTTTCCCAGCCTCCTCCCTGCCGCATGCAGCAGTGCATCGATCCGACCGGTGGGATAGAGCTAACGGCGTCATTAGCGGCACGTGTTGGTAAGGCAATCACACTATAATCTATCACTCACGTCAGTGCGACATCTCTGCGTAGAGTACTACAAGACCGACATAGATCGAACCAAAGCATATGAAATTTTGCATTGCTCTCTAGGAACTACTTTCGAGAGGAAAAATATGAGGATAACGTACGGCACATGACAGCAGCACCCCGTTTAACAAGTTCACGTGAACACCGTAGTGGCTTGTTTGGGTCGATACTTAGCAACTGTGTGGCTGGATGCTGTTCTCCAATGCTAAACTGGGACGCCCGCCTCCCCACCAGGTGCCACTGCTAGTATCTGGAAACCGGTACTGTAGCCATGCAGCGAGTTTAGATGTAGTTTGTAATACAAAGAGAATTATTAGGTTAAGGAAGATGCAGTCGACG
Source organism: Amblyomma americanum (assembly GCA_030143305.2). Lineage (NCBI taxonomy): Eukaryota > Metazoa > Arthropoda > Arachnida > Ixodida > Ixodidae > Amblyomma > Amblyomma americanum. The sequence goes on from JARKHS020026822.1 coordinate 114,683, forward strand.
AAAAAGCTGCTGGCTGATCTGCGCTGCGGTTGACTAGCGATCGCTGGTGTCTGTAGTAGCCAGGAGAGCGTTGAATGGCGACGCATGTTCGTGGTAGTTCCGATCTACGTCTTACGCGCAGCAGTGTAGAGAGCGAGGGCAGACAGAAGCGAAGGGAACGTGAGAATAGACAACCATGACATGGAGATGGCGGGAGCGTTAACGGGTAACCCACACGCGCGCCCCTACAATCAATCAACGTCGCTGCTCCCCTCCGCACCGTGGTGTTATAATTGTGTAGTCGCCAGAAACTGGGCAGCTCGTGTGGAGACAGCGCTACACAACCATGCCTTTTATCTCAAGCAAACTACAAACAAAAGAATAGGCGTCACGCTTTTCTTCATCACAGCGCCTGGCTGTTTTCCAGCTGCTTGAAAAAGTTGGTCAGATTGCCTTATATGTCAGGCTCTTTTTCTGCCCCTTGTACCTCCTTGTACTCGTACACTTTGGTTTCCTGCTTGTCTTGCACAATTTGGCTCACCTTGTTCAGGCCATTGTCATGCTTCAAGAGCTCCAAAAGCCCGTATGCGCTATCTTTTGAAATCATTATCACTCACTACGTAGCCAGCGAAGGAGTTCACTTGGTTGGTATAGGTATTTCTTATTACTTCCTTTCGTGTGTCTTCCGCCAATGATTGCTTTCATGACGTATTTCTACACCGTAGGGAAACATATGTTAGAATATTTCCTGTTTAAAGAAAACTATCATACTTGATTGCTTATAGTTCGCTGCCAGTCGTTTTTGCCCCGGATTCTGTAAAAGTGGACATGTGAATCGTTTGATAAAACCGCAGTTCGCTTATGTAAACTGGAAACCGTTTTCTGCTTTCTGCACGCATCGTGGGGAACTTATCAGAACAAATGCGTTCTTTTCATGGCCCCAGATAAAAATTCGCACTATATACATACCCTTCAGAGACTTTAAAAAAAGTATTTCGCAAGTACATGGCATTCATAAACCGACTACAAGAATACCAGGACGGCGTGTTGTCTGTATAACGAGAACGCTATTGTTGTTTGCTGCTTGTGACTTTGCACCCTTACCGATACGTGCAGTGTGCCAAGAACAACAGCAATCGAGTGGTTTGTGGGAGTGGGTGCCTTCGAATCAAAAGATTACGTGCACAACTCACGCGTACACAATGATGCCTGCTAACTCTGATGATATGAAACTAGCTCAACTTTGACACAAGTTTTGCGTCGGAGTGATGTGCTCCGTGCCGAGATGAACAGATTTGGCGATAGTGAAAATTAATAGCCACTGATAGAGAAGGAATAGATAGCAGTGGACAATGGCGGCATATGAATGGGTCTTCATTTTTCATCAATCGAAAAAACCTGCGAGTTCTCTAAAGTACACAGACTTCGCAGTCATTTTACAAGAGATTAGTCTGAGAAGCGGATTACCGTCACCAAGATACAACTCCATCATAGAGCGAGCCAGGGTGCTTGTGCCGGAAGGTAGACAGCTTTCGTTACGGGATCGAAAGCAGGTTCACTTGACCACCTTGTGATAGCAAATCTGCCTGCATGACCTCTTTTGTTCATCAGTTCATAAAGTCAGCAGCTTCTAATATTAACGCTCACTGATAGTTATGTAGCCTGCAACAGTGAGAGTAACTCCACGCAGAAGCATAAGCACGTCCTTAACGGATATCGATCATGTTTCTACCTCTTCGTAGGTAGCAACGACTCCAAAAGAAGGAATGAACCGCCAGCAAACATACGACTCAACGGCAGTGGAGATTAGCACGATAAGGCGGATCCTTCAATGTCGCAGGTTAAATCCAGCCCTCTGGAGGATGACAACCTGAGCTTTAGGTCTAACCAGCGGCGAAACACCGAGAAGAAAGCTCGGGCCCCACCTGTTGCTAACAATGTCCCAACAACCAAATCTTCGAAACCTAAAACAATACATCTCCAAGATCGTCGTCCGGCCTAAAACAGCTATTGTCCTCAAAGCGGCCGCTTCAAGGGCATTTGACTAGGAGAAAATAATCGCGGCCTCTCTCTCGCAGCATTGATTAAAAAACGCCTGTTGCGGATCATCTAGTAACTGATCATTTTGATGGTAAGTCCCAGGCTACGTTATCATGCCTGAAGACTTATGGAGATGAGTCATGCACAACATCGAACTGAAGGTCGGTGACGGATATATCCTCCAGAAGGTCTCTTCCTGAACGCATTAAACTGTAGGAGTACGAAGGCTGGGCAAGGTAAAAATCATCGTATTGCCTTCCTACCATCCTTATTATCGTGTTGTCAGCGAACAAGGTCGCCTACACTATCCAGTGCAGACCGTTGGAATACCGATGCTATATCTCCCGAAAAAAAAAACTGACTGCTGGAATTACGGATCACTTCAAGAGTCAAGCCTAGGGGATGCACACGAGTACACTCCAGTCTTTGCAATCTTGAAAGAAGCAAACAAGACCTATGCAATAGAATTCACGGAGACGTACAACAGCCCTAGCGAGAACTAAACTGCCCATCTATTATCTCCAGAAAGGTCCCATATAAAGCAATAGAAGGAAGAATAAGTAGGCCGAAAACAAAGCAGCAGTCGACAGGGTGGCAAGTGTAAACATCGCTCCACAGCCTAAAAGTCGAGGTCGACCCATCAGGGAAACCAGGTCCAACCGGAACACCGGCCACGTGGCGTCAGTCCAAACTAAAGGTGAGCTGGGCAGAATGGCCTCCTCCTTTCTTATCAATAAGGCTATGAAGTTCCGGTTCTCAAGAAAAGATAAAAATTAAAGAAAACATATCTTTGCTCAAGCATAAACTGCCCGATCAAAAGAAAACAAAAACAACCCAATAACCAACCGTAGAAAGTTCCTGAGCGGCCCAAAAAAAGCCACCTCGCAATGCTGCAACAACAATCGGTCCTCGCTCGACCTCCCCGATCCACCCGAGGATAGGTATACAACCAAATTAATGTACAAAAGCTTAGTAAACCCTAAAAAGAAATTCATGACGATACCGACAGACCCCAAAACAGTTCCAACAATTGGTTAACCAACTCCAGGCAATGCAGGAGCAGGGCCAAAAACACCGAGCGATACGCGGAGACGACTATCTCCATCCGCTGCAAAGATCACTCTGACGGACAACACGAATCGACATTGGCCCACGCGATGCCAGCGGGCGAATACTCTGACACGAAGTGAATGTACAGTCGCAATTAGAATAATGATTTGGCAGTGGAGCTGGTGGGGCTTCAAGAGAGATCATATCCAGCCCTAGACATCCTCCTATGTAACGAAGACGATAACCCGGAAGCCATAATAATTCAGGAACTTCACAAAACACCGGTAAACGTGAGAGACTATGTGAACCTGCAACACGACAACCAAACAGCTGCGCCTGTAAACAAGCAATATACTAGTGAATCCTGCGTGACCCTATAAATAAGGACCTAATACACTGCTTCGTTTCGATACTTCCGCTTCAAAAAGCCACAGGCACGCACGTCCTATATATCTACAGCCCACCCAGAGAAAAACATTCTAAACTGAGTACACTCATAAAGGAATGCCTAATGTCATGAGCAAAGATCCCTGCTTCATTACGGTTTACATCAACGCTCCACCTCCGGCATGGGTATACGGAATGACGTCCCACAAAGGAAGAAAACTCGAAGAATTCTCAATGCCCGAAAAGGCTGTCGATCCTCACAGACGCAGTTCAACCCTCGAGGCTAGTGTATAGTGTCTGCAGGAATACCTATACGGATCTTGCATTCACGATGAACATAAGTCACCCCGTATGGAAAAATATTTAGCATCCAAGAAGCAGCGATTTATTCCTCTTCGTAGAAATATGCCAGACCAGTGCAAAAGCAAAATAAAAGTGGCATAAGTGACAGGCTGGGGCAAGTGAACAAACCCTCGAAAGCAAAATTTATATCTTACAGATGCAGTAACGGCGTCCGTGTAGGCACTCATCCTTAGCCTTTCAAGTTTTCTATCGATGAGAACATGACTTCTTAGCGCACTACGACAAATTTTTGTATGCTACACTCCTTTCTAGTAGCTTAAAATAGACTGAATGTTTGCTTAACAAAACTTTTTTCTGATTTTGCCAAGTATGTAAAATATGTGATCTCCCCACTTTCTTTTATCTCTATATCCAGGAATCTATCCACACAGTCCTCTTGAAGCTCGCATGTGAATTCCAGGCGGTCGAAACCTTTCAGGACAACGCCCGAAATGCTTGCTGCTGGCAATACATTTGCCTTTGCGAAGACAAGCAAAGCAGGGAATTATTAACTTATTTAAGTGCCTCTAGTAATTCAAGCTCTGCCAACTTTGACTTCAAGGCCCGGTCCTTATTCGCCGTGTATAAATTTGAAATGACCATCGCATTGCATGACGCTATACTAATACGACTCTTTTTCACGTATAATTTCAAGTCGAATTTTACAAAGATATAAGGTGTTTTTCAAAGCCATTGTAGGAAACCTGAAGCACTAATAAAACACTCTACGCGGAACATAACTGCCGAAACCAATGAATACATTCTTCAACTGCAGTTAAGGTAGCTACAACAGGGATATTATATGTCTCTGACGTCCACGCACGCAGATGTTATTGGCATGCCTTTCTTCAAGAATGCAATGACGTGCTCGTAGCCTTGAGCACTAAACGTGTTATCCAGCTGCAGTATTGAAAAGTGACTTTGTAGAAATCGTGCGACACATCATTGTCACGCTTTATTATCGTAAATGATAGTCCGGAACCTATTCCCTCCGTTGTGAGTTTTCGCAGAAACACAAGTGTATTTTGAGCTTCGCATCCATGCCGGGGTTACGTACTGCGTCCTTGGGCTCATAGATGAAAAAAAACTCCATTAGAGCTCTTTTCCAATGTGAGGGAAGCTTCCTCTCAAGGGGGCTTCGTGAGCCAAGGTATCCACATCACGGGTAACACATCACAAGCAGCAGGCAAATACCGCGAGCGTTTATTACGGGCTAACAAAACTGGACTGAAATATACAAGAAAACAAATGAACCCACCGTACAGCTCTCAAGAAAAATGCAGCACTCAAAACAGCGCAACACGAATAGTGTCACAGCTCCTGCAAGCTACAACAGGGGAGGGGGGGGGGGGGGGTTGTCGCGGTCATTCGAGCTAGACTCCACTTCCGGCAACACTAGGATACGCTCCGCTAGCCGTGTTACAAGAGGCACCGCTGGCGACGCAGCAATACACAGGCGTGCTACAAAGAGCAAAGATTACTCGGCGGCTTTTCCAGTAACATATTTCAGTTTCAGAGCGCTGAGATAAAACAAGGACACTCGCCGCGCCAACGAACCGCGCGACGGTAGTCGAGCCTTGACGCTACGCAAATGACGGGGGATGACGGTATAGCAGCCGCCCTTGCTGGATACTGCTGTAACAATGCTGGTAGACCACCGTGCCCTACCTGGGGAGATAAGCGATCATGCCGTGTAACCTTATGCAACAACCAAAAGGCGAGCCGTTAACCCCAATAATAATAATAATAATAATAATAATAATAATAATAATAATAATAATAATAATAATAATAATAATAATAATAATAATAATCGGTTTGGGGGAAAGGAAATGGCGCAGTATCTGCCTCATATATCGTTGGACGCCTGAACCGCGCCGTAAGGGAAGGGATAAAGGAGGGAGTGAAAGAAGAAAGGAAGAAAGTGGTGCCGTAGTGGAGGGCTCCGGAATAATTTCGACCACCTGGGGATCTTTAACGTGCACTGACATCGCACAGCACACGGGCGCCTTAGCGTTTTTCCTCCATAAAAACGCTGCCGCCGCGGTCGGGTTCGAGCCCAGGAACTCCGGATCAGTAGTCGAGCGCCCTAACCACTGAGCCACCGCGGCGGGTTAACCCCAAGCGCTTTTTCATTTTTGGAGCATCAGAGTGCTTAAGCGGGTCTTATATGCAGGCTTGTATGCTCAAACGGTCCATAAATGGTCTGAGCTCTAAGTTTTTTAAGTCTAAAGAACTTGGAGCATGGTATACAGGGCCAGCTTAAACAACTTGAAGGAGTAAAAGGGACGACAACTGGTAACGAGAGCACAACTAATCTAGGAAGAAAGAGCCACACGCAAAAATTGCGCCGGTCCTCTTTTGTGTGTCTCTTTCTGGTAGTACCTTATCTGAACTATTTTTTTTTGTTTCCCGTTCTCAGTCACCCAAATAGCCACATAGAAAATTTGCATCGCTACTGCGCAGCCTGTTGTGCAAACTTTTCAAACTAAATCTTCATGCAATCTTAAAAAAATGAAGTTCTAACACATAATACTTAAAGCGGCATCCATGCAATGTGTGTGCGCGTGGTTACATGTGTGCGCGCGGGTGTGAGGGTGATCAGTGCGTGCCTGCGTGCGATCTAAGTTCGGCCTGTGTATTGGTAACAAACTTAAAACGAACAATGTGATATATAACACCGAAAATATAGACTTTAACCTTGCGTTTAAACGTGCCGGCATCGCCTTTTTTTTCCAATTTTTCAAAGTTTATTCGGAAATATTTAGAAATGTTGTGTTTATAAGGCAGGTAACAAAAAGAGGTCTCAAATTTTGCACTGTAGTGGTACCTCTATGTATAAACGCAAAAAAGAACAAATAGCAACATGAAGCAGCATTGCATATCAATGCAAACTTTGTAGCAATATTTCAACAATAAAACATTATGAAGTGTAAACAACAAATGCAGTAAAAAGGGAAGCTTCGTGGGCGAGCGAACCAGATCGATATAACGTGGATTAAAACAGCCGACTTAGACGGCATAGCCTTGAGTCTGTCCGAACTCTGACAAAACCATTACCGCGACGGCTTTGGCAAGCTAAATCAATAGTTTTGATACATGCGCGATGAAAAGAGAAAAGTAATGGAAGGTTCAAAAACCTGTCTGCCGAAACGGAATATGCGGCATCGAAATTAACAGGTTTTTTGTCAGAGAGAATATGAGACAGAAAAACGATTACATAAAAAAAATTTATTGCCAAGTTGCAACTGTGTTTACTACAGAAAGTCTTTTGTACTATGGTGAAGAAAATAACAAGGATGTTACGTTCCACCTGTGATTTTTCTACCATACCGAAAAGCGTACTAATAGTAACATTTTGTCTTCCACTAAATGAGGCTTTTTTATTCCATAAGTTAGTGAAAAAAATTAGAGACTAGCTCTTTTCGAAATCAAGATGCCGAAAAAAATGATCTACGCAAACATCGACGTGTCTGTGTGATTTCATGATAGCTGACCCGCATGCCCAATATCAGTTGCCGGTGCGCCGCACCAGTTCGCTGTATTGATCCTGGACGGGGGCTGTAATTAATTCGTGTCCCCAGGAGGCAGCTCTAATGAGCACTGATGTCGAGCAGAAAACGAGTTTGCGTGTAGGCCCCGGAGAGATGGAAATTACCGGACGTAAAACTTTGGCTCACCGGCACAATTACCAGGGCCCGGAGGCTGTCCGACACAAACCGAGTTTTTTTTTTTTTAACGTCGAAGTGATGCGCTCTCCTTACTGTGTTGCTGCATTTATATCAGAGGTAACATAATTAAGGTTTCTGTACTGCCATCAAATGTGTGAAGCATCGAGTTCATGAATACGAAGCTGTCGTTTCCATGAAATCTTTTATGACGGTTTCTCGGTGCGATCTGCTTATAATAAGGCTATTTTTGTTCTTCATACAGTAGGAACAGTTTTAAGAGACCTAGTGCTATGAATGGAACATAAATTCTTGAATTTAACCATTAAAAAACGATAAAAATACGCAAAATTTAATTCCCGTAATTTGGTTTCAATCGAAAAAGGGCCGTATCCCTAACATCACGGACTGGCGGGCGAGTCGGTCAGACACGGTATCAAGTGAAAGACGCGAGAATGCTGGCCGTAACATTGGCATTCACTGCTGTGATTACTTTTGCTTTGCCAGCGTTGAGAAACAGCCGGGTTGTCGCTAATCACAAAGATCAGCTGACTAGAGAATTAATCGTGACGTCATAAATCATGAAGCTGGGCGCGAAATGTGGCAGCATACCGTCTGTTGACGTCTCGATGAAACAGAGCAAATATATGCTTTCGCATAATCTCGGTACTGACAAAATTGCTGCATTCTTAGAGTGATAGGGTTTCATCTATTTATCGCTTTTCTGTTTTTTTTTCTACGACGCTGGAGTGAATATGGCGATAGCATTTTGAATAAACTTCTGTTGTCGGATCAGTGCGGAGTTTGTCCCTTAGACTACCCTTGACCTCCTGCCATTGCGGAGCTTCTAGCTGGGTATTGAGCAGGGGTTACGCTTTCATATAGAAGAAAATGAACTTGGAGGATGCTTAAGTTTTGTCTTTAAGTGTAGAACGCGATAGCGTCATTGGACCTCCACTTTCGAGCCACCGTTTTGCTCTACTCCGCATTCTCTGCGGACAATTGTGATTATAACGCCCTTGGACGGACTCCACGATGGATGGAAACTTTCCACCTCAGATAAGAGACCTGATATCAAAGTAGTATCGCAGCACCACGTGACGGCACACTCGGCGGTCCCGCGGGCAACAACTTAGCGTTCACGTGGGCACAGAAATTTTATAAACCGACTATCACTTCCGTTTTTATCGCAGTAATTCATAATTTACATCCCGTTTCAATTTATTAGGGACGACATTGATTTCTGCAAGCGCAGCTAGAAGTAGTGTACAAGTAATTAACAGCAATTTGAGCGTTATTAGTGGTAACTCGAATGCTCAACCTGACAAAAAAGCCAAGATAAATTCGAAGTTACTTATTACCGAAGATGCATATAACTTGATATAACCAAAAAATTTACCGCAGCAGTTGCTAAGCTGTTTGAGCATCCGCCTCGTATTCAGTATATAGGTGTGGTATTTGATCCCCACTGCCGCCGGATACCTATTGGTGATAAAATGGATAGAAGCATTCTCCTTACTGAGTGTTCGCCTTATCTAGGGATGGGGGGGGGGGGGGGCGGGGAAACGTTTGAAAAACGGGTCTTTCACCCAACCTTATGCAGAGGAAAACCACCTTGTACCACGGCGCACTCTTGCCAAATTTGCTCATGATCGTGAAACTCATCATATTCACCGGAAAAACACGGCGGAAATTAATCCGTACAAAATAATATCCGCCGAGAAACCAAAGAACTGCATTATGAAAGGAATGACATAAAAAGAGCGCGAATGTTGCAAAAATATAAACCCCAAAGTCTAAATCAAGCTAGAAGCATGACTGTCTTTAAGAGGCTCAGCATGTGCAAGACGGAAGTCATTCAGCAGATTTGTTTCAATGGGTAATTTAAGAAGCATTTAAGCAACCTTTGAAGCAATTGGAAAAAAATTAGCTGAAATATTTGCGCATAGTGTTTTTGGCTGCCGACAAACACTTGAAGGAATCTTCTGCATACCTATGCTCTCCTCTGCTCCCCGCCCCCCCCCCCCCCCCCCCAACATACGCTTCACTTCTTTAAAACATCTGTCAATTTAGTTGAGTGGGCTTTCTTGTACGGAGCTCTATTTAAAACTAACATGAGGGCCTGGAGCCTTCCTGCTGCATCAGTATGAATAAAGCCCGAACCGAAAGTTTAGCACCTTAGCAATTTTTCTGCTTTCCAGATAAGTTCCACATACTTAGTTGATATGTCAGAGGGATCGTACTTTAGATTTCCTGCCGCAGTGAGGCAATCCGACGAAAGCTGCGCGTAGGATAAGACCAGTGAAAGCCTACAGAAAATGTGGGAACAGCGTATCTTCGTTTTACTTCTTCCAAAGGCAGCTTGATATGTGAACATTTCTATGGCGTCTTCCAATCAGCGTTGCGTTGCATTTGTTTGCTCCCTGAACGAAAACTACTGTTTCAATAGGTAACATTGATTAAAATCTTGGCTTCTTGCCGCGGATGAGGAACAGCTCGCTCTGCGGCGGATCTTAGAACCGTAAACAATTGATTGCAGTTGGGTCGGGCGGGAACTAAGGGGCCTACGTGCGCCGAATTCCTTAATCCAAATAAAGTTTTTCTCTGCCCGTCCGTCCGTCCGTCCACCTGTGTGTTTGTCCGTCTGTCCGTCCGTCCGTCCGTCCACCTGTGTGTTTGTCTGTCCGTCCGTCCCCCTGTGTGTTTGTCCGTCCGTCCGTTCGTCCACCTGTCTGTCTGTCTGTCTGTCTGTCTGTCTGTCTGTCTGTCTGTCTGTCTGTCTGTCTGTCTGTCTGTCTGTCTGTCTGTCTGTCTGTCTGTCTGTCTGTCTGTCTGTCTGTCTGTCTCTGTCTGTCTGTCTGTCTGTCTGTCTGTCTGTCTGTCTGTCTGTCTGTCTGTCTGTCTGTCTGTCTGTCTCTGTCTGTCTGTCTGTCTGTCTGTCTGTCTGTCTGTCTGTCTGTCTGTCTGTCTGTCTGTCTGTCTGTCTGTCTGTCTGTCTGTCTGTCTGTCTGTCTGTCTGTCTGTCTGTCTGTCTGTCTGTCTGTCTGTCTGTCTGTCTGTCTGTCTGTCTGTCTGTCTGTCTGTCTGTCTGTCTGTCTGTCTGTCTGTCTGTCTGTGGTGGATCGGTACGCTTTACCCTCACGTCCAGAAGGTTGTCATAGTGCGGAAGCACTACTTAACACGGTCCCAACGAACATACTTTTTTGAAGCCTCTGAGTAACTTAAGCAGCTCGGGTTAGTTCGGAAGAGCGTCGCACAAGCTGCAGCTAACGGGAAGAAGCCCCGGGAAGTTGGAGGACTGTCGCGCATCTGTAGCGGTAGCCAGCGGGACGCCGACCTTGAAGGTGACCTGGAGGGTGACCTTGGCCAAACCTAACATAGCAACACCCATGGAGAAATAATATAAATATTGCCGGGGCTGGGTTTCGAACCTGCGGTGGCGCGAACAGATCAGCTTCACTGGCCACTGCACGAGAGCACTACGCTATCCTATCGGCGCAGCCGATCACGTGTCTTAAACTGCAACACACACTCGAGCTGAGCACTGCTCATTGTCACCTTCGTCAACTTCCATCTGTGACGCGTACAGGTGAGATAAACTTAACCTCGAGCAGAGCTTAACCTGAGTCTAATAACGTCTCCATACGTGCCGACGACCCAGCAAAGCAAAATCCTGAGCCAACCAGGCTAAACACTGCTTTTCGCAAGTCTGCTAGATTTACCTACATTAAAACCCCTAACACTTTTTTGTTCCATTCATAGATCTAAATTTTATTAAACCACGGCTCTTTTATATTTAATTATTTAGACACAATGCAGGCTTTTCTTTAGGTCCTGGCAAGGAGAGCTCAGGAATATCATAAAAATCAATGCAAGAGCAGGTTTCATTGGTAAAACAATGATAAAAATGACGCTAATAAAATAAAAATAAGTGCAGCGACAACCGATCACACCTACGGCCGGCGAGAACGAGGCACCGCAGATACACATGTCGTCACCATGAAACCGTAAAGACAAGAACCAAGGATTAGGATCCGCCAATTAGGCGCGCAAGATCAGCATACTTCTTTAATAACAAAAGATTAGGGCTGCTAAACCGGTTCAAGCGTCGGTGTCGCCGTCTTTCTGCTGATGTGGCATGTGCATGGGGATACAGATGAGGACAGAATACGGGTGATGGACTGGGAGTGAGCCACCAAATAAAGTACCAACCACGCTCCTCCTAACCGAACCGGGCCGCTGATCGCAGCATCAGCGTCTCCCTAACGGGGAGGTACTTCTTCGAAAGAAAGAAAAATATACAAGAATGACCTCGTTGCGATAGCAATCAGATGATATCGTACGGCTCGTTTCGGCCAGACTTGCCGTTCGAGTGACCTGAACTGTTTCTTGCGTCATCACCAGCCGCATCGTTTGTAGCACTGTAACCGATACAAGGCCTCACAGCGTCCTGCCACGCCGTGCAGAAACGTTATTCCACACATGTCGATGAAACATTGCAAATGTTTTTTTCTTTTATTCCTAAGCATTAAATGTTTACGCCCTCTTAAGGCTAATCAGAATATATAGAGGGAAGTGAAAAAAATTAACTTAGATCACGTACTTTTTTCTTCAATGTTTAACCTAAACTCACTGAAACTGCAACCCAACCAGCAAAAATGAACGAATGTTTGGTAAACTGAACAGAACAAATTTTCTCATTGCATATATTTTGAGCGAGCTTTTCATTGCAAAAGGAAGACTTTGGAGGTGGGCGTTATAATTTATCGGAAAGTGGCGATTTTTATTTCTTGTGTTAGCGCAAGAACAATACTGAAAATCCAGTGCGATGAGTTACCTGGTGTGGGTGTGGGAAATGCAAGACCAGAGAAATGCAGGATCGCAAAAGTTACGCGCAAGGAAGGGGGGTATGAATAGATGCGCTTCAAAAAGTAGACCAAAAGTCAGCATGTTCATTTCCTTTCATCGCACCTTATAACATTTATTCAAAGTTTGAGAGTACTTATTGCAACAGTGGGCAGAAGCGAAGACCTAACTAAATCTTTATGGGCATGTTATACTATTGAGGCTCTTTTTCTTTTCAACATCCTAAAGAAAAGGTTGATTCTTAGCTTGATTTTGCAGTGTGGTGGAGTTAGTAGCATATCAACCGAACACTGACTCATGGTTATTCTCCAGTAGAGGCTTAGAAAACGCAGTACTCTAAGTTCTTATTTATTGCAAATTAAGAGACTCAAACATCCCATAGCATATCGCAAAACATGCACATACTCGAACAGGCGAATCGGAGGAAGCCAAGAAAAAATCAAAGAGAACGAGCGTACAAATCACGAATGACCACACCATATAGTGAACAAACAAGTTCCTAAAGCAGTGAAAGAAAGTACAAATGAGCAGATTTCACTATATAACGAACAAATGCTGGAATTATTTAAGGCATTTGCTTGAAAAAGTAGAGAACAAACAAGTTGGCGTGGAGCGGGTAAATGAATGCGCAGGCAAACGTACGCCAGAACCCATTTCCAACATTCACGGATAAATATTTTGAATATTGTAAAATTTTAAGGTACTGTCACAAAAACATTGAATGTAATGATTCATTCGTCCGACTCATAGTATTATCTTTCTTTTCAGGCTTTTTCATTACATGCATCGAGATGTAAAGACTGCCGTAAAAACGAATGAGGAGCGCTTCTGACGATAGGAGAAACGTTAACAGCAAAAAAGTGAAAGCCTGTCAACGGGAGATCAACGAAAAAATTGATTATTATATTGAAATCATTGTATGAAACAATTTCGTTAGAAAACTTTCCCGTTCAAAAAGGCTTTTATCCAAAATTGCCGAGAATGACAGAGCCAACGCTCAAGAGAACAAACGTAATGAGTGGTTCTTATTGCTTGATCATCAAGGCGCCGGTACTTACTCGCGCAGCAGGTTCAAATAACACGCCAAAACTCATCCCCTCTATGCGTTAATATAAGCGTGCACGAATTTCGCTGCTTAACAGAAATGAAGATAATAACGTAGCTATGCGAAAATAATGCACAACAGTAGTTTCTGATTTTCACCAGCAAACGTTTCCGGGAAGACGCCCTCCACAAAGCAAGTATTCTCCAGAGAAAAACAGCCGCCCACTACTGCAGAGTCTGCTGAGCTTAGAGTAGAGCTTAGAGGAACTAAGGGACTTTGAGAGCGGCACGGACCAATCTGTCCCCACCTGTATATCTTCCACCGTGTCCTGGAGTCCGTATATGTGAGTGAATAGCACTATGGGAGTGTTTCTGTCAAAATCTCTGTTACGTCATCTAACAAGCTGATTTCACCGGAGGCAACTCTCAATGGCAGAGGTTCAAATGAAAATAAGAGAAAACGAAATTTCACAACATGCTCTCAAGAAGTAAGAGGCGCCTTGAAATCGGTGATTTGAAGACCATGCACGTGTGGCAACGAGCAGCAGATTATTGTAGGAAACGGGCGCTTTCTTGTCCGTTTGGTAAAATCATGACAGTCCCTGTTTCGTCCAGGCGGACGACAAAAAAAATATACCTCAAATATTTTCGTAGAGATTACTGAGTCAAACCTAGACATTTCGAAATATTGGCTGTGTCCCAAACACAAATTATTCCTTTCAAAATGCAGCGTAAAGTTAGAGAAGCGTCATCTATTATATCGAACTTGAATTTCCTCGTATCCAACTTCGCAACTCCAATTTCGCAATTTCTATATATCGAACGGCACATCGTGCCCCTGCAAGTGGCGTTTCCGGTAAATAAGCTCTTCGTTCATATTCTTAGCACGGAGACGGCTAGGTTGCCCAGCATTGGGCACCTGGTGAAACCGCTTTAGTGAGAAACAGCTTGATGAATTGAACGAAGGATATGCTTAAGGGTGGTCTTCGTCTCTTGTGCTCTGTTTCCACTGCATTAGCGGTCATAGGGTGGAGCCAACTCAACCAAATAACGCCTAAGGCCCTCGCGTGGCGTGCTTTGTTCGTTTCGCAGAGGAAAACGTGGCTGAAACTAGCTGTAACTTGAATTTAGTGAACGAATAGCCATCCGCTATGGTTTTGATATGAAGAAATAAAGGCCTAGAGCCGTTTAGCGAGTGGAGCGCTGCGAGCACGTTGGATTACGACAGGTCCTTTCACCAAGCACTCGTCCTGGCTGTTTCTTCTTTGTCCGTGTTCCTTTAGCGCTTGCGAAGAATGACAAGCATGAACGCTAGCGCAGGCGGAACGTATTCTTTCTACTAGGTCATGCTTAAGCTTTTGCACTTCCAATTAATATAAATCAAAATTTTTTAGCAATTTTCCTTGGAATTCGATATATGCCGGTTCGACTCTCTTTTTCTTGTTTCACTGCCTTTTAAGTGCTTTCCTTCAGGGCGCGGTTGGGGTGTCCAAATGAAAAATGTTGTGCTTGTTTCTTAAAATTCTCAAGACCAATGTTTCGCTCTAGAACTTCCATTTCACTATGGTTCACATCAGGCCGCGGCGGTTGCGTTTCAATGCAGAGAAAAACGCTAAACGCTCTATTGCGCAGTGCGAAGTCACTGCGGGTTAAAGAGCCTCAGTGTGTCGAAATTATTCCGGAGACCTTCCCCAAGGTCGTCTTATTCCCTGATACGTCTCGCCAGTCAGTCGCCTGAGTGGAATCTGTGTCAGCTGGTAAACTGGTATTTTAATGCTCCCATCGTCACATTTTTCTTCATAATTGTCAGCTGAGAAGATATAAAATCTCGTCTCAGTATTACAAAACTGCTCCTCTTAGAGAAAATTGCTTGTATACGCTATGAAATAGCATTTACCCCGATTGCAAAAGAGAATCAAAGTTAAATCGCACCTAACCTGACACCACGAGTACAGAAATGCTTGGCAGAGTTACGCACTTATGCACGCTATGCCCTCGTAGCTGCATTCATTGCGAAGGAACGTTGTCGCGGAGCTTAGAACCAGCGACTGCCTTCAGAATCTGAATTTTTTCTCGGGTTGAACGCTGAAACAGAGAAACAATCGTGTGCTCCGCAAAGCCATGATTACGCGCCAGAGGAGGACCGAGGACGTGTGAAAGCTTTAAGAAAAGTGTACGAAAGCAGCTGCAAACATCTGGCCGAATTAAATTACAAGATTGCGGTTAACGGTCTCTGGGACTTGTCGTTTAAAGTTCGACAAACAGCGACCGATGAGAGGGTTTTCGAGAAAGCTCTCATGTTATTGTTCTAAAATAGTATACGTGGCACATAAACAGTGACAAAATATTTGGAATTTAATTATTTATTCATCTGTTATTTTACGACTGCATTAGTAAATATTTCTCGAAGAACGTTCGTCGGGATACAAAAAAAAGGTGTCCACGAGAAGCGTACGTTTGATGCCGCAACCACTGTATTTAGTGAATATGCTAAAGAAGACAACATTTTAATGTCCACTATGGTTAGCGAACTTTACAGAGAGACTTCTCACATAAACAGCGAAATTTTGTCCTGCCTGAGAGTAGCTTTTTAGCTTGGACATAGTGAGGTAGGTCGAAAGGCCTAGCAGAATTTCTGCTGTAACCACGAAATCCAGACTTCAGCAACACAGGCTACTAGCGCATGGTAGATCTTTAGCTCTGATATTACAGGAGGCATCTAATAATGTCTTAACGGTAAAAATGAATGGAAAAGAAAAAAAACTGTTTTGAACATGGTCTAAAATAGTCTTTTCAACTAATTCAATCTTTTGTCTGTGATCGAAACTAAGCATACGTGGAGCAGACAGAAGTTTATAGACACCGCATCAGTTGGAAATCTGGTGCATGTGCTCTAGTCTTATAAAAGGCCAGTCTGTGTCCAGCGAAATCCTCAGGAATGCTGACCTCAATTATCGTAGATAATATTGTTCCTGAGCAATGTGAATGTTCAAAAAAGTTAATACTTATCACGAGACACATGATTAAGTCGAAGTTGTCAATCATGAGGCTGAAGGAACGTAAGTTAGCATTAGAATGAGCGAAGCAGTGGGCTTCACACCACAATAATTGTGCAGTGACCCAGTCGGTATTCGCTGCATGTGACCTGGAAAACCCTTTGCGGCGTTCCGGACAGCGCAAAACCATACAAAGGTTTAAAAAAAAAAGAACCAATGCGGCCTGACGACAAGGCAGCGCCTAAAAAGGACAGAAAAAGGAATGGGTTCCTGTCTCAGAGAAAGTGTTGGCGACACGGAGGGCCAGGAGGAGCTTGCGCGCGGAAATAAGTGCAGGGGCTGTGGTCGTGACACTTATACAAAGGCCACCGTAGATTGGGGCAGCCTTGTTCTGAGTGCGTGGCACGTCGCACACTTGGCTCTGATTAAAAGGTGACCGCCCCTGGCAGCAGCCACTGGCCGACCCGCTGCGTTGATTGCGACGCCGTAAAAAGGGCGGCGCCTCGGCGTTGCGTCAACACTCAGATAACATCTCGTGGTGCTCACAACGGTTCCTGGCGTTGTGGTAATTTTGTTAGGCTAGCTGTGCTTGTTGAAGTTTTAATGGCGTAAGGTGATGTTCGCCAAATAGGATAAATAAAAAGGAAGCAAAAGTCAGGGCCAGAAAAAAAAAGATTACGAAAACACTCGATTTTTCATCTCCACGGTGGCGCTGATGTTAGAGCAAAAGCTATATGTGACGTCCCTTCTGTTTATGAGCTTGAATTTTTGCCCGGCGCGGAGAAGTTACCAACTTGGAGCTTTTTTTTAGCGACACCTTTCCTTCTTGCACGCCCCTAAGGCAAACACAGCCTACATTATACTTCAACGGACACTCAAGAGAACTTAAAACATTTTTTTTTTCCTAAGTTAAAATCGATTGCATGGCTCTTTCGGGGCAATACTCGTGTTTATCTTGAAGCAAGGAGTGTTTTACTAGTGAGAACATTGCATTTATAAGGAAATTGTTTTCTTTTTCTTGCCGCTCAGGTAAAACTCGTGACATCACTCAGGTTTAATTGACTGGCAGAATAGCATTGCCTCACAAATCTGCCAGCAGAAAAATACATTGACGTACCTGCAGTTCCTCTGGGAACATGATCCATGGCGGCAATAGGTGTAATTCCTTTTATGGGCTTTTGTGGCTTATAGGAGCCTTCTTTTTCGTGAAAGTACTATTATTATACTACAGTGAGGTAATGTATATTGTACCAGTTATTCCCCATTTGCCTTCAGAACCGCTTTTGCGTCAACTCGAAGAAGAGTCTTTACTTAAGGCGTATTGCTCGAATGATCAGAGTTGAAGAGTGTTTGTGTCAAAAGAAATAAACTACTTTGGCGCAAAAAAATCTTCATCCTGAAGGCTTTGTAAAGCAGAAATATCAGAATTGTTAGGACAAGGGTTATCAGCGCTGGTGAAAACATCTTTAACAGAACGAGACAGCGTTTAGCAGGGGCTTAATGGCACCGCAGTAGCTTAGCGCAGAAGTGAAATGTGTGCAAGTTCAGGCTACATTCTCCGCCCATTTCTCTTCTATTTTGTGGCATATGATATAAGAGAGAGCAAGGAACAAAATGATGGTCTATGTGCGGAGTTGCCCGAAATGCGAAATAAATGCGCCAGCAGTTCAGTTTTCACTTCTGCTACACTATCATCAGTTGTTGGGTAAACATCCATATATGCGGAATTGGTCACTCTCTACATTTTAGGTCCTTTGGACTCTTCCTACTACTGCTGGCGCAGAGGTGCAGCACTCAAGCGATGCGCCACAGTCCTTCTAGGGCAGGTGGGACTTGGGTTGCTAGGGTTGGGCTCCTCTTCTGGAACAGCCTCTCACGACTGAGCTGCCGCCTGCGTTGACGAGGAGTAGAAGGTTTGTCCGATACATTACCTGGTTCTGTGCATAGAATATAGACCACTTACCGAACCTTTGTGCCCTTACCCCAATCCTAGGAGCAGAGGAAAAATGAAAACTGGTTTTGGGGAAAGGAAATAGCGCAGTAACTGTCTCACATATGTGGGTGGACAACCGTACCGCGTCCTACGGGAAAGGATAGAAGAAGTGAAGGAAGAAAGCAAGAAAGAGGTGCCATAGTGGAGGCCTCTGGAATAATTTTGACCACGTGTGGATCTCTAACGTGCACTGACATCGCACAACACACGGGCTCCTTTGCGTTTTGGCTCCATCGAAACGCGGCTGCCGGGCTCGGGTTCGAACCAGGGTACACTGGCTCAGTAGACGAGCGCCTTAACCACTCAGCCACCGAGGCGGTTGCGAGCAAATGTCAGCCTCGCAATTCCGGACAAACGGATTACCATGGGTTGCCTAACACATGTGGCCGCGGAATGATGCGGGCGCTACATTGTGGCGCCGTCATACCTGCCTGCATAGGCGCGCCGCCGTCATAAGAATAGGTTTTATAGCTTCTCATATAGACGTTGTCTGGCATATACGAAGGCCTCCGGCATTACAAGCAAAAAGGGGGGGGGGGGCACTTTCGCATGGTGGTGGTGCAGCCCAAAAATTGGCCCGCCAGGGGTGAGGAGCGGATATATCGTAGTCAGCCTGCTTTACTTAGGTTGTGTCAACATTTGTTTACTGCTGTGCATGTTTACATGGCTCGCGCGCTGCTGGTGAGTAATGTTAACCGAAGTGTAGAAAGTAGGAAGTGCAGCAAGTGTAGAAGTGTAGGAAGCTGGAGCGGTGTTGAAAGCAGAGAGAAATGTATTTTGCATGTTTTTATCGAAATCCTTCACATTTGCTTCAAATTTACTTTCAGTAGAATGAAATATTCCTTCGAAAAGTACAATACATCGTTATTTATGTTATAGCATTCCGTACAATACATAAATATTTTTGCGTCGATGCACAAGTGGCGTTAGTCTAGCTGACACGGTGCAGCTTACATTTCCGGTACATCATTTCCTGCGTAGTGTGTGAAGGCAATACGTGCCCAATCATTCAGTTCATACTGAGGGAACGCAAGTAAATGTACGTTCGACTTTCCTTAAAACATTAATTCCAAAAATCAATTAGTACTTGTGTAACAAAATGAAAACATGCCATTATCCCGCCACGGCCATTACTGTCCATGCTAACATAAGCGACACATACAGGTGCACAAGTGGTTCCCACGACGTGCCGGCTCTCCTGCAGAGCAAACACGATGACAGCTTCGGACCACCGCCGCAGAGACGGCAAGAGCGCCCCATGCAACGCGGCTAGTGCCACTCACAAGGAAAGCAAAGGTGACAGGCAGCGTTTGCAACGGCCGCGGTGGTCGGAAATTGAAACTGGATAAACAGAGAGGGTGTTTGTTCCTTCCACGTTGCGGAACCAAGCGAAAGAAGCACTGCGAATTAGCCGAGAGGGAAGTGGCTCACGCTTTCCTTCCCCTGCGTTTACGTCACAAAGTGATACACCTACTATATGAACGATGCCGTAGTGGAGCACTCCAGATGAATTAGACAATTTCAGAAACATTTGGTTACACTGGCATCACACAGCACACACGCCTTTATGCGAAAACATTACTAATCCCATTAGGACAAAAGCAGGCGCTGTGTGTGTATTCGCAGATGGTACAGAAAATCCCAATGGTGGCAAGAAAGATAGACTGATGTCATCAACCGGTAATATAGCACACACAGCACTATATGGCTGGTTGATGACAGCAGCCTCCTTGACGAGGGTGACACGTCAGCGGTAGTTCGGGCTGCTCCGACAAGCGTGGGCACTCTTGGACTAGCCGCCGGATGCTGGGACGACGATCTCAGTGCCTGGCTTCAGCATGCTGCCAGCGAAATCGTTTTGTCCTGAAAAAGCTCTGGCGCAACAGCACACAGCAAGCGTTTAAACTAAACAACCCTTTATGCTGTAGATGGGGTGCCGCGCTGATTTTAATTTCACAGAGAGCGACGAATTAAAGAGGTTGCAAAATCTACAGCACATACTGATTTTTATTGCTATATTTAATAGTACTGGAAACTATACCTTGCAAAATATTAATAGAGTCGCGGTAATAACTGACGGAGATAGATTAGAAGTGAGAAATCTTTAGCGGTTGTTTAATAGAATCTCGCAACGCATTCAAATTAGAATTGAAGCAGCTACTAGTAGCGCACACGGGCAAGGATGCACATGGAAGTGAGGACCATAGTGCTTCATTATGAAAAAACCTGGCGCTATCAAACGACAGGTTTTTTCATAATGAACGTGTACCAACTAGCTCAACTTTCTGCCCTGTTGCGACCATAGCGCTTCCCTGTCTGTCCTTGTTTTATTCGCTACTAGTACCTGCTTCAGCGGATTACCAACTAGTTCAACAAATGACTATTCTAATTCTACGTAGTAGCTGCAGAAATGTGAGCTTTTTTTGTGCCGTAAATTGTATTTATGGTAGGCAGCTAAAAGTTTTCGTTTTAGCCTACTTGCGGCTTGTCGGTGCGGGAAGTCTTGTAAGCGAAAGATGTCATCATCATCATCATCATCATTATCATCACCAGCCTGACTACACCCACTGCAGGGCAAAGGCTTCTCCTATGTCTCTCCAATTAACCCTATCCTTTGCCAGCTGCATCCACCCTTTGCCTGCAAACTTCTTAATCTCATCCGCCCACCGAACCTTCTGCCGACCCCTGCTACGCTTGTCTTCTCTTGGAATTCATTCCGTTGCCCTTAAAGACCAACGATTATCTCGCCTTCACATTACATGTCCTGCGCAAGCCCATTTTTTCCTCTTGATTTCGACTAGGATGTCATTAACCAGCGTTTGTTCCTTCACCAACTCCGCCCGCTTCCGGTCTCTTAACGTTATACCTATCACTTTTCTTTCCACGGCTCGCTGCCTTGGCCTTAAACTATGCTGAACCGTTTTCGTTAGCTTCCACGTTTCTGCCCCGTAGGTGAGTACTGGTCAGGTACCTGTGTTGTACACTTTTTCTCTTGAGAGATACTGGTAAACTGCTATTCATGATCTGAGAGATCCTGCCATGCGCGCTTCACCCCATTCTTATCCTGCTAGTTATTTCCCTCTTATGACTTGGATCAGCTGTCACTACCTGCCCTAAGTAGACGTATTCCTTTTCCACTTCCAGCACCAAGCTGCCAATTGTGAGCTGCTGTTTCTTTGCTGGACTGTTGAACATTACTTTGGTTTTCTGCATGTTAAAGCTATAATACCTTATCCAAAGAGCCAGACGTAGAGGGTACAACGGCGGAGTCAGTATCACACAACGCTGCATTGCGCGTTACATTGTGAAAAGGAGAAAAGCCTGGCGCAGTGACAGCGAAGAGTTTTTTGAGGAAAGGCAAGACGCAGTAACTTTCTCACAAAACTCTCTGGAGCCCTAAAGCACGTCGTGGGGGATGGGATGGAGGTTGGAGGCGAGGTCGGTGTGCAGGCAGCTGAGATCTAGGGAAAGAGCGAAAGCCTCCTGGTCGCCACAACAATGAGAGAGGGCGAATTTCACTTGTTCCTGTGACAAGGGCGGACGGATCAGATCGCCAAGATAGTGCCACGGAAAGCGCCGGTAAGGTAAATATTGTCACACTTAATCGCATATAACGGCCACAGATTCTAATTAGCCTTAAACTTTACAAACTCTTCATAAGTATTCTGGGTATAAATGTGACGACGAAACATTCTAATCATTGGCGACTTTTTTTATCAGCAAATATGTAATAATTTGCAAGCTTGGGCTGAAACGCGTTGTTTTTTGTGAGGCTGGGCTTCCCAATGAAGTAAACTGCATTTTCAACCCGAGCATAATAAATAGTTCATTGTGTCCTCTGTTTCACTAATCATGCACTAGGTTGCTCAGTAGACGCCAGCCTGCTATACGTTCACATCTGCTTCACAAATGCCACCTTCTTCAGGTTAAATTCACAGAACGCGGAAATGCTGAACGATTAAAGCAAGAAAGAGCGAAACTCGGAGCTGGCGTTATATATAACCAGCGCTCCAAAACAGACCTCAGAGCTTTCTTCAGGGATAGGATTAATTTCCTGCCAGCCCGTGCTGTCACCAGAAAGCGTTGATTCTTTCTGCGTAATCGCCATCTCGTTTTCGATTGAGTCAGAGCGCTGGCGCGAGTGTCTCCTTAACTTTTTGCCCAGAAATCGCCGCTCTAGAAAACAAAGTGTTGCGCAAAGCACGGAAGGAAGGAAAACCCAACAAGCTAATTAAGCATCGCAACGATGTGCAGGCGCAACTAATGCTCCTCCTTTTCATGGACGCTACGAAAATGTGAATGGAGTTGCACTTTATCAGCTGAATTACAGAGAGCACGAGACACGTGCCACAAAAGCTGCTTTTCCAAGGAAAATGTCTTTTTGTTGGTTAGATTATCATACGCGGAGGCAATAGCGCCTTCTTGGCAAAACTTAAGCTGAAAGCGGTATCTTCGGGGAGAAATCTATTCCAGTTCTTTGCACGTGCAGACCTGGCAGATTTTACCAACCGACAGAGGCCCGGCAGCGAATGAAGCACCTGTTGGAAATGTACTACATCGATGGAAAGAAACGCGAACAACCTGGCGCCAACACGCTCCACTGTTTCAATTTCTGTTCACCGCGCTTTTACTTCGGTGGTAGTAAAAAGACCGTAGACTCGTCAATGATACATTCTAGGATGACTCTGACGTCTTTTTCGTACCACACAGGCAAAAGCGCGATGAAAATAAATTCCAACAGCTGGGCGTTTTGGCGCCGGGTTGTTCGCGTTTCTTTCCATCGAAGTAGTACACCATGCATCGTTTTCCATGCAAAGTCTAAGACTGTTTTCTCTGATAATATATCGTGCTGAATCTCTTACTTCGCTTTGGCGCCTCCGTTCTGCTCCTGAGGGTGTACCAAAAGGACTTAAGCAGCCTAGTTGCGATTATTCCGTTTTAATTTTTTTCCTTATTACAGTGCCTATTTCTGTTTTCAAGTTTTTTTTTGGTTAGTTGCGTACATTTATCAAAGTAGAATCAAATTGTTTTACGCAATTATTGTGGCTGACTATTTCAGTTGGTTTTCTTTGCGCTTTCAGGCCACTGATTACCAACATAGCAAATTTTAAAATCTGTTGCCTGTGTTGAAGCGCTAACGCCTTCTGCAGAATGACCATATAAAATTGGAAGAGAAGGAAAAAACTTGCTTTCTAAATGCACGTGCAGAGTTTTGCCCTGAAAGGCTGGTTTAGTATCCTGGATTTAGAAACTCGTCCAACCTCGTGACTGTTTGCTTATAAGTTAAAGCTTCTGAACGAGGTGCGTGCAAGGGACTAAATCAGCACAACGCCTGGAAAATGCAACGCAGCGACATTAAGCCCTGCGAGTTAACAATGGCTGCAATATTTCACCTACGGACTTTTTACAACGACTAACAAAGAAAAGGGAAGTAAAACATTGGACAATAGACCACCGCAAGATAAAGAAAATGATAAAGGCGTTTGATTTGTGCGCTTGGCGTCTCCTTTCTCAGGAAGGCTGACTGCTTCCTCTGGACATCCATTGGTTATACACCAACCCGTCACACGCTGATGCCATACGGAACTGTCTGTGCGGAATGTTAAAAAATAGGAACAGTTAAGATTGGTTTGGTTTGGTTTATGGGGGTTAACGTCCCAAAGCGACTCAGGCTATGGGAGACGTCGTAGTCAAGGGCTCCGGAAATTTTGACCACCTGGGGGTTTTTTAACGTGCTCTGACATCGCACAGTACACAGGGCGCTAGAATTTCGCCTCCATCGAAATTCGACCGCCGCGGCCGGGATTGAACCCGCGTCTTTCGGCGCCGGCAGCCGAGAGCCGTAACCACTCAGCCACCACGGCGGCTTGGAACAGTTATGAGGAAACGTGGCATTGAGATCTGTAAAAAGTCAGCAATGCGCTTTTTGGACAAACTGTTGTATTCGGTTGTATGCTTTCTTTTTTATGCTCTACCGAAGGTTCACTGTTTAAATCGATCAGGAAGTGTACCCTAAAAAAATTGTTTTATGAACGGCGGCGGCTCTGCACTGTGAGGAAACGCTCGAAGAAAGAACTTTTTTATGCGTTACGGTTTTCTGCCTATAAAATTAACTTGCGGAGTAGATTTTTTCACTACTCTTCGATTTATCTTCAGTCCGTTTGTTTTGTTGCAAACCTATAGGATCATAGTGCTGGTCATGATATTCTTTATTTTGTAAAGCTGTGAATTTTAAATTCTGTGTATCATATTTTCTCCTCCCCTGGAAATGTCAAAGGAGACTGCGTCGCAAGAAATTGAAAACCAAACTTAGCACTTTGAGAAAAAAAATTCTAAGAGTATTGACCTGCAGCATGCCAGTAGAAACGCAATTATATTGTAGCAGCCGTCCGCCACGTATTCTTTACCCTGCAGCTTTTCACAATATTCAGAGGGAAAATGTATATAAAAAAGCAACAATTTTCTGGAAATATGATGCTGTAGCGTTAAGGGTGCCGTTCAGCGGAGAACCCGGAGCCATCGTCAGCAGCTGCCTGAGAGAAAATCCTCAGAGCCATGGCCCACCATGCCAGGTAGCAGCGTGCCCACCGGACTTCGAGCAAACTGCCCATCGTGGCAAGAGGCAGTTAAATTGATGATTCGTTGTGAAAGACGGCTCGAGAATAGCAACCTTGGGCTCACACGCCACACCGGAGGCTGTGTTTGATAGGGCCACCTGCTGGGGCAATGGCGCATCAATTAACGCTGCACCACTGCGCCAGCACTAATATGGGGACTCCCAGCGATATATGAACGTAAATTAGATAATGACTAATCGAGGGCAATGATACGTAGAGAGGAGTACTCTAGGCGCCACACGACGCCAAACAATATATCGAATGTTTGAGCCAGCTCCGGTACGCCATTTCTTTGTATACTTTGTTCGGGTTACGTGAAACACCCTGTATATAGGAAGTGATGCGGCTCAATATCTGAACGGCAACGACAACGGCCCTAAGTTCTGGTTGTAAGTTGTCTGACGACTTTATAAAGTAATCTATTCGCAATATATTGTAAATAAATTATTATTTCGAAAGAGATAAAGAGCTCGTGTCACAGAAAATCCGGCGTTGCCGTCGTCGGCGTCGCTGATCGTTAGCGAAAAATCCACGAAAAATCACCAAACAAGCAGCCTTGGAGGTAGGTGGGCCACTTAGGTCGCGTAACCTTGTGGCCTCTTCACAACGTTCCCACCAAATGGTGAGCAAACTGCGCAATGTGGCAGGTGGCAGATAAATTAATGATTGATATCTAGAGGTTGCTCGGCAAGAGAAAACTGGGTGGGAAACGCCCAAGCGGTGGCAGCAGCTCCTATTGAAGGGCAGTGGCGCATCGCTTAACCGCTCCACTACCGCGTCAGGAGTGGTGTGAACACTCCCGGGGAGCTAATAATGCTAAGTAGAGAATGATCAGTTCACCGTATATACGCATTATAGCCCATTAAGCTTTGGCGTAATACCTTTAAAGTGGAGCTTAAGATTGCCCTCCAGTTTAAATTCTTTTCAGTTGACGCAGTTGGAAGTCCTAGTATGGGCATTACTGGTTAACAATTCTTACTTCCCCGCCTTTAATGCCACCACGTCGTTTGGACCAATCGAGAGTTGTGTAAAGCCCCTTTCTGGGTGACCCCAGGATCTCGCGTCGATGAGCGATATAGTTCTTTCGCATTACTAAACAAAGTATGGGTTGGCATTCAAAGCCTGCATCAATCTTAATAACAGCAAATCGATATTGAATAGTCGCTAGGTGTGCTATACTTTTATACTGCCGAAGAGAAACACTTCGCGAATAAATTAGGAACACTGCCAGAGTTATCATCATTTCAATAAATTCACCAAACATCGTAGAACTCAACGTGAGGTTAAATGTGGCATCTTGTTATTGAGCTGCTGGTATGAAGCTCCTTGAGTCGAATGTGTTTGCATGCAGGTTACACTAACTAACGGCACAGCGTGTTCGGTCTGAAGCTCCTGTCTAAAGCGAGTGATAGAAAACAAACAGAACGCCTGTTTGCCGAAAAAAAAAGAGTGATCTGCACAACGCGAGAAGAAAAATACTTGCATTTCGAGATCCCTTTCTTCAGACGGCGTTTCGAAAGACTTGGGCTAGGAACCGAAAAAAGAAGAGTAGAAACAACCAGTGTGGAATGGCTTACCACTCCACGCTCGGTGAGACATCAACACTGCCGGAAACGAGCACGCCCACATTCTTTCCAACTGCGAAGGAATACGTGGCAGTTGAAAGAAACAATATTCATTCCGGCTCTGAAGAACCGTTGAGATGAACAGGTGTGGGCGACGTTCGGCCGTGATCCTGGCTCCTGTCTGTCGCCGTGCAGAGCACTTCGTTTTCTTTCATGCATCAGGAGAACCGTTCCAGCGAGAGCGACTGGTAATGGCAACGCGTAGGCGCCCACGGTGAGTGTGGCATCTGTGTCGTCGTTATTGCCTTTTATCATTCAAAATGCAGCAACTAGCGAACGTAACCAACACAAAAGCGGCTTTCGGTTGATGCTGCCGTGAATATTGAATTCCCAAAGGCAAACTTTTACACCCCCGTTCTCAACCCACATACCTCGCAAGCCCGCAGTTCGGCGTCGCTAGATTCACCTTTATACGCATGCCCACGAATATGCGAGAACATTGCCCATCCCGCCGGCATTCAGCGAGGAGCTGAAATGGTAGTTTGAGGATTTTGAGGCTGCCAGCAGTACCAATTGCCCCCAGATGTCGAACTCTCGACAATAACGTATTTCATTGCTTTTCACCGATTGAATTCTTTGAAGCACGCGTTGTGTTGTATACTGTAACGCGATAAAAAAAGCCTGACAAAGAAATACTGACGCGGTTATTCACTATCGCTACGAACAAGAATGTCCTCTCTACTTGCGCACCGTCTCAGATGCATATGCAGACTCTTGCTACGCAGTCACGATACTTTATGTTTGGGAACACGGGAATTCACTACACTATGTAATGTATAATTGTCTCCATTGTTATTATTGCAGGGCCCATTGAAGTCTTTGTTCACTCTGCTATGCAGTTGATGTGTTTATGCATTAGTTCCTCAACAAGAGCCAAAGCTAGTTAACTTTACGTATTGTCGTGCATTAAAATAATCCGACATAACGAAATATTTCTTCAGAACTGCTTCTGAATGGCTTCATGTCACAAAGGCAACTAAGCGCGTTAACTGGCCAATATTTTAGGGCTCCGTGTCGGCGTAGTTCAGTCGACAAAAATTCATGATGCGCCTTTGCTTTGAGTTGGCTGAGCATTTTCTCTAAGTTGCCTTTTCTAAATTTAGCTTCAGGCGTCTCTAAAGTACGATGATTGGGCAATTTATATGTAATGCTTGTGTTTGTGTGGAGTATTAAAGGTTCTTCTCAGCCGCTTTGGTGCCGCTGTAAATAAAATTTGAAGATAAAAAGAAAATCTAAAGGAATAATGCATGATGTTGATTTTTCTCCGCATATTTGTTAGGAACATATTACGATAAAAAACATTTTATTGTGTTTTATCGTGCGTGAGTGATGCATGAAGGTAATAGACTGCGCGAGTACCTCTAATGATAAGAAGAGCGCCTTGTGATGCTGTGGTACATAGATCATTCGCTCCCTCGGGAGAATACTAAAACCGTCAAAGGGCGCTAATGCCTCGCAATTCTAATTTATGCCAAAGCTTCCACTGCCATGAACGTAATTTGTTACAGCAGTATCCCGCAGCCCCCTCAGTGAACTAAAAATGCGTGAATTGTATCCACGTGTTCTTTCACTCTCTCAACATCCTAGTTCTGAAGGAGCCGAGGATAAAGGTGCATGAATGACGAAACCACCCCATCAGCAGCGCAGGCATCTATTCTTTAAAGCCTTCAAAATGGGACGGGTCGTTGCGCTCTGTATACTTGCGATATATTGTTACAGTGACGCCAGGTTTCGAAGTATGCAGCTTCTCCTGGCTGTTTATTTTTTCTTTGTTCTTCCGTCTTGTTTTTTTTTCATTTTTTTAGAAACGCAGGCGGTATGTCGTGCCAGGAACGGCATCGCATAAGTCATTTCTCAAACTGGACAGTGCTCACTATTCGTGTTCCTTGTTTTCATCTTCACGGGGAGAAAGGAGAAACACTCAGAAGAACGGGATGGGAGGGGACTTGAACGACAACAAATTAGTCACGCGTTTTGCTTGAATAAAAAGCCGCCAGGATGGCATCGTTTCTGTTGTCCTCGCACTCTTTCAATCGAGAATATGCGCATACGCGCCCGACATTCTGCTATTCTGAAGTCTGTCGTAGTACCTTGGGCACAGGGGGCATGAAATGGCAACGGAATATATTTTCACGGGTGGCAACAATGAGCCGTACACAGATGGTTAAAGTAATTAGGGAACAACCTGCGAGATACGGTTCAGAGGAATCCTGTAAGAGAAAAAATTCTCGAGGTCTTTTTTATCTGGATTATCGTCATGCATGACTTGCAGTTGCTCAAGGAAGTAACGAAGTTATCAGAGGGGAGAATTGGGTGGGATGCCATGGGCAACATGACTGCGTTTGTTTATTGCATAACGAACGTGCTAAAGGGTTAAAACATGCGATGCTCAGAGAAAGGTGCTGAAGGAAACTGCCTGAATGTTCCAACTCATCTAAAAGTTTTCTCAAACGGACAGCAGGTGGTAACTCGGGTCATAAATCTGCGAAATGAATGGACAGAAAATCATGGTATGGAGCCTAGCCAATTGGAGAAGTGTGGTATTGATACCCGGAGCCGTGCAAATATTTATGCATATGCTATTCGGTTTCATAATGAAAGCAAGGCAAGAACAGTTTTGTTAAAAATTCTATACAAATTGTGTTGATGGTAGCCGAAGTCGACGTACGCGAATAAGAGAGGAACTTTGTCACAGTTAGCGCTCTTAAACAGTGTCAGACCTTATGAAAGAAACAATACTGAATTCATGTATTACAGAGCCGATCACACTTGTCTAGAGCGCTTGAATGGTGTGTTGTGGAGAAAATTGAATTTAATCTTATCGCAGCTGCTTTGCTTGGGATAAGGCACTGGTGCCTGTGCGGTTAACATTTCTATTAGACTGCTCTCCAACGCAATTATTGTCAATGAAAGTCAATACCGACTTCAGAATTTCGCTTTATTTCCACCGGGCGGTGCCGCGCGAGCGCTCTAGACAAGTGTGATCGACTCTGTACGTTCTATCCTCAGTATCTGCACCAGCTGCAGAAATAACGGGTTCAGGAAAATCCCGCGGCAGAATAAATAGTGCCGCAGAAGTTACGGGCTTACTTTTACGCAGCAAGCACTGTGCGAATTCTCGCTAAACAGGGTCACAAAATTTTGGCCACTGGGCAACATGCGTACTTCGATAACTGTTAGTGCATCTCAGCAGAGTGTACGACGCCGAAAAAGGAGTCAATGGGGAAAAGCTGAGCAAGCTAAGCGAGATAGTGGGAATCCGTTGTTTTGTCGCCTTCTTTGCTGTTGTATTTTGACCACAGGTGCAAAGAGCGCGCCTTTTTATTATTGATCGCAGCGCCGGCATGAGCTGCCCTGGGGACCGGATCATTCTCTTGTAGCTGTTTTGACGAATCTTGATGCACGGAGGTTTCTCGGTGGAGTGGCCACAGATATTTAAAAAAATTTAGACTATCGTTTTGTGCGAGAGGAGATGTAAGCATGAAATGCACGGCAGTAAAGGCGCACCGTACTGATAGCCGCGCACAAGTCTTGGGGGGCGTACGTCATCAGCCTCTTCTTTCTTTTAGCTTTTCTTCACGAGCGACAGCTCCTCCGGCTTCACTGCAGGCAGAGGAAGAAGATGTAAATTCCTTCATGCGAGAGACCTACCAGGCCGTCCTCAACTTACCCCGCCACACCTCTAATGAATACGTCAGCTGAGCAGGGCCTGGAACTGCATGGGGGAATGCTCGTACACTCATGGGCTCGTGTCATGTAATCTCCTTCATTATCGCGAAGATGCCCCTCAATTGACGCAAGTACTGCCCCGGCGGCAGTGCAGCACGTAGCACCAGGCAGACTGAAAGCTTCGTCAAAGTTCGTTTTGGTTCGCCTCCGTGTTTTCTGTTCAAGCACCAAATGCACCTTGGCGCTCAAAAAAATGAAGCTAAAAGCATTTCATGCTTAAAACCGGTTGAACAAGAGTACAGCGTAGTCAGATATTGGCCGAGAGTCGCGGGTAATATTTTACCGGCCCTCCATTTTCTAACCCTTCTCCTTTACTTCTTTCTTCTTCGGCATCTTCATTTTCTCTGCTATATTTCATCACTTGGCTCTTGGCTCTGCTTGCCTTCACTTGGCGCAGATTTTCCGGTCTACCAGGCCTATATAAACAGCTACAATCTGCTTAAGCAACACTAAGAATCAGGTTTTGCTGCCACTACCGGCTTTCGTCGTAAAACTGAGAGTTGAACGATAGCAAAGCCAGTATGAGCAAATTGTGCTGGGCAATATAGCTCAAATTTTCATATAAAACTAATGCGCATTTTTCAAGGGTGAAGCAAAAGCAATCGCCATAATTACATCGCTGTATGAGAGAAATTGATTTCCCCATTTCTCAGAACATTGAAGCAGATCAAGAGTTGATGTGGAGCCTCAATTAAGTGTCCAGCCATTTAGCTAATTTTAATAGAACAATGATGGGCGACTTCTCCTTCTTGCTTTGACCTGCTTTTCTCGTGCTCTAAATAAGCAAGTTAAAAAAACGACGTGTCTCGAGGAACTCTAGTTAAATTATTGCGGATGGTACGCTCGCCGCTGCTTGTCTCCTACGCTCCGGTTAAACATTTCGAGCCACTTGACTCAGCGGTACCATGTTTGCCAAAGTTGATCAGGTTGCCGTTTCTATATTTTATGCTATCAGGAGATATTTTCTCACCAGGAGGATATGGGCGGCACAACCTTTGTTCACGAAAGGGATAATCCCTCCAGACCAGGCCTAGTGACCACAGCGTCACCACGCCGCCGCCAGCGAGCATTTTCCTCGGCAGCTTGTTAACTTTCTAGAACACATTAGGTGTACGCAAAGCTCAAAAACAAATAAGCAAATATAAAATAACGCTTTTACGACACGTAAGAGCTTAACGGAGGCTGTTCGTTTTAACAGGGGTAACAGTGACACAAGACCGGTAGTGGCTCGCTAACCCTTCTGTTTGGCGTTCTATGAAACGCGCGCTAAGATGCCCGCTTTCTTAATACCATACTGAGGCCTCATTGCAGGAAACACAGCGCCTGACGCTTACCTTTCAGAGACTGAAAGTGGTGCCACCGTTTGCGCAGAATAGCGCGGTACGACAGCCATTCAAGAGCCTCTATAGGCTGCGGTCGTATCACTCCTTGCTGTATATTCCACGATGTAGCTTAGTGTAGGAAAAATATGAAGTATGTTAAGAACTTAAGCCTAAAATTAGAAGCTACCAAAGCGATGAAGTTTGCCAAAAACTTCTGCATTTGTATGGGAAGATTTTGGCTGCATAGCGGCTGTTTTATGTCGGGACCGCGACGGCTGCTTCCTCCTCACTTACTGCGACCTCCTTTTGTCACTCCCCTGCACATTCTCGGATACAAGAGCTTAAAATTGCAGACGAGTGCCAGAGTGACAGCAAAATGTTGATGCACCTTTCTAACAAGAATGGTTTGGCTGCCATATATGGTTATTTCTATATTCATTATTTTACAACCCTTCACTTTTCGCAACACACAAAGCTTCAGCACACTCTGGGAACCAGAGCGGTTTATTGAAGGCAGCCGCGGGCATATAAAATTTGCTAAAAGCGCATCATTTGAGGCACAGTGTGCTTGAGTACCATACTTTTACCTTTTCTCATTGCAGATTTTAGTTTTGTTTCAGCATGAATCCCCCCTAATTTCAAGTTTTCTCAGAAAGAAAAACAGGAAAAGGGAAGTCAACAATGCGGGTGTTGCGGGTGGCTTCCCTACAGCTGAAGAGAAGGAAATAAGGAAAGTGAAATAGAATTGCGTCATTGAGGTAAAATGCTCTTGCGTCTTTGCGCGATTTGATATCATACCTCTCTGTTTCAGAACCTGGTTTCTTTTGAGACGTTGTCCAAAACCAACCGTCGCATTCTATTTCAGGCATTTCAATTTTTTTTGCATTTCCATTTTATTTTCCTCACCCTCAAGACTCCACTACATAGTTTCTTCGGTTCCACATTTCCCGTATATAGAGTTGTTTTTATTGCCGGAAAATTGTCGCGCCATTTTCAATTCCTTCTAGTTTCTTCCCCATCAAACCAATTCATTGGAGAAAACATTTTTCTGCTCTAGTAAGATCCCCTACAAAGAACACACAAAAACACAACAACAGCAACAACAAAAGTAATGTTTTCTTGATTGGGCTATGAGCCTACAACCATGTTAGAGGTAGCAATAAAATTTTTAACATACTGCGTGTTTTTGAGGTGTGGTAACAAAAAGTTGTTAGCGCTCCCATTCCATATTTCTTTTAATTCAAGATGTTCAAAGCAACACTGACTTCTATGAAAAAAAAGAGCACCCCTGCAGTCGTATTGTTCTCTGATGTTGCACATTTCTCTGACGTTGCACATTCCTGATATAGAGAAAAAAATTTATTGTTCCCACATATTTCAGCGAAACTGTCTTTACGCGGAAAAGATCTTTATAACACATGTATTTGCTGCAGAGGTAAAAACGTTTCCAGCAAGTCTGCTTCAGGCTATGACACACAACGAAAGCATATACCCAAACAAAATGGCGCTGCTTAGTCGAAAGAATTGGTTTCACTGTTTCCTGGTTTTCGTCTGCACCCAAGGAATGTTCGCCATGGAATAAAATACTGAAAGAAACCCGAAGTATTGTACCTGCCCGTTTTTTTCTGGTGCTTATAGTGCCCAGTCAGGTGTCGACCTTCTGGAAGTGCATGCGTTGCATTAGTTAGCTTTGAACAAGTAGTTTCTGACTATTTTTTAAGTTCAGCCGTTTGCACCAGGAGTTTAGCCGGTTCTTCTCAGGCCATTACAGTAAAAAGGGCCTCGTTTGACTTTGCGCGCCTTTTGCACGCCTACCCTGTGCTTGGCCGCCATACTCAAAAGAGACCGCGTGCGAAGAACAGTGCGAACTATGTTCTGCGGCTGTCATAGCTGCACGCCGAGCGGCTACTAACGATCTGTGCTCAAACTTGCAAACTTAAACGAGTGTTAATGACCGCAAGCTCGTGCTACTCGCTAGCCACTCGCTTACCAGAACGGGCTTCCATTGAGATAGCAGACGTGACACGGTTAGTAACGACGGCGTTTCCGGAAATATTCCGATGCGCCTCTGCCAAAATTTTTCTGAAGCCGTAAACTCGCTTCGAGGACTCGATATTGGCAAAGCAAGCGGCTCATAGTTCACTGTTGAATGGCTCTCTGTTGAGTAACATGGCTCGTTGGAGTGCATTACGTAAATTTAGGGGTTGCTAATGATGAACGACCTGCCACCACGACAGCTGAGTGCCAGCTGCGCCTGATTTCAAGACTGCTTAATGTTCTCTCTGCAGTAAGGGCTCACAGTAATTTAAAAAATAGCAGCGATAACTGAAGCTATTCGATGTTCGCCACGATCATTCTCGAATGAACTGCAGCAGTGATGTCATAAGAAATACAAATTGCTTGGAATGTCATGAACTTGGAAGGCTTAAATTTCAGGAAACATGAAGGGTCGGCAAGATACAAAAAGAAAGACACTGAAGATCCTGCCTGGAAGATAAAAAACGTGTCTTTGTTGAGCTCACCATGATAAGCACACATTACGAGTTCAATTTTGGGATGGGCAGTTTACAAATCATAGGCGTATACTTGCACCTGTTCCACTCTACCATGGCTGTAGACACAGCTCACCTAAGCCTTCATGTTGCTACCATTCCACTGTGCGTGCGGTCAGCCTCAGAGCAACTGTTACTATGACGGTCTGTGGCACGTCCATGCGCGGGTTTGGCGCACTCATTTCAGCCAAATATAGTCAAAGTTTTTTGAGCCTACAGCACGCGTGGGTGAAAGAAGCTCGGCATAAGCGGTTGCTAAGAACACTGGTTTGAGGTTGAGGCAAGCCGTAAAAGCTGCCGTTCGACGAGTTCACAATGGGCTACGTTCTCCGAAGTCGGCCAAGAAACTTAACAAAGCATAGTGGAGAACCTATCCGCAGTCACAAATTGCCGCAGTCTTGTAATGTGATGATTACGAGGAAGAATCTTAAAACATTTATCTTATCTGTAATGCAACAAGAAGCTGGCTGCCCTAATTCCAGTTAAGAGTATCTGCTTCATCGGCACGCAAATATGAGAAAACGTCATAAAGCAATTCAAAAATTATAATTGATGCTTGCTTATGTTTACTTTGCTGAAAATTTTTACTGTCCGTGCTTCTTCGCAATAAAGTTACTTAATGATGATCCATAAACTTACGTGTCCTTTAAAATGTGCACGTGCCGCTTCACATTGATGACTCCCGCACTGAACTTGGGATTTCAATTCAAAACGCGTAAAATTTCATCTGCGTCTTTGGGTACAAGCAACGACCTTTCAGGTTCTCAGAAGAGCGCTCAAGTTCGCCCGAATGATGGTTCTTTCGCTTCGCCTTTTTCTTGGATCGTTCGAGTTTGAAGTTAATGCCTTCAACAAAAGAAGCTTTATGGTATCGATGGGCGTTTGTTCTTGAGCAAACATAAGTGCAAGGAGCATGCAATTCGATAATGTTGGATTCATTTGTTCGATTCTTCCGCCCGCGAGGCGCACGTGCTTTGCGTGAAATGCGAGTGGAGTAAAGGTATTTCGTTATTAAAGAAAGCCATAAAGGTCTCGGGCCTGCTCCTTTTTGGTGGACTACGCTCAAGTGTGACGGCAATAATTAGCGTTCTTTTGTATAGCCTCTCCTTAAAAAGTAGAGAGCCTTCGGCCTTAAGTGCTTTTCTTATTTTAAGGCATTATCTAGCGAATATTTCTCTGGGTCTGCTCTTTGAAGAGCAATTGCCTAAATCACCTCTTTTTGAGGAATAACTTTTCGCAATTTCTAGTGCGTGGCATAACATTTTCTAATAAATGTATTCTTTGGTTCCTCTAGCCTACGAAATTGTAGCTTTTGGAGCCACCAAGACCTTTAGGAAGCCCAAGATGTTTTAAGAAAGTATTGGCATGTCCATGGATGCATTTTACAAACTGCATTTTTTAAATTGTCAGCTTGCTCACGAGAAACATGCATGAGCTCAGTAAAAGATTTTTTTCTGGTTCATTTCATTATCAGCCCCAGATATCAGCACTGTCATTACTTAGCCTAACAAAATTGTGCACGTACCACTCTTGTTCAAGATAAAAAGGAACAATGATCGTCTCTATAATCCTCAAGCTCAAGTCTATCGTTGTTATGCAATATTAATTATCACGTAGTTTCGCGCGTGAGTTTTCATTTGTACGCGTTACGTCTGCTTGTGCCAGCGCGTATATTCGTGCATGTGGTTATTTATGTGCATTTTGTGCCAGTGGTTGCGGCAGCGCTAAGAAACGATTACTGACGTTCACTTCATGCTTATGGCATGATTTAGACCTTCGGTCTGCAAGTGAAAGAAGTTTAGAATTTGAAATGCCCTCCGAATGGTGACGAGTGAGTGAACCTCTTAGAAATAGTAATGTTGATTACTGCTACTAGTACTAATTGTATAGCTACGGGTCAAAAGCTAACCCCTTTTTTCGGTTCTATGGAGCGACATTTATAGAGAGAGCTGTTATTGGGAGCACACCTTGGGCCTTCACATGACTAAAGTTCATCTAGAAAATAGGGTTACTGTGAGAGAAAACACAGACTACAAGAGGATCAACAGAAGCTCGTCGTAATTTCTGTGACCACACAACACCAATCTAAGCTTGTCGAAGCCAAGTCAAGTGAATCCAAAAGTCCATGCGCCCAAGATAGAAGAAGAGAGAAGCTGTAAAGATGGAGAAAGGAAGGATTGGGAGTAGAAAGAAGAGAAGC
This sequence comes from Amblyomma americanum, assembly GCA_030143305.2. NCBI lineage: Eukaryota > Metazoa > Arthropoda > Arachnida > Ixodida > Ixodidae > Amblyomma > Amblyomma americanum. Next base: position 151,093 of record JARKHS020026822.1, read on the forward strand.
ATAAAATGGAGGTAAGTCTTGCAGAAAGAAATATACATGATGGCTCTCGACGAATTCTTTAACTAAGCCGTAACTTAGTTGGGTAACTACTTTCGCTTTCTTGACTTCAACACGATTTATATCCGGACTTCTTCAGAACAATTCTTAAAACTGCAAATGATGACCGAGAGGCCAGTTTCGATCAAGCCCGCCTGAAGGACTTCGTAAAAACAAAGTCTGTGCATTTCGGAGGTCCACATACCCACCAGCTTAGGAGTTTGGTAATCTTGCACAGTTAAGACAAGGCGGAACAGTTGGAGTTTTTATTGCGAAAGCAGTGCTACTCCACCAGCTTTACCCTCCGCAGTGCCATTCGTTACTCCCTCCTCCCATAATATTAATTTTAGGACTCCGAAGCTCATACACCATCAGCCCACCAGCCTTCACCGTCTATCAGGTCTATTCTGGACCGAAAAAGCAACACGAATTCCAATAGGAAGACAGGGAGAAAGCCAGCTGCCCTTCTGAAGTCCCACCAGCTAGCCACCTCATCAGCCTAGCCCCCCTACACCCCCCCCCCCCCCTCCCCTAGAGGAAAGGCTAGCCCCACCTTGCACTATCCTCGACCCATCTCCGGTTGCAGACCTAGAGTTTAAAGAGTAGCAACAATTGTGCGTCTTTGTCCATTACGAAAACAGTTAAAACAATGCACCCTGTTATTATGGACCTTTCATTTAGCTGCTTTCTGTGATTCTCCGCTGTAAGGTACTTTACCGTTTTGACAGGAGTGTAACGCGCGCGTTGGGTGGAATTAGCAGCTGGAAAACTTGCTTCCCTAAAAAAATATTCGAAAATGTTGCTCGTCCTCCTCTATACCTGGAAACAAAGCTATGCTCTCACAAATATATCAATTCAGTTTTATCAGGTAGGAATTTCTGAGAAGTGTGACCTATCTCCACAATTTTTTCGGAAATAACTGGAAGAATTATGCGGCGAGATTGGACTTGACATTTTGAGAAGCTCCATTTGCGCGGCTTTTCGCTGTAAGTACCCAGAATATGCTTGGTTAGCGTACACTTCAGCATGCTAGTTCGTCCTTCTCTAAAAGTTGCTGCTGTTTTTCCTAAAGGTGGTGCTGTACGACTTGGTAATGTACAGAAAATTATAGAATGGGCGGGTAATACTGATCGTGATCAGTTCTTTGAAGTGGGCTGGCAGTAAAAAACTGCTTACGCAAAATTCAAGGATATTATGGTGAACTTGTAGAGCAACAAAAATGCAAGAAGAATACATGGCCAAGTGCTTTACCTAGAGGGCTATTCACATTCTCAACTGTTTACACAGCTCTCAATTGCCTTCGTATTCTAGCGAGGAATTGGCATCAGTGCCCCGCTCTGGGCTAGAAAGCTTTTCCGTGTCAATCTATTGCTCAACGCTCGTAAAGTTACGTGTGGGTGTCAGTTGAGCTCTATGGCTTGTCTGTTCTATAAGCCCCTGAGCAATCGAGAAAAGGCATCACGTGTGACAATGAGTAACCCCGGTCGCCGTCCCCCGACTCCACTTGTGAAACCACACATCTGTACCGAAGTCGTGAGACTTTGCATGCAAGAGCAGTTGCACGTAAAGAGAAGCCGTCCATTCTCTAGGAGTGAGCCGTGTGCAGTACGTTTCAGTAAGAGCCTTTTTCCTTTACCTACTCCAGCGAATTCTCAGTCTCAAGTTGGTTTCGTTGCCAATCACCCAGAATACGCGTCCACCTGCTTTACACGCGTGGCTTGATACACTACGAATCTGTGATATCCTGACACCTTCGACTCATGACAACAAAACTAGGGGCACAGAACGTCGCGTTCGAGTGAATGACACGTCCAGCTGGTGAGCGCGGAAAGTTTGTCGGATTATGCGAGTTGCCGGCAGGTTTTTGCGCAAGCATTCTTTCTTTTTAATGCAACAAATTCAATATTTTGTTGAATCTGTTTTCATCAATGAAAGATCTACACGACAAACACTTTGGGCTATATTCTACTGGCACTACGACGCAAGCACATACTCCACTGCGGCAATAGGTTTTATAAAGTAAATTCAGGGCAGTGCAAATAAAATAAATCACAATGCTTAAACACGAGAAAGTTCACGAATTGCTACAAAAAGCGACTTCATGTGATTTTCTTATACCTAGTAAAACACCGAGGACCTTCGCGTTAAAAAAAGTTCACAAAGTCTTTCCTGTGTTGATAATGCATTCGATGTCTTACGTCCAATTAGAAAGGTGTGCGTGAAGATCCCATGAAATTAGAACCTAAATGCAAGGTCTTTATTACGGCCCCCTTTCGAATGCTTCGATTCTTAATTACGGATTCTTTATTACGAGGTCTTTATTACGGCTTCCCTTCGATGGCTTTTTGCCATATAGCGGCGTAAAAATGTGTGTGTTATGTATATGCATGGGGCGGTTAAAAAACGGCCGCATAAAATGTAATGCCCCTTGGGTAGAGGCAAACAAACTTCTCGAGTGAACAAGATGATCACAAGCTTTTCCAGGCGGGCTGGTAACTAATAATCACACGAATAGCCTCTTCTTTTTTTATTATATTTCAATAATGTATGCTCTGGAGTTGTCCCTAGCTAAATAACTTAGCTCAGAAGCTATTCCACAAAAAATCATTGCTGGCTACTGGTCTAGGCATGGTTAGAAGAAAATATGTATATTGGGGCGCATGGTACTTCTGGTATTCATTTTGCTCTCAGCTAGCTGAATTAGTGCTGACATTTCAACTCTCAGAGAAGTGACTGGGATTTCGTTCCTGGCGGCTGTTTCGGGACCTGGCAAGTAAAGTTTCTGCAATTCTGCGTGCTCTTTTTTTTTCTTGAATTTTAGAATACGGCGCGATTGAAAAACTGAAAGGCTTCAATATTCTGAACCTTGAAGATATTTTCAGTTTTTCTAGGAACGAAGAACATGAAGTTCTTATGTGACGAAGAAATACTTATCTGTTCTCATTGAAATACTCATGTGTTTTCATGCAACGAAGAAAACGTGAATTCCAAGAAGCTGTGATTATGAGCATACGAAGTGGTGTAAAGTTAAAGTTTTTGATTCCCGTTTAAAAGCAGCCGTTTTCCAAGAGCCTTGATAGCTTGTACCCGTGTATGTATTGTCTTCTTTCTCTTCTGTTGGATTTCAGCGTATCAACAGTTGTTGCATATCGGCATTCGTCGATCTGTTGTATGCTGAAAAATATCAATAAAATTGGAACAGAGATTGAATCTTAATATCCTCTCAGGTCTCTGTGATAATCCGTTTTCTCATTTTACACCTCGCCTTAAAGAAACATCGCTTGCCCTTGGCCTGAATGATATTTTATTTTCTCAACGATTAATGCTTCTTATATTTACCAAAGGAAGTTCGTCCTTCATCAGAACACAGAAAGCATCCGTTGTTTGATTGTCGGTAGTGACGTTCTCGCGGCTTTGCCAGGATGATTCGCTCTGACAGCGACAACGAGTTGGTGTTTCCTTGGACGGCTGGCCAGCATTACGCGCAATCGAACGTGATATAGATTGCTTCTTATATTTCGAATTTTGTTCACAGGGGTTAAACATTAAGGGACAGTGCGCTTGATTCTATTATAGCACGGCGGTAGAAATATTTCTTTTAGCTTTGTTGGCAGTTGGCACAATATTTTCTACATTCTGCTAATAACTTGTCGATATTCCTATTTTGTAAGCCTCTTTCGTTTTCGCGTTTTTTTGATTTGCTCTCAAATTACATTTCCGTGCTCTTTGTTTATGAGCGACTTTTTTCTCAGTGGACATTCATGAGTCAGGATATTTGAAAAGGCAATAGGCTTCTGGCTTCAGTTGCCACTTTCAATAAATTTAGCGCAGCTGCACAAGCGTTTTATGTGGGCTCTTTCGTTAAAGGTGATGAGCTTTGCGTTAGTATTGGTGACTTAATCCTTTCACTAGATTGGTATGCAACCTTTAGATGCAAACTTACTATACCAGCCGTTCCGCTGAACATGACAGCAGTGGTTCGCCTATCATCAGTGCGACGCAGAAAAAAAAAAACCTTAATTTTCCAAAGGCGCTCCCCCACCACCCGTGAAAACGAAGCTGCTTCGTTTCTGGATTCCTTTCGACAGTTTGGCCTTCGCCGCTGCCTCTTAGGAAGTTCATTCAAACTTGCTGTCGTCGCCCAAAACAGAAGTAAATTGAGCATCCATGGAGGACAAGTGTAAACAGAAAGATTGAAAAAGTATTTATAGTAAATACTTGAGGCTATTGTGGAAAATTATATCGGACGCGTTAAAAATGAGATACTAACGCTCCAGGGACAGGAAATATTCGTTCTCCAGTAATCACGCGCTTCGAAGCAGTCTCAAACGAGTCTAACTGGAGTTTCCTGCAGTGAGCGTGAGTGAAAGCATGACATGCTCAAGTCCCGTTCGTAAGTGAAGTCGTGCGCGAACGGGATAGATGACGAAAGCGAGCGCCGGCGCTAGAATGCTTAAAGCCACAAGCTGAGCCATCGCAAATTCTTTTCAGCCTCGTCCTTGTAAACTGCACTTGAGTATTTTATGTGTAGCCTCGTCTGTAGCGCATGTCAATGGTCTTCTTGTGTCCTCAGATTGTTACAGTCCACACGCAGTGACAAAGTGAACTTGCTGGAACAGAATTCATCCGCATACCTCGGACCAGTGTTTCTGTCTAAAGGCGTTCAATGTTATTTGACGTTTATAATTTATTTAATGGCGCATCCTTTTCTAAGGTTGCTTGGTCATTGACCGGCTGTGGATTATTTGCATTACCTGGTAGCAACTACGCCGGCCTGTTAAAGACCAAGCAACAAGCGTGCGCTCTGGGCAGTCAAGTTCTGCCGTGCATGCGACGTAGCGCACTCCTTCGCGAATCACGAGCGCACTCTTCTTTGATTTCCTACCTTTATCATTTCATAACTTTTATTTTTATTTTCCGCCTCCTTAAGCACCCAGTTCGTTACCTGGGGCGACCCTTTATTTTCATGGCTGTTTGCGACAACTGTTGCGTGAAAAGTCAGACTTGCCGAGAGTTTCAATATTGTTTTTCTATCCGCGGAGGTTGCTTGCGGGTCTAAGGAGAAGGAACGCTGCAAGATCCGAGCATTCGAGCAGCACCGTACCGCACGGGTTGCTCTGCCAAGCAGTACCTCCCCGTGGATTAACTGCGATCCGTTCACGCAGAAGCTTCCGGTTCGCTTGCTGGAAGGACCGGTTCTTCATTTATTTCTTCCTTTTTCATGCAGTCACTTTTTCTCCTCCACGAAGCACACACACACACACACACTCGATGATCAAAGGATGCAACAACCGAGGTGCCAGCATCTGCTTCGCGTGAGGGAACACTTCCAACTGCGCTGTACCGGAGTGCATTTTGAAAAGGGAATAAAAAGGCACGGGCACGAAGCTAGCCGCTTGTTCTTCACAGGCCTTTAGTGTTTTTACTCAGGATAAACGAGCTAAGTGCACAGTTCTGAGTTGCTTTTGTGCTGTTCGCCTGGAGGAGCACAAATAAAGTACAGCTTCTTGTCGACGCACACCATTTCTATGTGAAGAATCAATATTGATTTTTTGTTATTTAGGGGTAATGCTTGCTTAACGTAAAACAACCATGACGTTACAACTCACAAGGAATCCCAGCCTTCTTTCATTCTCATCAAATGAAGATTAGGTATGAGTGTTATCAAAGTATTCACTTGGTATTGTTAATATTCTGATGCCTAATTTTTAGAATTTTCTCGTGATGTAGATTAAAACAGCTCTATGCTGATGTAAATTTATAATCTAGTTCGTCTACTTCTTTCACTGCTACTAAGCTCCTTACGCACAAATGTGTATGTAAGCTAAAATAAAAAAAATATGTATCTTCAGGTTTTCACTGTTTTCGCTTTATTACCGTCATTTTACAGGCTTCGGAAAAAATCAATAACAAAACTGTCAAGAATTTTTGTCACCGTTGCACTGACTTTATAATCATGTCACAAAAAATTAAGGTGGAACAATATGTCTAAAAAATTGATTGCACTTATCAATATTGTAACCGTTTCTCTTTCCGACAGTAGCTTTGGCGACAGGTAAAATAAATTTTATTTTCATTTCATTTTATTTTAATTTTATTTTTGTCGCACGTACCAGGATAAGAGCGTTGCTCCCTGCCGTTGCGAGTATTTATTTGTAATCTTCCGTTACTTGATAAATTCTACATTCATCATGCTAAATTCGAGGTTAAATTTAGAAACATGAGAGCAAAGCAGGACTGAAACTTTTTAGTTGTTTTAAAATCCTGATAGACCAGGAAGAGCAGAAATAATGTGTTTTTTGTTCAAGAAGCAGGTAATATAAAGTGTTTTATAGGTGCTTCAGTTGCCTCAGTAATCATTAAACAAGACATAATAAAATTGTTAGTTGTACACTGTCAACATAAACATTCCTTAACGAGAAATTTACTTTTTTTCTTGTATTTTTGCCACCAAGTATATTTTCAGGAGAGTTCAAGCAGCACTATGATAACACAAGCCTTTTCAAGCGCAGTTACGCAGCATTTTCGCTGCTGATACAGCGCAAAATCTGAGATTTCTTCTTTGAAGTCTCTTAGACTTCAAGGAAATAAAAATGTTTAACTCGCAAACTCAGTCGCGTATAAAGGTATTTTTAAAGGCGCTTTGGTAAATTTTCATAGATACCTTTACTTTTATTTTTTTTTTCAACTCAGATGCACTTTCATCGGGTAGGAAGGTTGTCATGCTATGCTAAGCTAGTGTGCATCTTATGCGCTCATTCATTTAAGCAAACATTCATCAAACGCTTACTGCAGGCAGATAAATGGCGGACGCTCTGGCGACTGTCTGCTTTTATGCAGCAAAGCTTAGCTCACAGCAGCGCTTATTTAACATTATTTCAAATTTACTTGGAGCATATGTGTGCGTCTACTATGTATGAATTCTCGGAAGACATCAGATATAGGCTCCTTAAACGCTCCCGTCACAGCACTGTCTCTCTATGTCTACCTGACATGACGGTGCTTTTCTCGCCCGAACATAACGTAATGAATGAAAAAAGAAAATGCCTGTTAAGCTTCGCCTACTGCATTTCAGTCGTAATCGAAGATCTGCCACCGAAAGAAACATAGCAAACATTTCAGTTAGATTGACAGGCCGCACAGACTTGCTCTTTATTATAGTAAGCCTGCTTTGGACTGCGTTATTATCTCAAATTAAAAAAGTAGAAGAGATTTCAGCATTTGTTTTCTTTTATTTAAGGGACCACCGTTGCGAAAAACCTTAAGCCTACCCACAGTAGGTCATTTCCCGCTCCGGAATACAGAGAGCAGGAAGAGGCCTATAACCATTAATCAGCCGGACGCGCGCAGGTGGCCGTGCACTATTAGCTGCCCGCGAGCCGGGCCTCTTATCGGGCGGGGTAAGGCCGTTTGTCCCAGGCTATATCGGTATCGGGTCCAATAATGGGGTCCACTCTGCTCGGTTGGCAAACCAGGGTTCTTGCTCAGCCTGCAGCATCCGTCTTCGCCGAATTGTATCCTTTACTGGATGCTAATAAAAAGGCGCTACAAATCACGAGGAAAATTATTGAAAGCAGCCGTGCTTCTTTTTGCCCTTGTACAAAAGAGCCAAGAGGTGTGCTACGCTCTATGTATGTCATGCATTTTGAGCGTGCGTGGAAGTTTCTATCTGTTCATGACAATTAAGAGACTCCACAATGCAGTGACTCCATTTCAGCTTTGCCCTTGCTATTGCTGCTATAGTGTTGGAGTTTTCAGTATACGGTTCCATTAAGCAATTTTTTCGTGGGAGCCACGCTTCCAGTTCACTCTACCTGGCCTCTTCAACGGCGAACACATGTGTATACGCAGTGGCTAACCAGATTATATTCTGTTTCCTGCATGTGTTACAATATTTCGTTCGCCTTTAGGCTCCACGTCACCTCCATATAACATGACTCTATTGTTTTTGCATGAATCGATTGTTGTCGGTGTTCCATTTTTTATATGAAAGCGTTTGGTTCGTCATTCACTAGCAGAATTTTGTCTAGTGTTTTGTACCACAAGCGTCGCGTCTACTGTCTTCTACCCAGTTTCAAAATGTTTGACCCTCTAAACCTCGCACTACTCAAGAAACAATAGTTTATAGCATTCCTAATTTCCAATTGGCGCATAATCGTCAGAGTTTCAGCTAGCAGGTAGCCTCAGCTAAAAGGACTGCTTGATGGGTTGGGAAGAAAATTGCTCGCGAGGAACGTACTCTGCACGCAGCAACAAACTGCATATTCCATCGAGCGACAATCACCGCAAATCAAAGCAGCCGGATGTCGAGCCCGGCGCAGTTATTAGAACACAGGCTGGTCGTGGTGAGGCGGCCAGTGAAAGAAGCCCGCATAATAAACTTTCTCATAAAAACACTGTTTAGAACCGGGGGCGAGCAGTGTATGCTTATGACTTCCCCAAAAAAGAATCAACAAGCCCAAAGAAAGGGTGTCAATTGTTTCCGGTTGTATATTTTTTTTTGAACGAGTGAGTTCGTGAAAAAATGAGCTGTGTAAAAATGACGCTCCGTTCTTTTTTTTATTGTGGCTTGCTACGAAGTCATATTTTAGTAGTCGCTGTAAAAGTCGTGGAAACTGACAAGCGTTTTTCTTAATTATTTACAGCGCTATGGCTTCAATTTAAATCGATGACAACTCAATCAATCATTGAGACTCCCTTTGGTAAGCGTGGCTGCTTGATCAGTCGTAAGCGTCGCAGTGTCCCCCTTAAACAGTGAGACGAAAGAAAAGTGCAGCCGCAGTAAGCGCTGCACAAATGTAGCGAAGGCAATGGCGATACTTCAACCAGGTCACAGCGTTAGAACGGCCAAAAGCCTCGAGCAGTGTGATGAACGCGTCATCATTTGTAGGATGCGGCGTTCGGCCGAAGCCTCTCAGAGACAGACGCCGAAAGGCGCGCAAGAAGTCGATACCTTGATCCAAGCCTGTAGAAAAACGGGACTCCGTGCACAAAACCAAGCTGCGAGAAAGATGACAAGAATAATACTCACTGCTTTAAAGTATGCGCTGTGGTTATTGCTACTCTGAAAAATTCCTTTGAAAGATAGAAAAACCTCAAACTTCTCCTCTCAGTTCTGTTATTTCCTGTATACATTTGTGCCGCATAGTATGTGTCAATGCTTGTGCGGAATGCACCGCAGTACAAGCGCACTACTTAGTTTACTTCAAGCTCGATGGCCCAGAGGGCCTGCGGGATGCCCTTTGCTTCATTAAAAATTCTTTGCGACTATTAGTGGTAGAACGAGTGCCGCAGTGTCTGCTTTCTTCAGAAGGGACATGAGGGAACTCTGTAAGAACAAGAGCCACTCTGAGCAAATTCTGTTGACAGCTTTCCTTTCAGCTGCCATGCTTATCTACCGAACAATCTGAAAACCTTGCGGTATTTGTGAGGATATACGCTTGCTAGCAAGTGTAGCATTTGCAACGATATTCTCTTGTGCTTGTGAAAACGATCAACTTCCCTAAGAAAAAAATTTGGTTTATTATGCAGCGTTCGCCCATGCTGCAGACCTTTTCCACTTCTGTTCGAGTTCGCAATGGGAGAGAAGAGAATTATCATGTCTGTATACAAGCGCAATAAAACCAAAACTTGCAACTCCATAGAAAGCGAGTAAGAAAATATGCGTGCTCTGAAAAAAAGAGCGTTAGCCTATACCATGTCCAGCATTCTTGGAAGAAAATTTCGAAATTCGAATATTGTAAAGGGTTCTTATGGAAATATTGAAGATTAAAGTTCATTCCTACGATGCATAGCCAATTCTTTTTTTCGTTTATTTTTCATCGCATGCTTCAAATAGTTAAGACTGCTGCAGAAAACTGATAGGGAACATTTTAAAGATAGTAAAAATGATGATAGGATGAAAAAAAAACAGCCTTAGAGGGAAGGTGTGGAGATATATTGAATGTGTTAGTGAAATCTCGCAATGCATGACAAAATGTGTTCATAAACTCTTTCTAGATGAGAATTGCTGGGTATGATAAAAAAAATGTAAAACACGCAGCACATTTCTATTTTCTAATTCCTACGCAGTAGTATAAAAAAGGCCGCATCTCCGTGGCTTCGGTGGCATTTAAATGAAACATTCATAGCTGGAATGATGTTCCTTCGTGCAGAGCACCGGGTGTTCATGACACTCCACGAAAATATATCATTACTGATTGAAAAAAAAAATACTTGTCATTTTCTTCATGTTTTACGACTATAGCAACTGCTGATTTATTTAAACATTTAGCCACACGAACAGCATTCGCGAGCTATCTAGTCGGACCATACGCTCAGGTGATGCCAAAAAAGCAGCTCCAAAATATGGCCACGTACTAACGAAAAAAAGAGGCGGCGCTGTGTTCTGCAGCGCCGTTGTGCTGTCGACCAGCAACCGTGCACCCGAGAAGACTTATCCGTGACACCGCAACAGTGAGGAAAGCAATTGCGGCTTTACAGGAGGAAGCCTCTGATAATAATGAGGTGCATGCCAAGTGACCCGCCGCTCCCTCTGAGAGAATAACGTGGCGGCGAGCTGCCTTGTTAGGAAGCCTATCAGCTTGTGTTTCGTCAGTTCTTTGTTTTCAAGTTACTGACCTTATTCCATGTCATTGCCTTCAACGACATTACTCTCGTTGATTTTGATAACCGATGGCTTCCTAGCCATGTTTTTATAGTGCAGCAGCTTGGAAGTCAAGCCTGCTTATCAGATGAATACATTTGCGGCCTTGTGGCTTAACCACAGAATACGTACGTACTTTGTTTCTCACTTCGGGGATCGTTTTAGCATTAGATACACTTAAAAAGTTTGTACTACAGACTTTGAGAAAGTCTGCTTCCTGGATCAGGGAATTCACATTCAGAAACGTAATAAGATCTTGTCTTTGATGATCCGGAAAATTCTTTTATTCTTGTTCTAAGGTTTAATAAGCCATTTTGATCACAATCGGATCTACTTCAAGCTAGCTGTAACTTTTTGTGGCAAGGAACTTTTTGTGGCAAGACGGACGTGTATAGAGCCATGCATTAGCCTGCCTTAGAGTAGAATTATTCTATACACGTGAAGCTCAGCTCTCCTAGAGCGAGGCGCTTCCTAATTGCTGAACGGCATGATTACTCTCCCATTAGACCATTTCCCTATTATACGGAACATACTTTCTACGGCTCCTGGAGCCGCTGCCAACCCGGCGCTGTGAATCGGTACATATGCGGTTTATACCGAGACTAGGTTCTTGGAAAATAGAAACGCCAAAGAGATTCTAACAAACGCTCGGAAAACGTGCCATAAAACATTGTTTGTTTCAAAATTAGTAATAAAGTAGGACATGAGAACTGCGTGCCATCTGAAAGCCAGGCTCTGTAATCTAAATTCCAGTTACTGCAAGGAAATAATGCACTTTACTTTGGCGATATGCAGACTAGTTTAAAAGTAATTTAAAAAGTAACATTTCATAATCAAGACACTAGACACAGTAGCGTAATGCGTTTCTAATAAAAATGCGAAGGCCTCAGGAGGTTTTTTTCTTTATTCCAAAAAATTTCGTCGCCAGAATAGTTTCATTTGCTGCCAAAAGGTGACATTTTAGCCTTTCAGTTTCGCTGTGTGTATTGCGGTACCCACCCCCGCCCCTTCGAAGCGGACGCATTTAACATCCATCTATGTGCCAGTAGCTTATAAGGTGGCGCTATAGCGCTGTTTTGTATTGTGGCAACAAAATTCTTAATCACAAAATAAACCCTGACTTTGTGCGCATTTCTATGAAAATCTCATTGCTCAAGAGTCTGTTTTTTTTATTTCTGGGTTTTTACGTTTTTTTATTCTTTTAAATTACCTTGTGAAGCTATCGCTTTACAGCAGATGTTTGCAGATGTTTCAGCGGTCGCTTTTATATGCCTAAACAAGGAAATCTATTTACCATCAATAAGGAATGTCTTCATATGGCGGATTACCCGCTCCTATTCAGTTTTCATTCACAATTGCGGTCGCAAGAGTGGTATATTGTAGAATTAAAGACGTCTGCTATTTGTTATACGCCGTTCTTGTGCTTCTATGCTATGTGCCGATGCAAGAAGGTGGACACCTAACCGTAGCATGGTCGCGCCTTCTCCTAGACGTCTTGCTTCATTAGGAAAATAGATTTGACTTGACAAATATGCATGCCTAGCACGTCTTATTATTTGTCACATAAAGATTAAGCCACACAAATATCATATTCTGTCAGCAAGAGAAAAAATAGAGACATCGTAGAATTTTTAGAGAACCGTTGGTATTTCCTAAGGTTAAGCACGAACATAACTCAGGAAGCTGAGAGATTATGGAGCATTTTTTGCTTGAGTTTTGAGTCTTTGTCCGGAAGGTAGCAGAATCGTATCCCCTCCGTTGTTGGCGATTTCGTAGGTCGGGGATTGCGAAAACGCCTCTGTTCTGTGCGATAACAGTGCATTCTGATGAACCCCAAGGGTTTAAATTCTTTTAGATTTTTTTCTGTAAAAATACCTCTACCACAGATGCTAACGATGTGTTCTGGAAGACGATTCCAATTAAGGATAGCCAACGGCAAGGCGGATCGATTATATACGATGGTTCAACCTGAAAGGCATCGGGAGCTTTGACAGTTGTTTAAACCGCGGGATGTGGAATAAGGTCGAGCAAGAAGCACGGTTGAAGGATTTTTACTGCAGAGTATCTTTTGAAATAGGCAGATTGATGCGGTTGTTATCCGTGATTGCAATGTAGGAAGATGTAGGGATTATATAATCTTTGTTTACTGGCTTAAAAAAAACTGATTTAACCAGTATGGTCTTCGAATGATGTGAGTATCGTCGAGGTTCAAACAGCTGAGCAACCAATATTGGAAAGTGAAAGATATTGCAACAGACATATTAGCTCGCGTCTGCAATCTGTCAAACCTTGTTGCTCTTAGAAACAACTCAGCTGCAAGTTGAACGATAGCCAATGGCAAGGCGGATGGATTATATACGATGGTTCGAGCTGAAAGGCATCGGGAGCTTTGACAGTTGTTTAACCTGCGGGATATGCGATAAGGTCGAGCAACAAGCAGGGTTGAAGGATTTTTACTGCAGAGTATCTTGTGAAATAGGAGGATTGGGCGGTTGTTCTCAGTGATAGCTATGTAAGAAGAGGTAGTGATGCTATAATCTTTGTTTTCTGGCTTAAGAAAACTGATTTAGCCAGTATGGTATTCGAATGATGTCAGTATCGTCGAGGTTCAAATGGCTGAGCAACCAATATTGGAAAGTGAAAGATATAGCAACAGACATGTTAGCCCGCGTCTGCAATCTGCCAGACCTCGATGCCCTTAGAAACAACTCAGCTGCAAGTTGAACGATAGCCAATGGCAAGGCGGATGGATTATATACGATGGTTCGAGCTGAAAGGCATCGAGAGCTTTGACAGTTGTTTAACCTGCGGGATATGCGATAAGGTCGAGCAACAAGCAGGGTTGAAGGATTTTTACTGCAGAGTATCTTGTGAAATAGGAGGATTGGGCGGTTGTTCTCAGTGATAGCTATGTAAGAAGAGGTAGTGATGCTATAATCTTTGTTTTCTGGCTTAAGAAAACTGATTTAGCCAGTATGGTATTCGAATGATGTCAGTATCGTCGAGGTTCAAATGGCTGAGCAACCAATATTGGAAAGTGAAAGATATAGCAACAGACATGTTAGCCCGCGTCTGCAATCTGCCAGACCTCGATGCCCTTAGAAACAACTCAGCTGCAAGTTGAACGATAGCCAATGGCAAGGCGGATGGATTATATACGATGGTTCGAGCTGAAAGGCATCGAGAGCTTTGACAGTTGTTTAACCTGCGGGATATGCGATAAGGTCGAGCAACAAGCAGGGTTGAAGGATTTTTACTGCAGAGTATCTTGTGAAATAGGAGGATTGGGCGGTTGTTCTCAGTGATAGCTATGTAAGAAGAGGTAGTGATGCTATAATCTTTGTTTTCTGGCTTAAGAAAACTGATTTAGCCAGTATGGTCTTCGAATGATATCTTTATCGTCGAGGTTCAAATGGCTGAGCAACCAATATTGGAAAGTGAAAGATATAGCAACAGACATGTTAGCCCGCGTCTGCAATCTGCCAGACCTCGATGCCCTTAGAAACAACTCAGCTGCAAGTTGAACGATAGCCAATGGCAAGGCGGATGGATTATATACGATGGTTCGAGCTGAAAGGCATCGGGAGCTTTGACAGTTGTTTAACCTGCGGGATATGCGATAAGGTCGAGCAACAAGCAGGGTTGAAGGATTTTTACTGCAGAGTATCTTGTGAAATAGGAGGATTGGGCGGTTGTTCTCAGTGATAGCTATGTAAGAAGAGGTAGTGATGCTATAATCTTTGTTTTCTGGCTTAAGAAAACTGATTTAGCCAGTATGGTATTCGAATGATGTCAGTATCGTCGAGGTTCAAATGGCTGAGCAACCAATATTGGAAAGTGAAAGATATAGCAACAGACATGTTAGCCCGCGTCTGCAATCTGCCAGACCTCGATGCCCTTAGAAACAACTCAGCTGCAAGTTGAACGATAGCCAATGGCAAGGCGGATGGATTATATACGATGGTTCGAGCTGAAAGGCATCGGGAGCTTTGACAGTTGTTTAACCTGCGGGATATGCGATAAGGTCGAGCAACAAGCAGGGTTGAAGGATTTTTACTGCAGAGTATCTTGTGAAATAGGAGGATTGGGCGGTTGTTCTCAGTGATAGCTATGTAAGAAGAGGTAGTGATGCTATAATCTTTGTTTTCTGGCTTAAGAAAACTGATTTAGCCAGTATGGTATTCGAATGATGTCAGTATCGTCGAGGTTCAAATGGCTGAGCAACCAATATTGGAAAGTGAAAGATATAGCAACAGACATGTTAGCCCGCGTCTGCAATCTGCCAGACCTCGATGCCCTTAGAAACAACTCAGCTGCAAGTTGAACGATAGCCAATGGCAAGGCGGATGGATTATATACGATGGTTCGAGCTGAAAGGCATCGGGAGCTTTGACAGTTGTTTAACCTGCGGGATATGCGATAAGGTCGAGCAACAAGCAGGGTTGAAGGATTTTTACTGCAGAGTATCTTGTGAAATAGGAGGATTGGGCGGTTGTTCTCAGTGATAGCTATGTAAGAAGAGGTAGTGATGCTATAATCTTTGTTTTCTGGCTTAAGAAAACTGATTTAGCCAGTATGGTATTCGAATGATGTCAGTATCGTCGAGGTTCAAATGGCTGAGCAACCAATATTGGAAAGTGAAAGATATAGCAACAGACATGTTAGCCCGCGTCTGCAATCTGCCAGACCTCGATGCCCTTAGAAACAACTCAGCTGCAAGTTGAACGATAGCCAATGGCAAGGCGGATGGATTATATACGATGGTTCGAGCTGAAAGGCATCGGGAGCTTTGACAGTTGTTTAACCTGCGGGATATGCGATAAGGTCGAGCAACAAGCAGGGTTGAAGGATTTTTACTGCAGAGTATCTTGTGAAATAGGAGGATTGGGCGGTTGTTCTCAGTGATAGCTATGTAAGAAGAGGTAGTGATGCTATAATCTTTGTTTTCTGGCTTAAGAAAACTGATTTAGCCAGTATGGTATTCGAATGATGTCAGTATCGTCGAGGTTCAAATGGCTGAGCAACCAATATTGGAAAGTGAAAGATATAGCAACAGACATGTTAGCCCGCGTCTGCAATCTGCCAGACCTCGATGCCCTTAGAAACAACTCAGCTGCAAGTTGAACGATAGCCAATGGCAAGGCGGATGGATTATATACGATGGTTCGAGCTGAAAGGCATCGGGAGCTTTGACAGTTGTTTAACCTGCGGGATATGCGATAAGGTCGAGCAACAAGCAGGGTTGAAGGATTTTTACTGCAGAGTATCTTGTGAAATAGGAGGATTGGGCGGTTGTTCTCAGTGATAGCTATGTAAGAAGAGGTAGTGATGCTATAATCTTTGTTTTCTGGCTTAAGAAAACTGATTTAGCCAGTATGGTATTCGAATGATGTCAGTATCGTCGAGGTTCAAATGGCTGAGCAACCAATATTGGAAAGTGAAAGATATAGCAACAGACATGTTAGCCCGCGTCTGCAATCTGCCAGACCTCGATGCCCTTAGAAACAACTCAGCTGCAAGTTGAACGATAGCCAATGGCAAGGCGGATGGATTATATACGATGGTTCGAGCTGAAAGGCATCGGGAGCTTTGACAGTTGTTTAACCTGCGGGATATGCGATAAGGTCGAGCAACAAGCAGGGTTGAAGGATTTTTACTGCAGAGTATCTTGTGAAATAGGAGGATTGGGCGGTTGTTCTCAGTGATAGCTATGTAAGAAGAGGTAGTGATGCTATAATCTTTGTTTTCTGGCTTAAGAAAACTGATTTAGCCAGTATGGTATTCGAATGATGTCAGTATCGTCGAGGTTCAAATGGCTGAGCAACCAATATTGGAAAGTGAAAGATATAGCAACAGACATGTTAGCCCGCGTCTGCAATCTGCCAGACCTCGATGCCCTTAGAAACAACTCAGCTGCAAGTTGAACGATAGCGAATGGCAAGGCGGATGGATTATATACGATGGTTCGAGCTGAAAGGCATCGGGAGCTTTGACAGTTGTTTAAACCGCGGGATGTGGAATAAGGTCGAGCAAGAAGCACGGTTGAAGGATTTTTACTGCAGAGTATCTTTTGAAATAGGCAGATTGATGCGGTTGTTATCCGTGATTGCAATGTAGGAAGATGTAGGGATTATATAATCTTTGTTTACTGGCTTAAAAAAAACTGATTTAACCAGTATGGTCTTCGAATGATGTGAGTATCGTCGAGGTTCAAACAGCTGAGCAACCAATATTGGAAAGTGAAAGATATTGCAACAGACATATTAGCTCGCGTCTGCAATCTGTCAAACCTTGTTGCTCTTAGAAACAACTCAGCTGCAAGTTGAACGAGCTTTCCCTGCGCAGCCAGAAAAAAAAATGGAGAGAAGAAAAGGGCGGTTCCTATCAAAAATCAAATCAAACAGAAGACCGAAAATGTTTAATATAGGTTGCCAAGCAATCCAGACTTTTGCAGCAATGCAGCCCTCATTGGTCAAATTTCGCTGAACCTAGCAAGATACCTCTAAATCTGAAAAAAAAAATGCGTTTTTCCCGAGGAATGAGTTGGAAAAAAGGATAGCTGATTTGATTCCTCAGGGAAAATATTAGTTTTACTGATTCTCAGAAAAGACCTTAGGCAATCTGACGTCAGAAGAAATAAAGCCTAGACAACTAGAACCAAAGTGGTCCCGACGAACACTGGGGACGACATTCATGCGCGCTCCTAGTTTTCAAAGGCTACATTTATTTCATTTCTTCTTCAATTCAATTTATTCGATTTATTTTCTAGAAACTGACAAGGGCGAAAATAAAAGCAGGGCTCTCGACTGCTTGACAGGCCTCGCCATCCTTGTGTTTCAACAGTGGTACTATGTAAAATATGTACATCAAATGGTCATTGTATCGAATGTCACCCATCGCAACAAAAAAAAGTAAACATATTCAACATTTAAAAAAATTAATAAAAGGACGTCAGCAGAATAGAAATTGAATGTTCTATTGCTAAGATAAACAATTTAGCTTGAATCATAATCAAAGCGGTCACACATAAAGCAGGCGGATTCAAAATCATTATTCTGACTGTATAATTGATTCTTTGGTGTGAACCAGCTCGTATATGCTGTAGAAGAGTTTTTGCTTTCTCCTCAGGTCAACTAATCGTCCAAGCTAAGCATCGAGTGTGGAATATCACCAAAAAAGAGCGATAAGGGTTTCACTAATCCATATTAAAACAAGGTGTAGTGTCTTATATAAGCAGTTGTCGTTCGTTTGCGCAAAACTCTAAGTGGGGCTTGCGCATAGTGCTACAACGTCATCTTTCTTGAGATAATCATTGTTGAATTTGAAAGAAAACCCAAATTCACAAACTTGAGAAGCTGAGGAGCAAAGAAGAACCAAGAGCAGTTAGAACACACTGTGCTTGAATAAAGAGAAAAGTCGCTGAGTAGATAGCCCTGAATCACAAATCGTAAAATTTCAAGAGTGGGCACGCAACCTTAATACATCACGAAGGCCTCAACAAAAGCTTCTGAAGAATTCACTACACAGAAGAAAGCATATTGCGCTCGAATCGGGAGACGACAAGCTCAGAAGTACTCGCAGCGACTTCAAGAGCCAAATAAGTTCGTTACAGTAAAGCCAGAATTTCAGAAAGTTTCAATCCGAAGCGATGAGCACGTTCTGGTCATATCCTCTGACAGGCAGTTCACCGAAGTGGTATGGCACTCGTCGGGTGCACTCTGTCTGCGGATTAGGGCGCCGCTGATTGGGCAACTGCCAGGAGCCTGAGTTCAGACATATCCCACTTATTATCGTCCCGCTTTTTCCTTCCTCTTTCTCTTATTTTTCGTTTCTTCTTCTGAATTACTCCACACTCAACGAGATGTGTATGTTGCGCGCGCCTCTTTTATTTCGTTCTTTCTCCGGTCTGAGACTATACTTCAAGCCGTTCTCTGATAACTGTGCTTATTTTGTTTGTTTTCAAAGCTCCTTTGTTTTTCCAGATTATTAAATTTCTAGTCGGCAACTTTTCTTCATTGTCCTTTTGATATGCCAATGCATTTCTTCCTCGTGGATTCTGAAAGGGAGCGCACTCATCCAGCGTCGCCTGTCACTCGACGGCAGCCGTGCGAGTTTTCGAATGGCCTTGTAACTTTGATTTTGAAGACGTGAGTGGAAGTGCTGATAAACTGCAAGAGCACGGAAATGGACAAAAGAAAACATTCAGTATGTTTCTCGAATATTATAATGCAGGACAGTCGCGTGTAAGCTCTGGGACGCACAAAAGGCCGGCCACATACACCACTCGTGCGACCTAATTTTTCGGTCGCCAAAATTTTCACATTCGGTTAATGGTTCCGACCAGCATAGTGTTAGAGCAAATACTCTAAAAAATTCATAGGCAGCTCGGAAAAATTTGGATGAAATTTACGGCTTCCGTGGCCTCTGCACGATTCCAAGAAACCAGAATGAGTATGAGAAGAAGATGCTTCTTCCATGCTTAACACACTAATCGGGGGCCACAGTACACCAACGCTCCATGCACGTGCTTTACAAGAGGCAGCTCTGCTAAAAGCTATTGGTTCTTTCGCATCGACGCAGCGTTCGACGACGGGAGATGTTCTTGCACGTGCACGTGCGCAATCATTCTCATCATCAATGTTCGTATGAAATTATTACTGATGCACTAATACACTGAGTATCGAATCTCCAATAGCTTACCGTTTCTGGAGAGCAGTAATGCTATTTTAGTTATTAAATGTCCTCTTCAATGAGTAGGTCAGTTTGCGGATGCTCAGAAAGCAATATCTTTTCTGTAGGTGAGGTGCTTCAAGAACTATGACTATGCTTCTACGTTGCTTGCTCCACTGAAAATATTAAGTTAAAAATAGTGCGCTTCACGCCGCACGGGAATAAATCTGCAATATTGTTTCATTACTGCTAACAATCACCATGCATCACGTCAGAAAAAAAAGGAAGTAGAAAAAATCAACGCATAATTCGGCCCATGAATCAACTAAAGTAAGCACCGAACTGCAGATTAAATGAAGTTTTTCCAATGTTAGTATGAAAGCTTGCAAACATGAACACAAAAAGCCTCACAACCTCCAGTTCTCCAGACGCATAAATGAGTGATAGAATGCCAATCAATAAGAAGCAAACGCAAAAGTTGCAAAATAAAATGC
The DNA here is from genome assembly GCA_030143305.2 of Amblyomma americanum. NCBI lineage: Eukaryota > Metazoa > Arthropoda > Arachnida > Ixodida > Ixodidae > Amblyomma > Amblyomma americanum. The sequence goes on from JARKHS020026822.1 coordinate 170,938, forward strand.
CGGCTATATTTCTTCAAGCTGAGATATAAATTATTTGAACTCTGAATACGGAGAGGAAATTTTGGACACCAACCAACCAAACAAACCTGCCGATTTTCAATGTGAGCGCTCCAAAAGGAACCACCTCCACTTTGCCTCTCTCTTGGTGCCTATTTGATCTGTCATCCATATGACTGCGGTACCGATGATCACAGCAGAACTTTGTCTTTGAGACAGGAACGAATAGCGCCACCGAAGACGAACGCAGTCCACTAACTCTATTCGCCGATATATTGCCATGTTTATTTATGACCAGGCTGTTTATTTTCTTATGTTATTTTGCAACAGAACCTTCTCAGAATAATGTCAATAGCTATACTAATTCTTACTCGACAAAAAGCTTGTTTTTGACGAGCCAATCAACCAATAATTGACTTGTGCTTATTTCACGGCGACAGTGACGAGCGGTTGCTGATTTCTGTGGAACGTAGCGGTGCATCATTCTGCTTATGAGCGGCTCCGGATTGAGTATCTATATATGCTCTGACGCTTCCGAGAAAGGGGCCGCCATGAGGAGCCAGGCTTGTTGACCCACGGGAGTTGGTACATTGCTAACGAACAAGCGAGGCTGGCCCAAATCCTCTGTCTTCATAGATCACCACAGGGGTGGTAAGCGGAGATGGATCCAAACATAGAGCACTGTAGCCACGAAGGAAATGAAGACTTTTGTTTTACCTAGCGTCTCTCTCCTGTCATTCCGCTGGATTGGTTCTCCCAGTGGCGGTTTTAGTTGGTAGCGCATATATCCACTAACAGATTCGGCAACCTCTGCTCTGGTGTGGAGCTGATAGTGGAAGTAAAGAGACCGTGCCATTTGTGTTGATGGTTGTGCTACTTATAAAAGAGAAACAACAGAATAAAAACAGAAGAAAAACAAAAATCTGACGTTAGCTTGAGATAGGATTAGCTGCGAATTTAGCCTATCATATCATCCTCTTTCTCACTGCCAATTTCGAGGGACTGAGAAAATCCTTCCTCTTAAACCTTTCCTTCTACAAGAGACGTTCATACAACATTAATTGCTAAGCGTATTATCTTCCAGAAAACTAAATTAGAGCAAAACTCAAAACCGGACTTGTTCGTGAGCATTCAGGGTGATTTTGCGCGGCGACAGTATAAAAGAGACGAGAAAAGAAGTCAGCGTCCATTTCATCCTTCTTTGCGAGTGCAGTTTCTGCTGTCGCCGTGAAATTATTATCCTCCATTAAATTAAGCCTGCAGCTTGGCGACGCGCTGTAGGCCATCTCAATCACTCAGCTCTTTGTGGAAACGTATATGTAATAGACCCACAAGCCGAACTTAACGAGTCATCCTTCCTGATTTTCAATCCTTCAGGCTGCGGTGCGGTTCTCTTTGTTTCATGTTTCAGTTTTGTCTGTAAATCTGAAAGTAAAGGGCTGAGTAAGCTCCTAGGGCTTTGGCCATCATTATCCTGGAAATGTCGACAGTGATATTTTAAAACTAACTTGTAAGGGTTATAAAGGTAACTCAATGATTCGTGGGGAATTTTCTGTGACAATTTTTTTTAACCTTTTAGTGTTAAATCAGTTTTCATCCATGATGTCGAATACTATATGCTCTGCAAAAAGCACACCTTTGTTGCCTGATTCCAAAAGAAAGCAGTGACTGAAGGGCTGTAATAAGTTGGCTTTGAAGGAATAACCTGCATAAAAGTATGAATTTCAGTACTTTATCCTTCCACGGCCAAACATAACGGTTAGGTTAAATGTGCCCGCAATAAGTACATTGAGCCTGCATACATGTCCTGCGCAAAGCAGGTGCTTGGCTGCCTTTGCAGATTCATGCCGTTTTGAGTCAAATAGTTACATCTACGTGAAGAAACAACATAGGACAACTTTTTAGCACTTAGTTGTTTTTATTTTGACTGTGTGCAATGCTTAAGCGCCTTGCTTTCCACTTTCCTCTTTATTGTGCACAATTTACAAGCCAACCACAGCTTTTACTGAATTCGAACATACCTGGCAGCTAAAGACCAAGAAAATTACAAATCTCAGCCATTAAGGCTTTACCGTTGCACCGCTCATATTCACTGTGACAAGGTCTACCTCTCGACCCTCTCGCACACAGCAATACTGCAGCTCAAAACTGGTTGGGCTCAAGTACGCCCATCGAGAACCTATGTCACAGTTTCCTAAGCGTAAGCAAGCAGCGGTATACTCTCCTGTGTTGCATGATATAAAAACTTCACATGCCATACATAACGACTGCTCCGGTGAAGCGATGGTCCCGGATTTGAACTACAGACCAGAACGAATTTTTTTTTTCTTCTACAATGTGTCTGTGAAAGCTGTATAGCTTTCTTTTGCAGCCGTATGGTTGCACGAGGGTAGATGTCAGTGAGTAATTACATAACTGTTACAAATATACTCCAGCTTGGGGGTTTCCCTTAATCAGTGGACTAACGGCGTTTGTGCTTAGAGAAGTTGGCCAATTTTCTCTCGCCCTACTATACGCAAGCATTCCTAGTCAGCTCAGGTGGTAGAGCGACTTCTCCAGTCAGGGGGTGTCCCGTGTTCGAACCCCAGTTCAAGACGAATTTTTTAACTACAAAGTTTCCGTGGGTATTCTAAGCTTTCCTCTTCAGCCGCATCACTGCAGTTGGGCAGATGGAAATGAGTAATTACTTTTTATGATTAATCTGCAATAAAACGCAATAAACAATGAAATTTATCGAACAACTAACTCTAATGGCGGGATACTTAACCTGGTAATAAATCGGAATACAAAGAAAGAGGGGGTTATGAAAAGGTTCCAAATTCTTTTTTATAACGATATCACGAATAGGTGACTAAATATTTATATTATTCTTTGATAAATCATTTAGACCATGCACTACCAAAATAATAGAAAGAAAGGCAAAACCATAATATGTCCAAAGTACTTGAACATATTACACTTAAATACGTTAACATTTTTTCTTGAAAATTAACGTATAATATTATCATTTCAACATGACTTCACCAAGGGCTATCAGCGGTAACACAAATAATTGAATTACAACACAACTTTTCCAAGCGTAGAGAGCCAGTAAAAAACAGACTTAATACTAGTTGATTTTTCAAAAGCAATTAATTGAGTTACGCATGCTAAACTAATTAGCAAGCTATAAACTACACTAATTCACTGATCTATAGTTACCTTCATTAGGAAAGGGTTATCAAACAGACCTAAATTTGTAAAAATAAGCAAACAGCTTCCTATAAAGTTCAAGTATTATGTATTGTTCTCCAGGGTTGCGTCTTGTTCACTGTCCTCTTCCCAATTTTCGTCGGTGATTTCCCGGCTGTTCATAACGTAAACATACGACTCTTCGAAGACAATCACATCGTTTATCAGGAAATCAACATATTTCATGAGCATAATCTTCTTATAAATGCATAAAAATATATCAAAATGGTGCATAAAGTGGCAGGCGAGTCTCAACAACTGTAAAACAGCTAGTGTGGCAATAACAAGCAAGATGCATCAATCAAAATTTCATATATAATAATGACGTACAACTCACTTTAGTGACTTGAACATCTCGGCGTAATTATAACCAATGACCTCAGATAGAATGCACACATATATGTGATTACTTCAACAGCTCTAAAACGACTCCTTTATACTAGAAGACAACTGCGCCTACTCTCTTCCGATATTTAACTGTTAGCTTAGAGCAATTTCGTTATATGTGTTATCGAATATGCTAAGGTCATTTGAATGATTTGTACTATTCACAGAAATAACTAAACTAGAAGCAGCGGAAAAAAAGCAGTGAGATTTATAATTAACAAATACAAAATAACTGATTAACCAACTGTGAAGAAACTAAATGGAATACTTAAATAAGCAAACCTGTGCAAAATTCGCGTCACCTAAGCTGATATCTCAGTTAATTTATCTATACTTAAACAAGGCACTACTAAACCTATGTTCTTCTCTTAAGCAAGATCAGCGCGTCATAAACATTTCTTTACATTTAACGAGCATCATTTCAATGGTGACTGCTTTAAATACTCAGTTTTTCCTACAGCAATAGAAAATGTAGCAGGCCAAATCTTTTTATTCGTAACGGTTCACCACTGATAATGTTTACCTCTTTATTTAAGAGCATAAAGCGTAATCAGAAAATTATTTCCTGAGTTTTTTTGTCTCTGTATTTTTCTACCTTTTAAATGAACAGTTAATGGTGTTTAAACTTGTTTTCAGCTGTGACGCTATACACAAACCACCGATATTACTTTCCTGTCTCTGGCGAGGCACCTATTGCATCAGGCTTGATTGTATGCTGTTTCTAATAAACTGGCGCTCCTTCTGTTGCTATTCTAGCACTTAACCCACAGTCGTATTATTTTATGACGCTTTTATGTTCACTTATGTTACGGCTTTGTTTTAAGGGACTAGTTACTAATAGTGAGTATCCTTCATGCTTTCAATTTGTTGTTCTTGATTTTTTATGTTTTCAAATTGAATGTGTTTTTTTCGTCCATTATTGATTTTTAAGGCCCTGCTGCAGCAATCCAACATGCGATGAGTAGTGTCTGTAAATAAATACAATAAATAACTAAATAAACGCAGTACTTTCTGCGACTTATAGTTGATATATCGATTGCATTGCACGCTCGATGGAATACAAATCTTCTGCAGAAAGGCTGCACGCCACAGCGAAAGTTATGCTGAAGCAGTCGTTCTTTTCCCGAAGGAGTGACTTTGCTGTGCCAGGGTCAATGTGAGACAAGCAAGCGAAACATAACATTAAATCGCTGCGAAACCTACCTTTGCGTTCAATATTGGGCGCAGATTAATAGCTCACGACATAAGATGTGTTCTCAGCAACGAAAGGTTCATTGCGCTGCAGCTGGAAACTAGGAATTTAGGGCCTCTGAGCACCGAGAAGAAGGCTTACAGATCAATACGCTGAACTTATGCCCCATAAAGGCAAAGGCAGCAAGCTATGACCGAGCATGAAAAATGCGTTCTTCACCACTATGAATGAGGGCCTTAGAGAAATGCCGCGTTGGAAAAAAATGTACTGCAGACTACCGAGCATGTCGTCCAACCTTAATTATATATGCATTTTCTGCCTTCCGTTTATGCCTTTCTTATTTTTGTGGGTAGGCCGCTATTCCCGCAGGGGCATTGTGCTATCAAAAACCACCAGGCTGCCGCGTATGTCGGGGCCAAGGCCTTTTCGTAGCTCCCTTTTTTTCTTCTCAACAATCAGAGTAGTGAGGTCTACAGACTTTGAAAAGATTTTTCATCTCACAGAGATCCCGAGGCCCCGAATATGATAGGCTTTGTTGCAGCAACTAGGCCATGTTCTCTATGACTCGTCAGTGCGTTCCTTGTGCAACTCGGAGAAGAATGAAAGGTATCTGAAGTGCGAAGCTCCTGTCCTAATTCCGCATCAGTTTTATTATCACGTCAGTTTTAGAATCGCCTGTGCAAGCGGAAATGGGGGCCACCGTCACACATTATAAAGTCGCAGTCACGCGTGGCCTCCTCGCATATAACAAACGTTAGGCTGCTCTTCCCGAGAAAACTCTCAACATCAGTCATTAAGTTAGCGGCCCCATGCGTGGTGGGCAATTATGCATGACCTGATCATCACAACCATTATCATCATACTGAGAAAACTGGACAGCTTGAGAAGTGCCAGTTAAATTAGATCGGTTGCGAGAGTTTTCACGGCAGGAGCAACATGGGTCTGACAGGTCCCACCAGTGGGCGTGCTTGAAACACCCACCTGCCGCAGCGTTAGCGCATCGCTTAACCGCTGCACCACTGCGCAATTAGTGGTAAGAGTACACCCAGCTATTTATGAATGTAAAGTAGCAAATGATAAATTACACATATATAGGCAATATCCTATTGCTGTTGTATCGTCCTAAGCATAGAAAACAGAACACGTAGTGTATGGCGTCTGTTAATGATGATGATGATGATGATGATCGTCAATTGTGACACTGCGTCGTCAATGATCGCCAATCGTCACACTGCTGGCGTTATCAAGTAGAGACGGCCTGTCAGCGCTGTCTGAAACCTGCCGAACTTTGACAGGATGTTCAGAAGACTTGCAGAGTTTCCAGATGACCAACGTTCCCGCACACACGTCATTGGTACTAGCGTGCTTTGCAGGCAAGGTTATTCGCCAAGCATGTAGTATATCCGCAGCGATAGTTGCTCCTGGTTTCGATGTAATGCACTGGCAATGCTGACAGTCGGTCATGGCCGGCACTTGACTGTTCAACAAAGGTCGTGATCCGTGCTCATATTCAACGCGCTTAACGGTATGCAGCCTTTTCCGGTAGCTCTCTGACTTCGTGGGAAGCTAGCTCGCACTGACGAGCAAGGGGCACGGTGCACGACAGCGTCAGAGAAGAATCTTCAAGAGGAGGCGTTCACAAAAATAGTGACCTGACATCTTCTCAAGCGGCTGGTACCGAATCATGTCGTCCGCCAGACAAGCTCCCAGACCCACACTTAACTGCAAGGCTGCGAAGCGAAGAGGCGTACTCATCTGCTGTCTCACCGGAAGCTTGGTCTTGGCGGCGAGAAGAATGATTAGCAGAGATCACGTTCACGAAGAATTTGTAGTGCGCCGCCAGCAGGGACAATGCCTTGTCGAACTCGTTAGTGCAACGCGCTTCGTCACCAGATTGGGAAATCGCGGCCAAGGGCCTCGAAGTTGATTACAGCAGTAAAGTGTAGAAGACTCGCTCACGTTCAGTGCTCAGTGCTGAAGCAGTTAGGCATAATGACCTTCCGGCTGTATGCGGCCACTATGGAAGCACCCGACGTCGGCAGTTCCGGAGCGCAAGCTCTGATTGCGCCAAGGAACGGGAGGATTTCCAGTAGCCGGTAGGAAGAATGGCGGCGGGTGGAAACCCAAGAAACTCATGACGGAATTAAAAAGGCCCCTTCCACTTCAAGTTTCTTCGAACCCCATTCCCTTCTTCAAATAATTTTGTATTATCCTCAGTATGCGAAACATAGGACACGTATGGTATGGATCCATTATCAGGCTGTTCAACATTTCTTCTTCTGTCGCGTCGGCGTGTGTGCGTGCCCCGCTCTACTTCTCACCCTTTATAACAATTACCATCATCGCGCCATACCCTTAAGGTGAAGCTACTGCTGAGTTGAGGAAAGCAGGACCGTTGAGACGCCAACCGGACAGCTTTATTCCAACCAGGCGAATGTCGGCCCGAACCCCGGACGCGTGTTAGTTGCCGCGAGGCTCGCGAGAGCCCGCAGTAGCGCAGCGCAGCCAAGCCAAGCCAAGCAGACGGCCTAGCCACTGCATTTGGCTACTGCCTACAGCTACAAAAAAAATCAGCAGAAACAGAAAATGCTAACGCATTCAAACGGTTCATCGTAGACCACCTAAGCGTTTTTTTTTATTTTCCTTCATTATATCCATCAATGTGTTTCTTCAGTGCTTGAAAGAATATGGCTTGAATAAAGTGGAAGCGTCAGACTGCCCCAGCTTGTCAAATAGACAGGCGTGACGTTTAGTAATGAGTTTGATTGATAGAGCATGCAGTGCCATTGCTTCTGCGATGCCAGTGGTACAGACAAAAATTTTTATTGCGGTGTTTAAAGATTTTACGAATGGTGCTTAAAGAGACTTGAAGTGGCCTTTTCACTTCCGTCATGAGTTTCTCAGTTTTCCAGGCGCCGCCGGCCTCTCTGCCGAATCGTTGTAGTCCTGCCGTTTCTTGGGCATAGTGGGAGCTTGCGCTGCGCAATTAGTACCGCCGGGTGCTGCCATAGTGGCCGTGGACCAGCGGAAGTTGATTATGCTTCACTTTTTGAGCACTGAAGGCCAGCGAGTATTCTACACTTTCCTGCCTTCAACTTCGAGGCCCTTGGCTACGCCTTCCCAATCTGGTGGCGAAGAGTCTTGCCCTTAAACGCAAAAACGGTGCCGCGCCCCCGACTATCCGAAGGGGAACGCCATCGCGTGCAGGCTCTAACAAGACAACAAACAGATCAAACAAAACAAAACGAAGCCGTATATATAATCTAAAGGAAAATAACCGATAAGAAGCGAAAACGCAAAGAAATAAACAGTCAACACGCGTACAACATTACAGTTTAAAGGAAAGAGTTAACCACATATTGTGCGTCCCAGGTGAAGCGGGGTGCTTTGCAGACAGGACAGACGCGGATAGATGAACTGCGACGCGTCGCTGGCGTTGCGTCGACGGAAGCGGCGGAAGCGAGCCAGGTGGTAGTAGAGTCGGAGAAGACGCCGGCGGACTCACGTCAGCCGCCCCAGAAACTTGGCAACAGGAAAAGCGTAGCCATGTCCTGTCGACGGCGCCCCGAAACGCCATAGGCTTAATGCAGGCTATCCAAGAGAGCCTCTCGGCAGCACGGACCATCAATCCATTGGCTGCCACCTCCAAACTTAAAAGGGACGCAGGAGACTTGAGTTGGTGATCGAAGAGAGGCCCACGGCAGCACGGACCCAACTTCCGACGGCTGCCACCTCCACGCTTGAATTACCCGATATCCGCTGTGCTGTCTCCCTTAGCTTGGTTTGGTTTTTGGGGAAAAGAAATGGCGCAGTATCTGTCTCACATATCGGCGAACACCTGAATCGCGCCGTAAGGGAACGGATAAGGCAGGGACTAAGAGAAGAAAGCTTGACACCTCGGTTTTCTGACACATCAGCTCTCCGCTCCTCGTGCTCGCCACGCTCCTTGTCGCGTCGTCTCGCACACACCAATCGAACGCGCACACGCGCAACGCTGGGCTGGCACGCGCAGCCCTCCGTTGTCGACACACCACTGTCGACACACCGCACTAAAAATTCCCCTGACGATTTCGTGTGCTCATCACACCGTGGTACTTATGTGGAGCGGGGAGCCCTCGCCTTTGGGCTCATCTATTTTCTGCGTGTCATGACAAGTAACAATGTGGACTTTATTTATTATTTTGTGCTAAGCTACACTGATTTAAGGATAATGTTGACAGCATCGCTATGCAGAGATTCCCCATAGAAGAACACTTTTTTATTTTGTTTCCTTCCTAATATTGCCCTTCACGACGGCGGAGCCATATAAAAAAACGCATCGTCACATAACTTCTAGCAAAGCGGGAAAAGCAAGCGAAGAATTTCTCGACTGCAACTGCTAGTGGCAGGCAACAATTATTCTCGTGATTAGAGCTGGAAGTGTAACTCTTACCGCAGTTTCACAATAAGCCACCGGGAATCAGGGATTTGAATTTCTCGCCAGGTCCTCATTACTAGTAATTTAGGAGGTAACGGCAATCCTGTTTTTCTTCAATAGATGTTATGCATTATAGTAAGCACAAATTGGTTTTGTTGCTGCTTGAATTGAATCATATGAGCAAAATATTTAAAGCGGGAGCTAGAACAAGGTTTTTATCTTTTCCTCTTTCTACAGTATATGACTTCTCATAATATAGCAAAAGTCAGAGCAAGCACAAAGACGACAGAATATCTCGCTGTTCGTAAAAAAGACGTAAAATGCATCGCAAGTGTTCTATATACAGAAGTAGGGTCTTCTAAAAAGCGTACATAATGAAAATAAATGACGAAAAGCACATGTCAATGCTCCTCAGACATCAAAAGCTTCCGAACTGATTTTGTTTCATTATATACGCATTTTTCCCTTCTGTTCGCGGATTAATTCTCGTTATATATCGCGGACGTGTAGCAGCAGTCAGAACTATTTGTTGGTAATTAAACCGTCATTATGTTCACTGCAACGTCACATATTTTTAACCACAGCCAAAGTAGCACATCCTCATACGCATCTTGAAGTCTGAATGCAGCCAGTAGTACCCGCGCTAAATGATCTTGACACGACTTCCAGTTTTCGCAAACTATTTTTGAGACAGATCTCAAGAAAAAGCCATAAATCTAGACTTTTTTTAACGGGCCAGGCGGTTGCCTCCGTCTGCGATTAATGTGTGGTTGCTTGGCTCGGCGCAAAGCCTCGCCTGACAATTGACGCGGCTCAGAAGGATGTGTATCATAAATCTTTCGTGTCGTGTCGAGATTATTAATCACATCTAGCGGAGGCTAGGTGCAACTCAGACGAGAAACGATGCTGCCGCTTTCGCTACCGGAGCCGTCATTTGTTACGGCAGCACCAGGCCGAGATAATGAGACCCGTCAAGTGCATGAAGGCCGGATAAGCAAGGCGCTTTCTCAGCCATAGAACAAAACGCCTGCGACGGATGGCCAATTGACACTCCCAATGTGCGCCTTGTTGCTTCCTAAGCGATAAGGCAGTTCATTGCAAAGCAATGCAATGTGGTTTGTTTTGAGCACGGAATGTTTTGAGCTGCATTATTTGCAGACAAAACAGAAAATCGTCCGGAAGCCGCGGTGGACATAATGTTTATAAAAAATTCAACTGGAAGCCTAACCTCAAGCCGCAACGATAAAAAAAAAAGTCTCCAAATTTTTTCTGTCCAAATGGCAGCTAAAGGGAAAGTGTTCACCACTGTATAAGATAGGTGAAACTGGAACTAACGTGTGCGCGAAGAAAGACAGTTTTCTTCTCGACGTAATTCTGCTACAAGAAACCAACAGCACACCCACGCTAAAGGGATACACTAGTCAGGAAGGCGGGAAAAGAGCCGCAACCCTCGTAAACAACAAAATAGCCACCATAGCGCACAAAGAGATCGAGGGCACAGGGATAGAACACGTAATCACCGAAATAATCCCAAAGAAGAAGTTCAGCGCGAAGAGCACGTACATAGTGAACCTATACAGCTCCCCGAAACAAAAGGACGGCGATTTTGGAAAGCTGTTTACGGAAGTAAGCAAGATGGCCAAAACGAACGCCCTCGTGGTAGCGGGAGACTTTAACGCCAAGAGTCCGAACTGGGGATACCCATCGTCCGACCGCAAAGGCCAAGGCATATGGGACGCCGCGGAGAACCTGGGGTACGAACTAGTAACGGACGAAGGCCAACCTACAGGGATAGGCAACAGCATCAGCGCAGGCACGTGCCCGGACCTCACCTTCGTGAAAGGCACGAGCCAAGTAGAGTGGGAAAACACCCTAGAAAACCTGGGGAGCGACCACTGCATAATCCAACTCACGATGGCAGCGGAGTCCACAAACGAAAACTTGGGAAAGCCCGCCTCACCGACTGGGACGCCTTTCGGCAAGGAAGCAGGGATCTGGCAAGGAAGCAAGGAAGCAGGGCTGCGAACCAAATTGTGGCTTAATTTATATATGAGCATTCTAATTGCTCCTTCCTTTTCATACATTTATCTCGTTCCTCCAGCAGGCTTTTTCCGCGTAGTCTTTTAGAGCTTGCACTTGCGTAAACTGAGGATCTGCCTCGCATTGGTCGTCAAGTGTTCCCTACGGGGCCTGCGGCGGTTTCAGGCTAATACAGCGTTCGCTCTCAGGCCAGAGGTAGAAGTGTGTTCCTGCCGACAGGATACTTTCGGGGTGCCTCAGGAAAGGCTCTTGTAAACAACTACTTTCATTCCCGTGTTCGCGACGCACTTCTGGAGCGCGGTGCATATCTCGCAGCCCACGCAGAAAATGGCAACAGTAGTTCTGCTCACAGAGTTGTTTACACAGACAGGATCGGCTCGGTGCGCTTCGATGATGGGAGTGCCTGAGTACCCAGCACGGTAATTTGTGAATCCGTGACGCTCGTGGCTCATGCGACGGCTTCTCCGCCCCCAGATGTGTGTGTATTACATCGTAAAAGATAACATGGAAGAGGTGGAAAACTACAGATTTACTGTTCGTGTTTGCCTAGATGACATTGAATGAGAAGAGTTCTGTTCGTTATGGACGCGGGTATAGCTAGGAAATATTCCAAACTCGCCTGCTTTTTGAAATAGGAAGGATACACCGACCCTACGACGAAGCTGAAAGAGGTGAGCACGTGGCATGGATCCTCAGCCTGCTAACACCCACTTCACTGCCGCTGCAGCCAACGACACAATATCCGGGTGGTGGACCCAGTCAAGTCCGTTTAATGTATTTTGTTCGCGGTCCTCAGCATTTCTACTACTGGAAATGAATGAAATGAATGCGACCCTACCTTACTGTGAGCTTCAGTGCGGGGATTCTGAAGAAGTAGCATCTCTGGTCACACGATGCTGGCGGGCCTTGCAGTGGATGTCCTCACTGCAGGCACAGCACTGTAAATGCCGATGACACTTCGCCACCTTGGGAACAGTCGACAGGTCTGGGAGTATTTTAAAAGCTGATATTCAGCGGCGAACAAATTGTCGCCCGACTACTACCACATTCCTAACAACACGCGAAGACTGTATCATAGAAACAACACTCTTGATTTCATTGGGTTGGTGAAGACAACGCACATTTCCAGTGCTCACTTATGGGCGCTCTTCTACTGTTCCAGTATTTTATAGCGTTTTTTTTTGGTAACTATGGCTTCGGGTACCGGTTCTTGGTTATGCTTCCACAGCAAATATGCAGCCTGTCTAGCTTTATTATCCACATTATTGTTAATATTACCATAAATATCTTGAGTTAATACACAAAGACAAAATTGGAAAAGCAAGAATATCTTATCACCAAACACAAGCCTCTTCTCAAGGCCAACAGAACCGCCACCACGACGTCATCAAAGCCTGCCTGCTGCACAAAAAAGAGGGAAATTTTTTTACAAGCGATGTTTATTGCCTCAGGGCATAAAGGTGATGAAATGAGAGATGAGGAAGATGGTTAAATAAATGAAAAAAAGTAGGCTGATCTAATGAATTCAAGTAGTGAACGATGATATGGACCCTGTGTTTAGGCATTATAGGAATACGGATTGTCCGGTGAGAGACCCACCGCCGCCAGGTGCCGAATTCTCGTCGGCTTCAGCGCCGGGCAAACCCACAACAGGTGGTGATAATCCACCTCACAGTCTCTGATCTTGCCGACTGGACACCCGGGGCAGGGGTATAGATCTTTGAAATGTGGCCACTTGCGTGTCACAGCTGGAGTTATGGCAACCCCAGCCCGTATCCTCTGAAGCGCAACCTCCTCTGCACGGGTAAGACCACGGGGGAGGGTTGCCGCACACGGAGAGATTAGAGCACGTGTGCGGCGCCGGAGGTGTTCCTTTCTTGTTAAAAGAGGGTGGAGTCATCCAGAGTGACGACTCGCGGCAAAGACGAGGCTGAGGTCGAAAGGCGTGTCGCAGAATCTGTGCAGCTTTGTGCGCTCAGGAGGTCACGCGGGACCCATTCGATACGGATTTGCTACGGGATGCCTGCCGCTAGACGGTGGATGTCTTGGCAAATTTCTGGGGTGCGACTGACGCGTCGTAGTAGACGTGTGACGTGAAGGACGTCGGTGAGAATGACAATGCGGGCCGTAGGTAGCATGAGGACGGCGGCCACATAGCAAAGTGCCTCTTGAACCGCAAGCATCTCCGCACAGGAGGAAGGTGGTTCTGAGAGGCGAAACTTTGACGTTTTGTTCGGGGCAGGCTTGCAAGTAAAGTAAACTGCCGTTGTTTCGGAGGCCTGGTTGCTGGCGCCAACGTATATAACGATGGAGCCATGTGGCAGATTGGCGTCTTGCTCTGTAATTCTGTCACGAAACGACGATGCCGCGCGAGTAGGTGATGGCCGACGTAGATCAGTTGGCTTGTTGTCGCTTAGCTGCAGAAAATGCCAGGGAGGAAGAACTGGCGGGGGCGGCTGTAGAAAGGAGTGCGATGAAGCATACGCCCTGAGCGCACACGTTGTGTATGTAAGGTTTGACTAAAGGCGGCGAGCTTCGCGTCATTGCTGCACGAGCTCATCTAGTGTATTCAGCTGCGCATGTTCTTGGAGCGCCACGATCGGGGTAATGCGGGAAGGCCAGTGATGACCCTCATTGCCTCTCGATTAACAGCTTCTAGATGATCCCATTGAGCCCTCGTCAAATGCTGGAATTGGGCTTAGTAAACGAGGCGCGGTTGCACAACCGCCCGCACAGACTGTCGTGCAACATGACAGTGGGCTCCGCCTGTTTTAGGAGCAATGCGGCTAATCAGACAAAACGCCTTAATTGCTTGCTTTTTAGCCCAAGAAAGCGAAGCAGCACCTGTTCCTGACTAGTGTATAGTTTAAGCCCAAGATTTTTACGGCCGAACTTTCTTGAACTGGAGTTCCGGATAAATGGAGACGAATTGGTGTTGCAGCGAGTTTACGGCGCCCCCAGCGGTTGGCGGCTGACAAGAATGTGGTTTTGCTCACTGAAAGCTGAAGACCAATTGAAAAAGCATAAGTCAACGCAATGTCTATGGCTGATTGTAGGCCTGCTGCTTGAGTCACCAAGTCGCTGTGAGTGCTCCACACCGTTATATCATCAACATACAATAAGAACTTAATCTCAGAGACATCATGTAAGCGCCAAGCAAGGGGGATAAGAGCAATATTAACTGTGTTGGCGATAACACCGATCCCTGGGGAACGCCGCGAAGAGGTACAGATGATACGACGGCCTCACCACCGAGGCATATGGCAAATTGCCGTCCTTCAAGGAAGGATTTAACAAAGTTGCGCACTCTAACGGAGAAATGCAGCATTCCAAGGGATTACAAGATGGCAGCATGACTGATATTATGGTACGCCTTTTCAACGTCCATGGCCAGTACAGTATGTACATTGTGGCTGCGAGTTGAGGCCTGAACTGCTGACGCCAAGACAGCCAGTCCATCTTCTGTACCTATAGACGTACGAAAGCGAATTTGGGCGGGATGGTAGAAACCATGGTGCTCAAGCCACCACGATAGTCGGGTGGCAAGCATTGTTTCGGTAAGCTTGCACAATGTTGGCGTAAGCGATATAGGCCGGAAATTTCCGAGGTCTGTCGGCGGCTTCCTCGGATTTGGTACGCGGATCACAATAGCCGATTTGGAAGTTTCTGGTACGACGCCTTCTCTCCATACATTGTTAATGGTGGCGAGGAGTTGAGGCAATACAGCCGAAATTAAGTTCTTGTATTCCGACGGGCCTCATCTATTGCTGCAAGCAACTCGTGCATTGAAAATGGGCTTGAAATTCCCTCGGCGTAGGCTGTAGAAAGGAGCTTATCAAATATGCTGGAATGGCAGCCAAAGGGGCTCCTATGACCATTGAAGGCAACACATCATACTTGGGGAAAAATTTCCGCGCTGCCTCTCTGGCGAAATCATACGAAGCTAAGTTAGCTTCAACGCATGCTGTGGCCGCTGCGTCAGGACGACGGGAACCATGTTCCATTGCACGAAACGTTCGCCAGAGAGCAGCATTCGATGACTTTGTCGAAAACTGCTCAAACCACGCATGCCACTGCCGTCGCGAGAGATCGCGTTCATATCTGCTAGCCTTGGCAGTAAGGTAATTCAGCCTTGTCCGTGACTGCGCAGAAGTCGGGTCTCGGGAAGCTGCCATCTCCGCTTGTCGGCGAGCAGCCCACAGGTTAAGCAGACCCACATCCGGCGCCGGGCGATTCACGTCCGTCCAGGTGACAGCAGTAGCCTTATTCAGCGCAGTTTGTATGCAGTCCACAAGTAGTTTAGATTATTGCAGAGAGAGAGATCTTCGACGGTGGTGCGAAACGTGTCGCAATTGACCACAGAACACCTATGGCGTAATCGACGGGCCCTTGATGGATGGAGACCGATGATGATAGGATGGTGGTCACTACCCCAGCAGTCTGGCTCCACGTGCCACGAGGGAGTGCCGGGTCCTGACCACCACGCAAGGTCTGGAGCATATGTTGAACTGCGACAGTGGCGCACAGTCCGCGTTGATGAATCTGGATGGTTGAGTAAAACAAACAGCGCATCCGCGAATGCGTCCCGCACACGCCTACCACAAGGGCTTGAAGTGGGGTACCCCCCGTCCGGATGAGGAGCGTTAAGGTCACCACCGACTAAAACAGGCCACCCTGGGTGCTGTCGTCATAGAGTTAATAACCACCCCAGATTAATGCGGGAGGGAGCTCCACCGGCGGGTCTTTCATAGTATGACACGACCAGAACAGTTGCCTTGGGAAGCTTCACAGCAAATGCGTCTACTTCTTGATATGAGGTGCACCAGTTTTCTAGAGAGAGGCGAACTTGAGGAAAACAGGCTTCAACATACACCGCCGCCTTTCCCGGAGGGACAGCAGTGTGCACACGACGGTCGTTCATTCAAGGAGACATGTATCCATAAAAGCCCGGAATGGATGGCAAGGCATTGTTCTCCTGCAGTAGCAGGGTCCACACCTGGAGGTTGTACATGCGAAGTCGAGATTTGAGCTCTCCCAGCTTTGTGGAGAGGCCTCTGCAGTTCCATTGGAATACACTACAACAAGTACTCGCCATTATCGATTAGGCTTCCAAGCGTTGTAATAGAACTGATGTCAGGTTAGATAACTGTTTTACCATAAATCAGAGGAGGGATGTTGTTGAGTTATCCTGCAGTGCTGCAGAAGACCTGGTAGAGTCTGTGAAAAACGCATGAGGGCTGGACGTAGTCGAAGGTGCTGCAGCGTTGACTGGCGTGGAGTGGGATTCCGCTGGTTGTCTACGGCGCGCAAGCAGTTCTCGGCGTTACCGTAGCTTAGAGACCTCGGCGAAAAGGCGTGCAATTTGGTCGCCAACTGCTGCCATGTCCTCACGCAGAGGTTCCATCATGCTGTGCTTTTGTGTAGCTTGAAGGTGACGGCGATCCTTGCGCACTTTAACACTGTACGACTGTTGGCCAGGGGCTGCAGGTGGATTGGGTGCAGAAAGCTCCGGCCAGTCGTCTTCATCCCACTGGAGAGCCACAAACCTGTTGGATATCTGTATCGGGGCTCTGTTTTCATTCGGGGGCACTTACTTACGAATCCCACGCCGAACCTTCTCAGTTGCTTTCTGTTTTGTTGGGCAAGATGGAGAGGTGATCTCGTGGTCGTCAGTCTTGCAAAGTCCGCACCTGTAAGACGGTGTGCCTTGTGGCCGAGCCTCATCTTGCGTTGTAAAAGGGCATGATCGGCGCATGTGGCCAGGTATGAAACAGCTGTAGCAATAGACAGCACTCGGTTTGTAAGGGCTAGGCCGCAGAATACGGCCATAGTAGTAAAGTCGTTCTGGAAGAGTTGGTGGGCCTTGTAGTGTGGCGATGCACGAGCTCCCCTTTCTCATATACCGCACTTGGATGACACGGTAGGTTGGACAGTACAACTCACGCTGGAGGGTTGTCTGGTCTTCGGCAACGTCGACGTTGTAAACAGCACAGAGTTGTAGGTCCGAACCTTCTACTAGGTACACCTGGACCGGCACCGAGATCTCGCTTGTAATCGCTCTGCACTTGAGCGTTTACAGACGCTCGACAGCGTCTAAAGTCGGGAGCCACAAGCGATGGTATTAGATTTCGTTATAGCGATGTCCTAGCCACGAAAACCTTTGTAGCCACGAAAACCTTTGGTCCCAAGACACTCGTTCAGGCTCACCTGAAGAATCCTGTTCGGAATGTCTGTCAGGCTTTTGGCTGCCAGAGCTTTAATGGCCACTTTATACGATACCGATCCCGATGTCGGCACAGCCACCTGGTTGGCATACGCTGGGCAGGAACGCTTGCCTTGTGAGCTGCAGTTTGAAGAAGACGAATCCTGTGCAGTGTCCCCTGATGGGCACTTTTGAGAACTGCAGGAAGCCGGTGGCACGAATCGAGGTGCTGAAGACAGGTCCATTGGAGAGCTCTCTTCCTCAGGCTGCACGGTTGAAGCCCCATACAGCAGTGGAGGCTGGGCAGCCATTGCCGAGTTCCGCCCAGAGGGCAGATCGCTCACGGGCTGAGATGCATCTGGAGAAGTCGGGATGTGCGCTGCCGCTGATGGACCGGGAGCAGGGACCGACGCCGGCGAAGCCACCTTAGCCAACGCGTCACTGGTGGTCCTAGGCCTGGTCTCGGAGCCCAGACCAGCTGCCGGGTTGACTGAAGGACATTTGCTGACTGCCACCCAGTCAGACGGCGCATGAGCTCCGGGAGCTTCCTCAGATGGTGTGAAGTCAATGCTCTTGATATAAGGAACGTATTTACGCGGATGGTAAGATTTTTCACTGGAGCGATGTGCAGCCACCTTCTTCGTCTTCTTCTTAGTAAGCATGGCACATAACCACGCTGGGGGATTGGCCAAGGTTCAGTGGATAATCCCAATGACGTATTTGCTAGGGGAAAAATAGGCGTGTGAAGACTAAATCAATATAAAAATTGGAACAGTCAAATGACTTAAATAAATATGAATTTCCAGCCACCTTAGCTGGAACACTTCGCCTTCTTCTTCCTCAAGAAAGAAATTGATCTCAAAACTGCCTTCAACACAGGAGCCTTTTTCAGCTCCAACGCCAAGACATTTCTCAGCGCCGACATGAGAAACACCAAAAAGCAGGTTACTTGGGGCAAAAAAGGCACGCATGATTGAGCGGGTTACCGCAACTTACAGCATAAATTCTAGTACACGGGTGGTAAATTGAGGACAACAAAAGCAATAGTAGAGGAAGAAATCGAAGTGTTTTCGCGAGGCGCGAGGTTCGGGGCACGCCACCAGTAACCGACCACGTGACGGCCCACGCAGTGAAGGCGCAGTCGAGCCGACAGCCGCCATGTTCTCGGGCAGCGGGCTGCTTCCCGGGGGCGACACGTTGGCGGACTGCACACTGCGTACGACGGACGGCGCTCAGTTCCGGGCGCACCGTGCGTTCCTCTGCACAACGAGCCCCTACTTCCAGGCCCTGTTCGGCGAGGACTACGGTGCGCCGAGGAACGTGCTCGTCGCGGGAGTCAAGGGCGCCGCGCTGGATGTGCTGCTCACCTTCGAGTACACGGACCAGGTCGGTGTTGGCACGTTTCTTTATAGTTTCGGTGCGACAGAAGGGAGGGGGATGGGGGGGGGGGGGGGAGGGCGGATCACCCTTGTTGACAGGAACCAGAGCCAACTGCGGCAATGAAGTACACATGAAGGCGCTCCTCAAGGGTGTGTTCCTTTATGTAGAATACCAGCTCTATCACAGGGCACCAAAGCCTATACACGTACGGCACAATTCTTAGGTCCCTTGAGTGAGGCAAGGAGGTATGGGCGAGGGAGAAGCGGTCACGTAGGTGAAGGCGTCTGGGTATTGTCACTGAGCGTCTTATTAAAAAAATAAAATAAAAATTGGCATTCTCCTGCTGCCAACACAGCTATTCCTGCAGTGGCGGTTTCGATAACTCAGAGAATCTGGTTCAACTGGGAGGCAGTCTTCGCTTGTTCAAGAGAACTATTAGGCTGCAACACTTGCTTCGTTAAAAATCTACATGAACCTATCGATCCTAACCTGTAAAAATTGAAAGGAGTTAGAGGCTTCTTTACGATTTTTTTCTGTTGAGCGTGGAAGGAAGCGATCGCGATGATTTCGTGTTTTTATCTTTCTTTCTGCTCTCCCACAGAAGTTACTTCTTTTCACATTAGGGTCGTACCTAGTTAAGATTTTCTTAGCCGCCACGATTCTGGGCTCTCCGAAGTGCATAGCGATAAATGCGAAAATTGTATTCCGACTGCACTCTGCATATACACACAAAGAATGTACTTATATCATAATGTACATTAGCTCGGATTTATATAATCGAGTCGCTAGTAACGAAAGAAGACGTATGAACAATTGAACACCTGCGCATGAGAGATATAACGAGAGATATAATATGAGAGATATAATAGATAATAGTGAGTTATAGCATAGCGCGATCCGTGATCCGCTTCACCGAGGTGCCACTGCGCGTGCGCAGAACTCCCTGAGGGCACCAGATGGCGCAACGTGTCCGCAAGCTACGTGTACGCCTGCCGCGTCGGTACCAATCAGCGCCTACGAAAGTGCTGTATGACATTGCTTGCTTCCTATCAGTTTCTAACGTTACAAGCGTCTTCCACCAGAGCTCCTTCAATATACCAGTTCAGAAACCCCCCTTGAAATCACGAACAGTGCCTGTGCTACCTTCACTTAGGCTAGCAAGTGGAGGCGCCAGTTGGAAGCGGCAAATGAAAACTCTCGCCGTTCGTCGAAATTAACTTCAGAAATACTTCAATTTATTCCATCTTCTAGCAGTTAATTTATCTCTCGGTATGAATTGATTCTGAAAAAAGGAGAGGCCTATTAACTGCTTCCTTGTTTTAGTGGACATCTCAACCGTGCTATGGGCAAAGCAGAAAGGAGGGAGGTAATGCAAATAGAAGTGTCACCATAGTGAAGGCCGCTGCATAAGCTTCGGCGACCTGGAGTTCGTTAACGTGTTAACGTGCACTAAGGTGTACAAGGCTGTCTTGCATTTCTCCTTCATCGACAGGCGGCCTCCTTGGCTTTGAGTTGAACAGGAACTATCTCAATTGTGATGATCGAAGTGCCCTAATTGCCACGAGGGATGCAGTGGGAAAGCGGTGCGCCTATAAAGGAATCCTTACGAAACATGCTCCAGCTGATGTATTCTCACTGGCGTGCGCTGCAGCTATGCGTGAACAAGGATACCGTGCTGGACGTGTTGGAGGCGGCCGACATGCTCCTCCTGGACGCGGCAAGAGAGCAGTGCCTGGACCTGTTGCTCCGCTCCATGTGCCCAGAGAACTGCCTTTTCCTTGGCACGCTCACACGCCGGTACTACTGCCCCAAGTTCACCGAAGCCGTAATGCGGTACGCACACAGGAACTTTGAGGAGGTGAGCGCATGAATACATTCCACGGTTCACTTTGATAAAACACCTCGGATATGAGTGCAACTATGGTACAAAGCGAAGGTATCATCAGCAACACAGGCGCGTACTTTTTGAAGAGTCTTGCCTCAGCAACCTCTTCGGAATTAGCTTGCGCTCGTTATTTCGTCAGCAGCCGAGCGTATTGCAATAGCCGATAAGCCAAGAACATAAAAATTGTTTAATCTTCAAAAGGTACTGTCCATAATTTCTGATGCCAGATGTAACTTTCACTACAGTGCGACGAACGTCTCAGTGACTATACGACACACTGGGGGTTTGAACGACACTGAGCGATATCGGAGACTGCGAGCGACCCACTCCTGAGGCGATCTTAGAAGGGGATGTCACCTGCGCACTCATTTAATTTGCTACCAACGATTCGCGTTTGTGCATACCTTTGAGCGAATTTCTGAAATGGCTGCCGCGGTGGCTGAGTGGTTATGGCGCTCGACTGCTGGCCCGAAAGACGCGGGCTCGATCCCGGCCACGGCGGTCGAATTTCGATGGAGGCGAAATTCTAGAGGCCCGTATAGTGTGCGATGTCAGTGCACGTTAAAGAACCCTAGGTGGTCGAAATTTCCGGAGTCCTTCACTACGGCGTCTCTCATAGCCTGAGTCGCTTTGGGACGTTAAACTCCCATAAACCAATTTCTGAAATTATGCCGCAACTAACAAAACAATGAAGGAGCAACGAAAATACGGTGTGGATCAAGCGAAACATGCGCGGCTTCCAAAGCAGTTTGGCTGGCATCAAATCGAAGGTGCAATCTTTAAAGTACTTTGCACTTGACAAGGCAAAAACAACAGGCTCGCGTGCGTGCCTCGTGACGCAGGTCACGTAGCGGTGGCCCGCAGCTATGGCCAAATGGTTGAGCATCCGCCTCGCATGCGGGAGGTGCGGGGTTCGATCCCCAGTGCCGCCGGCTACCCACCGGTGATGCTATGGGCACAAGCTTTCCCCTGGTCTGGTGCTCGGCTTATTTAGGGTGAAATGCTTGGCAAATGGGTCTTTGACCCCACCTTGATAATTTGAAAATACCTTGTGCCATGGCGCTCTTTGGCCATAGATGCCCTTGCGCCATAAAAATCAATCATCATCATTCATCGTCACGCAGGTCTGGCAGCGCAGCGAGACGTTTGGTGAGACCCCAGTATGGCTGCTGTACGACCTGCTGGCCTCGCCGGAGCTTAACGTCGAACGCGAAACGAGCGTGCTGGAGGTGATCGCCCGATGGTTCTCCACCGCCAGTGCAGAACAGCGCTCCAAGCTCTTGGAATTGCTGCGCTGTGTGCGCATAGGCCGCTGCAAGATGGAGTGAGTGGCAGCCACCGATTCATTCATATTGTTCGCGCAGCAAGCTTTCGAATAATGAGTACGGTGCTGTAATATTAGGTGAAGCTCTGAAATATCAATCGCGAGTGCGTACCTCAACCCCGTTTTGAAATCGCAAAAAGACTGTGCAGCTTACATGCTGCTGTATTTGCACAAGGTGTGAACGTTTAACAGCCTTCCGGTAATCGCTAAATTTTGGAATTATACCAATGACATAATGATTACATTACTCACCAGCTCGACGCCAACCACTCTATTGAGCCTGCATCCGCTGTAGCCCAGCGGTCAGCAACATCGTGCTGAGGAGTTCGCAGTTTCGGAGTGTCCAGCTATTCCCAGTGCAAGTTTATATGTCATATCACACTCTGTACACTGAGAAAACTGCTTAAATCATGCGCAGCGATTAGTGCGTGCAATCTACATCTCCCGTTCGTGTAGTAGTCCTGAACAAATTCTCCCTCACAGAACATAATAAAGAATGTCGACCGCTATTCTTGTTCTTGATGCTTTTCACGAACAGTGGTGCTTGTACCATAAAATTAAAATCATCGTCTTGGAGTGCCTGCTCAAGGTGCACTCAGGTCGGCAGTAACTTTATTTCTTTATAAACAAGTTGCATTTTTTGCAAAGGAACTGCGAATATTACGCAATAGCATAGAAGCCTGGTTGTAGCGAAAACCAGCCGACGGAGAAAACCGTCCGGCATGGCATATTGACCAAGTGCCAAACATGACAGGTGGCTCGTTGAGCACATGCAGAGCTAGGCAAGTGCAACCGCTGTCGCACAAGCGCCACCAAGAAGAAAAAACTCAGTCTCGAAAGCAGGCTCAACTGACCACGTTCACCTGCCGCTGTTTTACGCCACTTGGCCATCGTCGCAGCCATTCGGCAGCGTGTTAAACTGCAAGCCTCTTCGGTTGTGTTTTGTAAATCGTCGTCTTCAGCAGCTTCCATCCCTGCGTCACGCCCTAAGCTTGGGATATTGTCATTTTGATCAACTTTCATCCGCTTCTATAGGCGGTGTGCAAAAAGGCGTAATGCGGCGTTATCTGACGGGAATGAGCGGAACGGAACGATGGGAGACTTGAATTACCGCAGCAAGGCCGCATCAAGGAACAAGAAACCCTTAAGCCGCAAAGTTCGTGCGATTTCATTCTACCGCATCAATTACATTCATCGTCTTCGTAATTTTTATGGAGTGCTACTGTTTATACACAGTTTCGTCACGCAAAAATAATCTGCAGGGAAAGAAGGCAAAGTGGTTATAACGGTAATGCTTTTAGTTCAGCAAGGCGGAAATTTGGGCGAGTTGGTAAGTGTACATTTTCGCTCTCAGCGCAACACGAACGGGACACAAGACGAAGGACTAGCACAAACAGGCGCTGTTTTGTGCTAGTCCTTCGTCTTGTGTCCCGTTCGTGTTGCGCTGAGAGCGAAAATGAATGCTTTTAGTCTCTTCTACTCTGATATTCAGACGGCGTGCCTTCGTTTTAGCAGATGCAATTTGCACATGCTTCATTTACAAATCTGCGAACCGGACGACAGAAAATAAATGAATTACATGAAAACTCCTCCAGGCATTGCACGAACTCTGAGAGTGCCACTCTAGAATGGAGTCCGGCGAATGTGATCCGAGTTTTCAAGATGTGCTGTTAGCGCGATAACTCGCTTCTTTACTCGTGCGTAATTTGTGAGGAATATTTATATATGACTCATATGTTCACACGAGACAGGAATTGGTCGCTACACACGTCGTTGTTTGTTTGTAGTTTTTACGTTTAGGTTCGCTTAGGCTAATCAGCTACTTGTGGTCACCGACGCAGGGCCATCGAGGACTTTGAGCGACGCTGGCCTCAGCTGGCTGACAGCGTCGAGTACAAGGACGCTGTGACCGAAGCCCTGAAGCTTGGCCCGTGCGTGTGCTCGCAAGACAAGCTCCTGCTTCAACTGCTGAAGCCTGAAAAGCCCCCGCCGCAACTGGCACCGGCCAATCTTGTACCGAACCCGGCTGCCGCGGTCGCGCAGGCAGTGGGAAATGCGCTCTTCGCGCTCGACCCGCAAGCAGCCGCAGCCGCCCTCGCAGCCGCAGCCGCATTCGGAGCGGTGGCCGCAGGTGCAAACCCAGAAGTACTGGTAGCGGAAGGCGAAAATCAGGATAGCGGAGTCAACACCCCGGAGCCTGTTCCTCAAACTAGTGAGCTTTGCACTCTAATTGTTAACCCGGCGATTCATTTTCTTGTTTTCAAGAGGAAGTTTTAAAAACATGCTGCTCTGTGGGATGCCGTTTCCGCTCTTGCGGTTATCATGCAAAAGTGCTCCGTCTCTCGTCGTAGCCTTTGTCATTTTTATTTTTTTCATCCATCCTTTCTGCCGTACCTCAGAGAGCTATATGCTCTCTGCGGCCTGTAACTGTATTCGAACTTTGGTCTGATATATTTAGAGCAGTCATATGGCTACTGCATCTCTACAGTGAGCCGATGATTTCGTAACAGCACTGCACGCAGACGTACTGATAGCTGCCGTTTTAAAAGCGAGCCTTTACACTTTACTTTTTATTGTGACGATCTTAAGCAACATAAAAAAATGCTCGTTATAACAATTCAAAGCGAAGCATGGTCTATGAGGGCCACCATATTGCACGGCTCCGAATTAATTTCGACCACCTGGGGTATTCAATGTCAGTGTTATCGTACAGAACACGGGTGTTTTCATGTTTCGCCTCCATCGAACCGTAGACGCCGCAGAAAACGGCACGTACCTTAAACGAACGACTATAAGAATATGTTAAAAAAAAACATCACGACAGAGATGCTTTTTCAGTAACTCATGAAAGCCCATGCTGCAATTTGAAACGCCAAGAAATTCTTGGAAGAAGTAACATGAACACACGTGGCTCCAAGCTTTCCGTATTTTAAGAAGTGACTAATTATAGCACCAACACCTCATTGTCTGTTTTCGACGGAGTGACTTCTTAAACTTGCGTCTCAGCTATTTCCATTTAAAAATGGACGTCACATTTGTTTTAGTTGAAGACTGTATTGAGCATTCTCTGCTGGATGCGGATATGTGTGTGCTTCCAGAATGCAAGTTTTTGTGATAACACTGCGCGTGTGGACAGGAAGGGCTGCGCAGATTGGATTATGGGCGGGTCTCTCTGCGCTAAATGCATGCGTTTTTGTGGCTACACATTGTAAGAAAGTTACATCAACTTCATTTTTTTTTCTTGTAGCTTATTTTCTCTCTTAAATTTCGGTGTCACTGGTAGCCCAAAGCAAACTACCCAGTACTTTGAACACCAACTATATCACATATGTACCCAGCCGCGGTCGCTCAGTGGTTCTTCTCGCAATGGCGAAATATGGGCTTGATTCGTGAGCAGCGGCGACAACCGCATATCGCCTTAGGTGAGATGAAAAAGTGGCCGCTTGCTGATATATTAATAACGTCAAGGACCACAGGGTGCAAAAAAAGAATTCCCGAATCGTCCTTCGCGCCTTTCAGCGCAGTTTCAACGTCTGGCTCGAACTGCCAACCATCTAAAATTGGGCACATGTAGCAGGTCGTGCAGAGCATATTTAGGCTGCACAGAAATAATCAAGCTCTGACTGTAGTCCGCAATTGCTTTAAGCTATGTGTATCCATTGTGAAGCGAAAAGCTTCAGTACGCTAGGTAAAGCAGTCGTCGCGTATTCCGGAGAATGACCTTGAATGACCTTCAGCCCAACCACGTTAGCCGCGTATGACCATATGTGGTATAGTTATGGTGTCCAACCCTTGACCTCTGACCTTTATCTATGACCTTTAGTTAACCTATGACCTCTGACATTGGGTGCCCTTTGATCTTAAGAACATTTGATGCGGTGATGTGAGGCCACGTGATGACATTCGATGGGGGTGTCGTAAGACCATGTGATACCACGTCATAGCCACGTGGTCGTGTGGGTATATATAGAACGGCTGTCGCGAGCTTGTAGCGGAGCTGTCATGGACGAGCCTCAGACGCTTAGCAAGCGTCCTTGCTTTTCGCTGAATTCCAGGGTTAGCCAAGTTAAGCCACTGCCATTTTTTTTCTTCATTGGGCAGCCGCAGACTGGTAGGTGTAGCACGATGCACTTAGAACTGCAAGACGCGTCGCTGCGACTGTGTCTAATCAAACACTCCGTCATCTGTGGCAGAGCCCATGCCCCTCACGCAAGCCCGCTGCGACACCTGTGGTCTGATCAACCCCGAGCGGTGGTTGCCACGCCTTCCTTCCGAGCTCATTTTCATCGTCGGCGGCTGGAGCCAGGGCCGCACGCGATCCACCATCGAGGCCTTCGACACAAGGGTCAACAGGTGGTTCCAGTTCAAAAACGAAGAATTTGAGCCGAGGCAAGTTGAACGCATTATGGTTGGACGCAATGATCGTCTATCTAAATACCCCGTTGTGTCGTCAGACGAACCGCAGTGGACGTAGCTAGGGCACGAAAACTCTTGGTTAACTGCTTGGGTAAAGTATGGGAACAACCAGCTCTTCTGAAACTACGTTACTAGTGTCTTTTGACACTCTCGAATTTAAAAACTGGAATTTTCTCCGCACCCACATGGTTTCCAAACTTGGTTACAAAGCCTTCCTCTGTGCACCAGGAGACCAGTTATTCGTAGCGTAAAGAATTATATTCTTTATACTGGTTCGAATTAAGGGTAGAAGGTATGCTAAAAGCGAAAGGGAAATATCTACTTTTACTTTCTATTACTTCAATCTATTACCTACTTAAACATTATTCGGTATGTCAGGAAAGCCTGGTTCTAAACACAGAGTCGCTAGTAGGCCCACGGGATTTTTAAAACCTATTTTCACTTACAGTTGTGCCATAAAAATGACGTGAAATGCAAGGCTGAATGTTTTTGAGCTTTAATAGTTCTTCTCTAGCAGTAAGGCGAAAGGAAAAATAACATAGTTTCATTGAATGCTGGCACGTTTTAATATGATGCTCCTTGTATCCTGCGAGAGAAGCGCGATTTCTTCGCAGCTGCATGGGTTTTAAAACTTCGTTTTACTTGTGGCTTATGTAAAAAAAATGCGTAAAAGTTTTTGGCTCACGTTCTTCACACATGTTGGCTGGCGACTGCAACTCGTGTGACGGGTTATGTTCGAAGCTCCAACTTTTTGGGGTATTCAAGAGTCCTGCAGGCGACGGATAAGCATTAAGCGCACAGTTACTGGCCCATATCAGCTATATTCATGTGATAAATGTTGTTTTCCAGGAGTTTCCTTAACAGAACTTCCCAATGAATTTCTTTTATTCAACTTCGTCATCTGTGAGCGCACGGCAACGAATCCCTTTCAGAGAATGTACTAATCCCAATTACCACATTACATGCAGCGCCCTCATTCGGTGCTCATATCATCATCATCATCATTATCAGCCTGACTACACCCACTGCAGGGCAAAGGCCTCTTCCATGTCTCTCCAATTAGCCCTGTCCTGATATGGAGGTGGTGCTCATATGACCCCACCTAACGCACCGTGGTATCCCTGGCTATACCCTCAAGCATATGAGATATCATCGATGTGCTATGTCATAAAATGGCGATGTGATATGGTCCATCATATAAGTACTTTTCAGGGAAAAATTGGGGTCACGAAGAAGGTTGCAGAGGCAAACGGAACACAAAAAAAGAAAAATTGTGTCTGCCATTCATTGCAAGGCTAGCGGCTACTAATTAGATTCGGCAATGTAAGGTTGCACTTGCCAACAAATTGAGAAAAATATGTATTTGCCTTCGACCATAAACATTGCGATTTGTTATTCTTCTTATTTGACCCGGAAAAGAACCTTAAATGAAAGGGTACTGAACTAGAACGGTGCCCATTTACGCCGTATATTATTTTATGGAAGAGATTTACCATCTGAAAACCAGCCACAGCTATTAAGGTTTTGAAGAAAAATACCCTAGCTGTGAATACTTCGCGCAGAATTATTAACGTTAAAGGGAAGCTGAAATTGTTTTCTGAGAATTCGAGGTCATTCAAGATTTCGAACCTACGGAGCTTCTAGGGAAAACATGCAACGTATTTTTGCACAAGCTTATAAAATGGTGGCGTAATCGTTGATTAAAACCACTACGATGTTCAGGCTTCTCCTCACTGCGTCGTAGAAGTGAGAGAAATTCGTAGTGACGTCATTATCGCGGAAACTACAGATGTCCACTGCCTTCACCTGCATGTTGCTGTGCATCGTCCGAAGCCATCAAACAATGCTTTGTGAGCTTCACCTTCGATGGCGTTGGTTTTCTTCGACGAAACAACAGTTTCTTCACTGGAAACGCAGTGCCTTCGTACGGGATGTCATTATCGGGACCTCTGCCCGTCGCTGTGCACTGCAGAGAAGCGTCAACGTCCATGCCTCTCTATTCAGCGATTACTCCGCCATTTCAAATGCTAGGGCAAAACCATTTCGCAGGCTTTAACTGCATGTTTCACATATTCGACCCTTTTAAACCCATCAAATTCTAAAACCTCTTCACTTGCACTTTAACGTAAGAGGAGACAGACTTTGAAAAAACTAAAACAAGTCCTAATGAGCTGTGAGGGAAGTTGGTGTGAAAACGGGTTTTCAGTATGCATTAAAACACGGGGAAGTATACGCCTGCTTGTCCCCTCACATGGAATGCCAATTTTATTTTTATTTATTACTTTTTGCATTATCAACACAAAGAGGCCACACCACACGCTGAAAATATTCCTGTCGATGTTCTCGCTAGTTTAACTTCGCTATTTATTAACGAAACTCCGGGAAAAACACTCCGTGAGAAGGAGCCTTATGTCGTCTACCTTGCAGCGGATAACAAAGTAGAGTAAAATATTTGTTCCAAGTAGCACGGTTCACAAGGTATAAAAGTGCGTTGCAGTAGGGTAATCAAGCTTTGTTCGGAGCATACGTTTATAATGCAAGTCCCCCACTGACCCGATTTTATGACGGCTCAACGAACGCCTCTTTATTTCATATGTATGATAGCTACACCCATCTGAGTACTTAAGAGCGGTTTTAGGAGGTACGCGTATGTTGCTTAGACATTCCCTCTCAGACATTACCAACGTTAGCCTTATCTCGCCAACACTACCTAACTCAGCGGATCTCAATTGCTCAAGCGGTAAAACAGCTCATGTAAGGTATCCTCGCAAACGTGGAGTCTCACAAGTGGATGGCCATGCAGCGCCGTTGCTAGCCAGCTGAGTGGGCGCTCCGCGTATGTGCAGGTCGTACCACGGCGTTGTGCAGGTACGGCGGAGGCTCTACGTGGTCGGAGGCTTGAAGATGCGGGAGTACCTGCGCACGCTAGACAGCTACGACCTGGACCGCTGCGAATGGCGAAACCACTCGTCCATGAATGTGCCACGCGCCTACGTGGCCGCCGCGGCGCTGGGCGAGCATATCTACGCCGTTGGAGGGCATACCGGTAGGGCTGCTTCTTTGTGTAAAACTGTATACCCTGGAAACCACCAGTGGCTCGAAGGAGCGATTGCTGCTACACGTCTTTGTTACCACCTTTAATTACCACCTTTAATCTCTCATCATCATGAGTTAGCCTAAGTGCCAAAACGAATACCTCCTTGAAATGACTTTTGAGCCAACCATATATTCTGCTATAAGCGACCCAGTTATGGTGCGAACTTTCCTGAACATAAATGTCGGTTCAATCCCTCTTTATTTAAACTGCGTTATGCTTCAATTGCCATGCATATTGTTAGAAGCCCTGCTCAATACACTTCCTCCTTTGCACTCAAGCGAGAATACTAAGACTGTTTTTATTGTCCCTCAATGTTACCTCTTCCAATTATTTCCCCATAACTTCCTGCACCTTCGACTTAATTGAATAACCGGTAATATAGCAGTGCTTGCACGCGCTGCTATATTATGGTATTGGAGAGACATTGGAGAGGCCTTTGCCCTGCACTGGGCGTAGTCAGGCATATGGGTGATGATGATGATGGTTATGAATAAAAAATCAGACACTGCGGGCTCATTTTCTTCTTGTACTAAACAGTGCCTGTTTGCATCCATTGAATTCGTGGCTATGCTTAGCTGGTTCGTGTTTTTCTATCCCAAAGAAACAGCGCCAAAAGTCGCAAGAACACAAAGACCGACATACTTGCAAAAAGTGGGCCTTCCGTTCGTCCTCTCATGCACGGTAGTGCCGTTGAGGCCAGGAGCGTTAGACGGGGATTTGGGCAAACGCCGTTGAGCTTGTCTAGCCGCGTAAGAGTAGCAAGAAAATATGATGCAGTCTCGGGAAGACAACTTAAGAATATCAGTTAAAGAGGTACAAAACACGGAATGGTCATTAGTAGTAGCGGTTGCTCCGGTCCTTGAAGTTGTTGAGAATAAGGCACTTTGGATAAGTTATAGTTTGGCACGAGTACGTTCAGACATTATGCTGATGATCAGTGCGGGAAGGATTAGGTGAAGAAGTCTTCTATCAGCTGCAATGCTGTCCCTTTGCAGCTGCTGCCTACTGGTTGATATTGTTCTGATCCTTTGTTATGCTGTTGAGCAGACAGGGATGGAGTGAGGAGGCGCACATTCAGTTACATGTATGAAAGGTGGCAACGGTAAAAAAAAATGCGACTAGAGTTTAGCCTTTTTATGTTGTCCGTTGCAGTGGAAATTTTCATTCAGTCAGGCGAAAGCATTTTCACCTTATGCCGAAGTTCGTGTATCCCACCCACAAATAGCGGCTTTCACAAGTGCGGCTCTGGTACCGACCCATTCTTTTATGTGTGGAGTGCCTGCTTTTGTGAAAACTGGAGAGCAGAGCAATAGGAGAGCCGCCATTTAGAGCTTTTGGCGGGAACGCAGTCTAAGAGTTGTAACTTGCATTCTAAAGCCAGTTAGCTCTCGACCCGCTTCTAACCTCGGGTTTGCCCGTCTGTGCCGCATCAAATGCGTTCCTGTACGCTTTCATGTGCTTTTTCCATAGACTTGAACAAGCCCTCAATATTTCACATTTTTCGCCATCTTGCCTTCTCTCTACATTTCTTTCAGTCCTGCATAACTCTCGAATTTTTCTTCGTGCTGTATCTGAATATGTGGCAAATGTGTCAAACCCTGTTGTTAAAAGCGCTTTGCCTTTAAAACTGAAGTATTAACCTCTCGATATGCAACCGTTGCTGTAGGAAAAACATATAGGTGAGCGGCCGTGGTATATCACCTATGTAACCAAACTTTGCTCCGCCTAGACTTCCACCAATATGCGGCCCGCGTTGGTCAGTTTCTTGCTTTGGTCTCTGCCGCAGGCACCGAGCGGACGTCCTCCGCTGAGCGGTACAGTCCGCACACTAACCAGTGGACTATGATTGCACGCATGAGCAGGCGCCGCAGTGATGGGTCTGCCTGTGCCTTTAAAGGTGAGTGGCTTACGCTTGATTTGTAGTCACCTCTGGGGCTTGACGCTTATGTGAACAAATGCAGCGCTAAGGCTGATAAATCACTCTTTAAATTCCAATGAGGGAGTGCGCTGTTTCCTCCCGTAAAGCATGCTTTGCTAAAGAAAACTGCGTAGTTACGTACAACGCAGTATAAATTTCTTTTGGAAGGTCTTGCCGCTCGGGGTGTTCACAGCACCCGACTGCAGCTTTCCTGGCGGCTGTGAAGCGGTCCTGTTTTACAAAACGTTTTATCCAATCACGGATAGTTTCTGGGTGGCAAAGGAAAGCCAAGCACTGGCAACCTATACGCTTTAAGAACGGTGCAGCGCTTTGACGAATCCGTAAAGTATCTGCTTTATCGGGGCCGTTTCAGCTAGGAATTGTTTCACTTATTTTGCCTTCTAAAATTTTTTCCACCTTTGGCTGCTGTGTTGCATTCCCTCGGACTGTTTTTCTTCTCTCCCCCAAATTCACAAAAGCAACTACATCTTCTGAAATCGTTTGCTTATGTAGCAGTGGACACCTGTGACCAGAAACATGACTCCCCCTTTGAAAAGCATTGTGTAGGATACTCCACCTCATACCCACAAAACAGGCCTTCCATGGCGCCCTCAACTTCCGAACATGGCATGGCAAAGCCGAGCTCCGCTAAATTATTTGCGTATGAAAAAGTAATACGGCCTTTTCAGCCAGCCTTTGAGAGAACCATTGTTATGAATAAACCGTGGTAATGTCCACTCGCGGCCAACATTATCGGGAGGAAACTGCCGCGACGTCACTGAGTCAGCTCATTACAGGTTTGGAGTGAAGAGTTTATGCAGCGTATCGAGGGCGTCCTGATCTTTCGCAGGCCGTCTTTACATCAGCGGTGGCTTCAATGGCAGGCAGGTTCTGGAGAGCGTTGAGGAGTACACACCTTCCCTCGACTCGTGGTGCCTGGTGCGGCCGCTGTTGAACCCGCGCTGCAGTCACCGCATGGTAGAACACGGCGGTAGGATATACGTTATTGGCGGCTACGACGGACGACGACGACTCCACACCGGTGCGTGCGCGTGAGAAAACGCGGCGCATATTCGGAAACTCGCTCTTGCTTCATTGTAATGTATCACCCTCAGCAGTCATTTTCGTTGGTGCGAGTACGTGCCTAACATTCACGGACGTGTACGGACTGGTGTCGACAGGCCTCTCCAAGCCTAAATAGTTTCAGGCGATACCTTAAATATAAAATATCGCAAGAAATTAACTTTTTTTTTCAAATATTTGGCGGCTTACGGGGCAACTGGTAGTTTTTGTATACCCGTGAAGGGAGATTTTAGTGACTTATTTGTTTTGGATTTTATATAAACAAAAATTAGGAAATATTTTCCAAAACGTTTTTCAGGCAGAAAAAATTTTCACAAATACAGTGGCTTTAGAATACCCATTAGTCGCAACTAGCTGCTTGCAAGGCTGGCCGTTCGATTGGTTTTATATTCTAGCGCAGGTCGCGGTGGTGAATGCCGTTAGAATTTTACCTTAGGTAAATTCTCACACATGGTGAAGCACTGTTTTCAGCGCATCTGACGCAAGATGCATGCTTACCTGATCTGCTGGCATATTAGCGGTTAGAAGCATCAGAACAGGTTTAAAACTTACGTAAATTCGACGGCGTTGCATGAACTTTAACGTTGTCAAGTGTCGAAATTCATTTTGTGAAGTTATGAATTTAATTTCTCATAGTGCAGGCAAGTGCTTTGACCCGAACAGGAGGAGGTTTGAAACAAAAAGCATTCAAAGGCTTGAATAAGCTTAAATGACATCCATGCGATGCATGAAATACTCAAGAGTAATGATCACACCTCGAAATCACCTTAAGTTCACAAGAGTAAATTTACAGCCAATGGTTAGGATTTATGGAGTTTAACGCCTAAAAGCGACTCAGACTGCGTGTTACGCAGCAGTTGAAGGCGCCAGAGAATTACAGCCCCCTGTGATTGTTACTTAACGTGCACTGCCATCACACAGTGCACAGGTCTCAAGCATTTCGCTTCCATCAAAATGCGATCGCCGCGGCCGGGCTCAAACTCCTCCTTTCTGGTCAGCAGCCGAGCACCATAATCGTTGCGCCACCGCGGAGGCTGTTCACAAAGCTAGCGTGATGTAATTTATTTAAATACAATAATAGGGAGTGACTTCCAACTTGTGACTGTTCGAGGGGAAAATAGGTACTTTTAAGAGTTCATTCCCTCAGAGTAAGCAAATATTCATGACTGTGTTATGTTGTTCTTGTTAAAGGGCGACTCGTGAAATGAAGTGTCTCCACAATAATATTTTTCAGAAAGGTTGCTACATGTAGTACAAGGCGAGTAATTTTTCTAATAGTTTCTAATTGCCGTATTTTGTGTTGATGCAATGATGAATACGAGAATCTTTTTCAACCGTGTTTCTTCATGTATAAATCTCCTAGGCTTTTTCTGAAAGCTTCCAAGTTTGAAAGCGTCCTTCTTATTAAGCGAGTAGCACAATTCAGAACTATATTCTAGTTTAGATTTCGGAGTTGACTTCTGGGCTAATATTTGTGTTCTCTGAGGTGCGTGTAACTGCATTAAGGCTTTGTCGAATTTCAACCTTTGTGGAAATAATCGCGCCGGTGGACTCATAATTTGTTAATGCATCGGATTGTCCGCACACCAGCACCAAATTACGCACCCTAGAATTGATTCGCGTTGCAGATTCTATGATTATTTTCGCACTTTTACTTTAGCAGTGCTTGAGCATTTCGCATTAAGGTGCGCGTAGCACGTCAGCTCCCAGTTCAAAATGCACCGATTCGAGCGGTGCTGTCATCGCGGTGTAACAATCCGATTACGCCCAGAAGGGCAAATACATCGCCTGTGTATGGTTGTGAGTCGAGCGCCATCACTCCTTGTAGTCCTACGCAGTGAACCCGGCCTGCCGTTGTGCTGGCGCAAGATGCCGAGGTTGAACACTCCGCGCAGCACGTTTGCGGTGGCTCAGCTGGGCGGTGACTTGTACGTCATAGGTGGATTTAACGGTAAGAGCTCGTCTCTTTGTGCTCACTGCGCGCGACGCTGCTCCCAGACCTTGGCACCGTGCTACTGCATGCAAATGATTCGAATCATTTTGATTACCTCCCGAAAGGGCTCTTCGAAATCTTCGAGCAAACGCGTCGCGTATTCTGTGCGAGGGAGGGCTCACATATGTTGTGCCGTAAAGCACGGCAGAAAGGAGCAACGTGGATTAGAGAACGAAATCAATATAATGATATCCTCCCGGTTTTACAAGCAATACAAACAGAAGCAAATACTACTGCAGCGAACAAAAATCTGACGATCCTTTGGATTCGAAGACAAAATATGTAGGCGGGGGCTGCCGAATGTCATGCGGAAATAAAGATTAGGATATTTGCTGTATTAGGATGTAATACAACAAATGTTCACGGTAGCGATAAGGACGAACAGCATTCGTCACTCGGGAATATAGGCGGCGTTTGCAATGCTCTGTAACAAGGTCCAATGCGTTCAAGGTGTTCACGTAGCGATTATTTATCGCAATACTTTTGCGGTTCGCTGCTGGAGTTTCTCCTAAGCTGCTCACGAGCTCTTGTATTATGGTGGCGCCATCTGGTCGCAGGGACGTCGCTTATCTCTGACGTGGAACGCTACACGCCGGGAGACATTTGCTGGTACAGGATCACACCCCTAAACCAGCCCGTGAGCGCCCTCTCCGGCTGCGCCGTCACCGGCGTGGAACTAATGAGGAAGTTCTCCGCCCGCGGTGTGTATTTGATTTTAATATTATTTTTTAACGTTTTCAGCATCTGTCAGTCGCCGCCTGTGTCTTGGCCAATTCCCCGCATTGGGTACGCGCCCTTAACTTCTTGAGGACAGCAACAACAACTACGGGAAGATGGATGCAGAACTCTCGGCAAGCTGCGTGCCGAGCGCATTATATAAGCACCCCCTTTCTTGGGTTCTTCTACTTCTCTATTTTTAAGCACCCTTATTCCTAACACAGTTCCCCAATATGATCTTGAGGGATACATGGATCCACCGTCTGTGCGAATTCCTTAAAGGCCACTTCACTCACGGCGCGAATGCTGGGACATGTCAAAAATTCTTGGACAAACGTTTTGAATAAGATGATATTATAAGTACTGTTATCAAATTTTTGAAGGTAATGGTTCATTCTTTTGATGCGTAGCGAAATATTTTAAAGATTTTTCCTTACTCGCATGAGCAGTTAAGGCTGCCAAAGAAAACTAATCGGAAACCTTTTTGACGGCAGCAAAAAAACTGAAGCCTGCTGACGGGTGATCTTCAGATATATTGATTGTCATAGTGACATCTTATGATATATGAAAAAATTAGTGGATAAACTCTTAATCTCGTTGAAAAATGGCGTTCACTTTATTGTTGGATACAAACGAGGTTTCGCATTTTGCTTAGCTAGTGTTGAGCCGAAAACGTGATTCGACATAAGGCGCTGCAACTACACTGTGATATAGTTCTCTGTGCCACAATAATTATTTGAGCAGTACGTTTTCCAGTTCTTGAAGGATGAAAGTTCGGTGTTAGGCCGGCATGAAAACCTTCACGGCAGTGGCTGAAGGTTTGCTTCTAAAAGAGTCATACTTTTATGGTTTAAACCACGTTTTATACCCAAAAATAACCAAGCCAAATGCGAAACATCATGTACCTGTAATTTCTGCCCCTCTTCATGCTGCATAATGGGTAGCGCCGCCAGCTTTCTCTCTAGGTAACATTGAGAAGCTTCTTGTCGACCCTAATGCCTGGTTTTCAGTTCAGAGAGAAAACAAGACTGAAATGTTTGCTGATGTTTTTGAGCTGGCGCAAAGATAAGTCAACGTTTGTACCTGTAGATTTTACACTGTGTAGTAGCCGTATCCTGCGGTAGGAAAAAAAAATTCGCCGTGATGATGGATAGGTTTTTGATGTGCGTTATAGAAATTCGTGCATGCGGGCTTCTTGCTTAAAGGCGAACTAGCATTTCGTGTCTTAATATTAAACATTCGCCACTTCCCATTCGGAATGAAGATGCACTATATACTAACACATGGAAACTTTCCTATCGGACAGACAAATAGCTGTCCAAGCTAACTTAAGGCGTCCTGCGTTCTTCAGTATTGTAATGCGTTTGAAAGGGCGTGTGATCAATACATTTGCGATTGCCATTAATGTTAAAACGATTTCTTCGTCTCTTCGTGAAAATATAAATTTCTTCATATCACTGCAGTGAGCGAAGTTTTCAAACTAATTTTATAACTATTTGAACATATCTAACTGTAACTCGGACCATAATACAACCAGGTTTGGGCTATTGAGTTCCGGGCAGACATATCGCGTTGCAAAGTACGCAAAGAATCATTCTCGTTTAGGCGCTCTAACAGCGTTCTCCTGCGTTAAACATAAAAATCAAAAGCTATTCGAAATCAAAGCGTCATCAATGACAATTAAATGGTGCCGAAAATCATGTTGTTTTCAGCGACAATATGGGAAACAGGTATACTGGTGTAGTGCAGTAAAGAATAATGACGCACCTAAAGTCAACCATCATCCCATCACTGCATCTTCCCATGGCGCATCACTTTAGCTTTATGCAGTTCTTCGAAATATTCTAAAGTGTCGCTCTATAAACAGTGCATGGTATTTGCCGTCACTTGATTATAAAAAGCCTGAGCGCCGCCCCTTTCCATCTGCAACAATTTTTTTGCTTTTTTCTTACGCAGATTGTCTGAGCGGAAATGTTCTTGCATAAAAAAATGCCTTGTGTGCACTATAATTATCACAGCACTGTACTATGTGGGCCTTTTAACGCAGCAAACAGCATACATTTCAATATTTGCAGACCACAGAAGGCACCAACAACGCGAGCGTCACCATCTTTTTCATCGCTGTCATTTAATATTTCAGAAGTGAACTTAGCATTCTTAGTTATGTGAAATAGATGAGAAGCTGATAACTAACGACATACAGATGATCTTTGCCCAACCTACTCCTCTTGCAGTCCTAACAGGCGCAATTAGTTATGCCACCACCAAGCTTTTTCTGCATGAGCGAATTTACGAACATTTTTATAACTCAAGAGAAAGCTTCAAGATTTCTCTACTTTTCATTTTTTGTTTAAATACATAATGCACAAGCCTGCGATGAAAGCAACCGAGATATATTGTTTTCTTTCTGTGTATAGTATATTTTTGTGAAATGAAAACAAAATTTTCAGCCTGTAGACGGGTAGTAAGAAAAATAAGTGAGAAGCTTGTGTCTTAAAAGGCGAAATGAGTTACTGCTATTTACAGAAAGCAAAGCAAAGCATCCTTATTTTTTCGTGCAGGTTCACAAGCGTCGACCCACGTACAGCCGATTGTATTAGAATAGTAGAATAGCGAATGCCCATCCACGGACCGGCAGCTATGGTGAAGAACCTTATGACCATCTGCGCGACTTATGCTAACACTTGGGGTTATCGCACAATGAAATGACTGCGAGAGTAATTAAAATTAAGGTCTTCGAGGTTTCATAGCTCATTGTGCGAGCGTACCACTTGTAAACTGTAACAGTATTTGACCTGTGTCATAGCTTGCACTCGTGTAAGTTTTGAAGCAGGCAGAGAGTTGGGCGAGTTGTCAAATATTTATCTCTATAGGATAGCGTCAACCACGCTACCACAAGAAGGAAAGAATACTACGAAATAAGCGCTATTTCACAACTTAGATAATTCATTGCTTAAAAGGCTCTTTTATACCATGCCAGGAAACCGCCAAACAAAGATCAAACCCACAACGTGAAGAAAAACCGCGATAAAAATAAAATTATTTTGGGCTGTTAACCTGTATCTATTTTTTCAATAAAATAATCAGTTCTAAAATATTGTTTGCACCCTCGTTTTCCTTCCTTCTTGAGATCATCTGATCTGCACTACCCTTTTGAGATGTGTATGCGTATATATTTGACAATAAACTTCGGAGTAATAGCAGTCGTCTTTAGCAGCCTCCGTAAGTCTCCTGCATGCCTAATTCCTCCCCCAGTGGTTTCCAAATACAACCAGCTTGACATACCTCGCAAACTATTTAATCTGATGTGGCCACCTGACACCTTGCTGGCCCCGCTCCATTTGCGCATATATTTGAAAATATACCTTAGAAATCATGGATTGTCTCCCCCTGACTTTATATGTTCTTTATATGTTTCCTTGTTTTTGTTTTCAGCTTAGATATAGTTAACTCGCAGCAGAGTGACATTGATTTCGCAGAATCTGCGCTATTGAAAAAGAAATCCATTGTGAATTAATTGAGCGTTTTAACGCCCCGAAATGACACATGGGCTATCAGCGATGCCGTAGCTCAGGGCTTCGGATAATGTAAACAACCTCTGGATCTGTAACGTGCGCTGACATCACACACAGTACACGGACACTTTTATGCCTTTCGCCTTCGTCAAAACCCAAAAAAAGGCTTTTTTTTAGTACGGTACCGTGCGGTACGTTATGATATGGCACAGTGAGATGCCGCGCCGTATGGGATGGTACGGTACAGTACGTTACAGTAAGGCATGGTATACGATAGGTTATGCCATGTTAAGGTGCGATGTGGTTTATTCATGTTATTATATTGTATGATGCATGGCATGGTATTTCAAGATTTACGTGCCTAGGCAGACACAGTATTTAGGGGAATACGATTAATTTCTGCCGCCTGGGGCTCCCTAACAAGCACTCATATCGCACTCACCAAGGATATTTTTCTATATCGGGTCCCCCTACAAGCGGTTTTCACTGCCGGCATTTCATGTTGTTGCCGGAGTCCTCACATTCGCCGTAAAATGCTGCTTATAACATGAAAATATATAGTAAGTTCTAATGCAAACAATGTTCTCATTCAAGTGAGCCTCAATGCGAAGCCTTTGTTTCGTCTTAAAGCAAGTGCTTGTAGCCTTCTTTTGAGAAGCCCAGTTGTACTAGTATTTATCAGTAAAACAGGTACCTGTATTCGTTACTACCTTGCGATATCAACACTGCGTTTTTTAACGGCAGATGAATGCCGCACAACGCTCCCGCAGACCTTCACGCTGGACGTAACTGATGCCCTGAACACTGCAAAATCCACGTATAAAAGGTATAATATCCATAAATGCGGGCGCTATAAGAGAATGGTGGTATGTGCAAAATAATTCCCAAAAGCCCTTCACTTCAGGCGTGCCACATTAGCGCAAGAAATCACATTTAACACGAACGCCTCCTCGTGGAGGCACCTAGAGAACCAGAATCTTTACTTTCCAAGCTATGCTTGCTCTTTCGGCTCAGGCAGTTCAACCTTGGTTTAGAAAATATTTGGCGAATCTCTCTAGCCCATTTGCTTATTGACTCTTCGCAGCCCTTTTTCTCTGCAGTGACAAAAGCACACATCTCGTACGTCTTTAGCGCTTCCTCCTAAATATTCAAGGTCTCATTTCTTGTCTACAATACATTTTTTTTTCATTGACAAAACGGTAGTGAGGAGTCAGAGAAATTGCCATTATTTACGAGTTCCGACAAATCTGCGTCTTTTATGACGGCTCCGTTAAGACAGACGCGTGCGCAAAAGTATATAGAGTTGTTTTCGATTGCCTAAAGTTAGGCTATCAGCGTGGGACGCTCGCCTCAAAATAAATTTGCACGACACTGACCACTTTCGGCGAGTGTCACGGGACGCCTGTGCTCAGAGAGCGTCAGAAATAAAGAGCATCGGCAGAGTCGACAATGGCGCTGTTCTTACGTCGGTTCTGCTCTGGCAGCTGCGGTCCTCTTCAGAGCATAGAGTACAGCTAGCTCCTCTGAGAGCCCAATAGAGCCTGAACTCAATAAAACGAGCCTATCCAAGTAAGCTAGCGGATCTGCAGGTTTTCCTGCTAAAAACTTCGAAAATCGTCTGAGCCTGTTTGTGGCTGTATTTCTTGACTTGGAGGCCAGAGGGACATTTAACGACCCGCGGAAAAAGCAATGTTTTCTTTTTCCGTCCCCGGTTTCATTCACACATAGCTCCTTGCTTCTGCTTCTACAAGGTCAAAGTTAGCTTAATTATATTGCTTCTTCTGCACGCCTTTAAGTGCTCAAAATTTATTGCCGCCAATTCTGATTGCACAAGCGTCTGCAGAATTGTCATCAGGACAATGCGCGCTGCTGCACTCTTTGAAATCATGCACGCAATTTGGCTGTCATGAGGTGGATTCGTTTAGCGTGAATCGTGCTCCGGCACTTTCTGGTTACGCGAGCAGCACTCGGAGCATTAGGCCCGCGATCACGTACTTGAAGGCAGAACTGATGACTGTGCAGCTCAAGGGCTCTGAGATGGAAGGGCACCGAGAAACTTTCACTCAATCACTGACGTGCTGATCCGGCCTCTCAACCTTTTTCCCTTCTTGTCGGCCTTCGTAGCTGAATGGACAACAGAAAAAGAGCAAGTAAGAGTTCACAAGTACGTGATCCTTTTTTTTTCTCCTCGAATACACTATGCACTATCTTCAGGCCCCGTCGCGCTGGTAACTACACGAGCCTCTCTCAATGACTGAAGCGGAAGCTGTGATGCTGTGCTTGCAGAAAAGAGTCGGCCGAGTTACTTGCATTGCTTCACGTAGTGCTTCTGCGCTTCACGGTTAAGAATATGGGGAGAATGCAGCTTGCGAGTGTTGAGTATCTGGATGGCCGAAGGAAGATTGCTGCGAAGGGAAGAAACAACCTCACAAAAACTGGTGCTTGCATCATGCTTCCCGGCGATAGTACCCCACGACGCCTTCCTCGAGCCGGTGGAGCTGTTTCTAAATACTGAACACAGCGACATCCGAAACAAGATAATATAACTATGCTATGAAAAGAACAAATTTAGGTATAGGTTCAAGCCCACAGTTTTAATTGGAAGAAAACAACACACGTGTAGTTCTGAGCCCTTCTCTTATACTGCCAACTCTTGATCGCGGATTCTTAAAGCTCTAAAGCTTTGTTGCCTTTTTAATGTTAATGTCTGGTGGGGCCGGCATGTTTCAGTATGCCGAAGCAAAAGTTTGGATATGAGTTCATGACATGGAAGTTTGTCGCTAGACTTTGTAATTATCAAAAATGTGTTCGCGCCTTGTTACAAGTATACATATCAGTTACATGCCAAAACCTCAGTCAAATTCTGGTTCATAATTTTTTATTTTCCACTGCTGTCGTTTATACACAGCATGGTGTGTCTTAGAAAACACTATTGAAAACACTGTGACGACGGCATTTAGGCCGCAAGCAGTGCGAGGTTATTGCACTAGGAATGTGCGAACAG
Source organism: Amblyomma americanum (assembly GCA_030143305.2). NCBI lineage: Eukaryota > Metazoa > Arthropoda > Arachnida > Ixodida > Ixodidae > Amblyomma > Amblyomma americanum. Next base: position 212,736 of record JARKHS020026822.1, read on the forward strand.
CCATGGCCTGGTGAATGCGTGTATATTGCTGCCCATTTGCGTTACCCCGCAATTTCTTTATTTTCTTTTTTTTATAGTAAGCTGCAAATGTCTTTTTTGTAACTCGTAATATTAGTTTATACTGTCGGAAGAAAAGTCGAGTTTGCATAAAAGTTCTGAGGTTGAATTCCACTTAAAATACTCGCAACAACAATAACTTCCAGCTCGTGCAGGCTCCTTCGAAACAGTTCTCTCGGCACTTGAGTCAGCGTTGTCTCAAAAGCAGCAACAATTGTTCATTCGCAAGTGCTCGACGCCCACGCGTAAGGAAAGCGCTCAAGGCCTGCACTGCGCTTCTGAGCATCAAGACGAGCAGCTCGAAAGAAAAACATTGCACCGCAGCTGGTATCCCTCCAGCCTCCTCCATTACCATGTGCTTCGTTTTCCTTTAAACGCGCGGTCGTTTTCAAGACAGAAACGAAGTAAAAAAAACACAAAACCTGTACGACAGCCTCGAACATTGGGTCACGATGCGCACATAGGGAGGCTAGCGAAATCCTTGAGCCAAGATTAATGAACCCCTTTCTAACTCCTGACGACACCGCTAAGTCACTGTAATTTCCGCGCCGTAAGCAAAACAGGAAGGCAGACAATTTTCGAGGCTTTCGAAATGCACTTTCACGCTTGGCGTTCTTACCCCTTTTAATCTTGATAGTTGTTGCCGGCCTTGCTTCAACCGTCTTGGCCGAGTAGAGAGGATTGCCCCCATCCTTCTCCTGTTGCCACAACACGAAACGGTGAAGCAAGTTCCCGGATGTCTGCGCCGCCGCAGCAAATATTGTGCTGTCTTCACCAGTGGAATTGATCTAGGGTTTTTCTTGGGTCGTATATTTGTTTTGCTCATGCTTTGTTTTAATTATATGCCCATGTTTTGAGAAAACAACGCGATAAAGATGAATGAAATATTACGTCATATAAATATTTTCAACCAACGGTGGTCTTTTGAGAACGAATGTCGAGAAGCAACGTGAAACACGTTGGCAAGCAACTTCATCGTGTTTGTTCCTCGATATTTCAAAAATGTGTGTCAGTGTATGGAAACGTACCTATTATTCTCTATGGAGCTATGAAAAGTTTTGTTCCGAAATAAACGAAATCTACTTAAAGGCAGAGCAAGAAAAATATTGATGTTCATTTTTCGCCCTAACCGTGTGGCTATTTAAGCTGCCATATAATATCCTTTGCATTTTAGTTAGCAAAAATCTAGATCACGATGCATTGAAAAATTTGCAAACAGTTTAGTAACTGCAGGAAAAATCCGAATTTACTCTTTTGGATGTTAAACGTTGAATTTGTCTAAACTTTTTTTTTTGAGAATACATTTTTTTGTGCCATTGTTTTAAGCTCTCTCAATGACATATTTCTTAAAAATGATTATGCTGAGAATACTTCAGGAAAAAAACTCCAGCATTCATTGTGTGCAATCAGGGGAACTGCTGCGCTTTATAACAATAAAGTGAATGTGAATAGCTGGCGGCTTTAGGAGGTACTGTCGTGACAGCATTCTTTTCATTTATTCACATTTCGGCAGCGGTAAACTGATCTAGCCAGAATGTACGGCATCTCTGAGATATTTTACTTCAGTGTAACATTCTAAATTCCTGAGCGGATTAGAAACGACATATGCGTACAGGGCGTGAACCGACAGTAGAACAGCCTTTGATGGCCTTTCCAGTCTGCTTGTACAATTTCGGTTCTAATAATGAATGGCGAACGCCACTGCCAACTAGTCAAACTAAACGCTTTAACGTTCATTGCAGCAGAGACGCATTCTTTCTTCATCGGCGAAGGAGCTAATTATCTCATCGTTATCGATGTCTTCTGGGTCAGATGTTCCGCCGATCCGCCGATTTCTTCATATTCTTCGCTTTCGATTAGACAGCAGCGCTGAGGAAAAATAAATTATTGAAACCCGCCTCGAAACAGTCGGACCTATGATGCTCATGCTGAAAAAAAAAAGCTCTCACAAGTGAAGCTTGCTCATATTCATCCTCACATGAGCAAAATATGGCTCCTTTTTATTTGGCATAGAATTTTTCCGCAGGTTTCTTTAAGTTTCGCAAAGTACATTTGGCTTTTGCAGGTTGTGCAAAAAAAAGATCAATTTCTGTTCTTTTGAGCTTTTGGGTTTCGCTCATTACGAAAGGAATTGCTCATATGTTTCAATGAACAGTGGCCAAATAGTAGATAGAATGGCAAACGTTCTTGTTTCAAAAATATAGAGCGGCTACAATCACAAACTAAGTACAAAACTTGCGTTACATCGAAAAAAGACCTCACTAAAAAATAATACCAGGAGATGCCGCGCGCACGTGCAGAGAAACAATCTCAGCTCAATGTCCGGTGGCGATGAGCCTGCCTGCTTTCGCTTTGTTTTTTAACACGATAGCGTTAAGGATCTCGTGTCGCAGAAAATTCGGCATCGTGGTCAGCGTCGTTAACCGTGAGCAAACAATCCACGAAAACTTCTAAGAGCTGCCACCTAGCTTACGAAACTTTGTGGTGTCATCACAACCTGCACTACGGATTGCGATCAAACTGTGAACCGTGGCAGGTGGTAGTTGAATGAATGACTGGTCGCGAGAGGTTTTTCGGTGCGAGCAACCTGGATTGCACGAGCCCCAGAGGTGGCAGAACCTGCCATCGAAGTGCAATGGCGCATCGCTAAACCGCTGAACCACTGCTCCAGGAGTGGTGTGAGGACCCTCAAGGATATATGAATGGTAAGTAGAGAAAAACCAAATCTGAATATATGGGCATTAACCCATATATGTCCATATTGCGTAATTGAATTCAGGGGGAGCCTAAGTGTCAAGTCCAACTTTTTTCTGTTTCTAGGCGCACAATGCCTATCATGGCCTACATTAAAATTTTGCGTACTCTCAGGAGGTTGCAAAAATTTCTATCACAGACGGCTGTGGCATGGACAATCCAGCTGTATACTACGCGTTTTTTTTTCAACCTAACCATTGTTGCAGCATCTCCGCAGCTGTCTGTACGGTTGTTGGCAAAAATACAGCTAATATTAAGTTACTAAACAGCATAATGAAGCTTATTCGAGCTTGTAGATTGAAGAAAGCTTCTGGTTTAGCCACCGTTGCCTTTTTCACAAGTTTTGTGCAATAGGCCCATTGTGACCTGCTTCAAAGAAAATTAACAAAGCGCGAACATCGTCTTGCGCCAAACATGGCTGTTGCCCATAGCCTCAACGACAAAGCACAGCGAACCACAGTGAAGGATTTATAGTCACAAATATCTTTTGAATACGTCTTGAAATGGTGTTTTTTCCGCAGGCATGAAATCCAGACCTTCACCTAATAACGCAGTGAAATGATCAAACATGAACGACAGTAGGCTCTGTTTCTTCTCATGAGAACAGCGTCTAAAGACACTTCTTAATCAGCGAAATGACATCTATAGCAAGTTGATTAGCATGCTATATGAGGTGCTTTTCGTTTCACTGTTAGTTTTCGTAGTCAGTGAAGTAGAAAAAACGCTTCGCCGAAGAAGAATTTTCCGCATTCTTATTTATCATAAGCTATTAGAACTACATAAAAACGGTAAGTAATTATCACCAAGAGTACTCGTCTCCTCTTGTGTTGAGCTCGCTCATGATGAGCATTCAAGTTCAAGTTCCTCATTGTATGTAGCGGCTCACTGCTGTGTTAAGCTTAGCCGCGCTTTTAATTTTTTGTGCCTCTAACGACCTTCGGTTCCAGACTTCGGCCGCAGAGTGGCTCATAGCTTGAAATCTATGTCTCGTCGTGTGGGTGCTATGAGAAAAAACACCTATCGGACGGGGCACAAATGCGTGATGATTGATCGCAATGTAAAACCGCGTGATAAATCCGCCTGAGAGTCAAATCTACAACATTGCGTAGTAAGCCTTGAAAAAGTGCGCCGCTGATTGCTACAAATGTGCTTCCGGACGTCAGAAATAACGGGGAAGGGTATTCTCTACCTCGTAGCGATCCGTGTAGAATGTTAAGGAAAATTAGAACTTGCTCAAAATGGAAATTACTTGTTATAAGCATCATCGGCAGAACCTGTAGCAGTTACTTTATCACCCTCATGACCGGCTTCTTCGCTCGCCTACATGCTGCTTCAGTTCCTAGAAAAAAGGCCGAATAAAGCCACCGTACCTCAGCAACATATAAGTTTCGAATACCTTTTGAGCCGGGACAAGGCTGCCAGAACGATGTATGCGGCAAGTGCGCTGTTTTGAAAACGAGAAGATGCCTGCAATTTGTTAACTCCTAAGCGATGACCACTTGTCCGTGTGGTGTGCTTCGTGTCTGAGGGTTATTCGGCGCGTGCTTCTTGTGGGTCGACCGACAAGACTTCCACGTTTAAAATTGAAGTGGCAAGAATAAATTTTAGACGCCGCTGGAGATATGTTTTATAATTACATGCCATTATGCATCTAGTGTACAATAATAAAGGACGAATTTTTCTTCACATATTTTTTTAAAGCTGTGAGAGATACGTCGCTGCTGTCTGTCGAGCTGCATTGCGCAGAAGACGGGCATTATGTACATTCTGATGGGAATGAAACACGAACACCCTTCTGCAGTACTATTCTACTTTGCAGCAAGAGATAGTGATTTACAACTGATTTATGAATATTTATTAAAGAGAAACAAGATTTGGAATGTGTGGAGCTTGCAGGTAAAGCATGCGAAGACTTTTTGTGCTAGCATTCGAGGTGGTGGCGTAGTCGCCAAATAAAACCGCGCTGGCGTTTAGGCTTTTCATGCTGTCCACAGCGACGGGCAGAGGCCACAATAATGGCGTCATGTACGGCGGCGCTACGATTACAGCCATCAAAGAAACCCGACGCCGCCGAAAGCGAAGGCCCAGAAGCATTGCTTGGCGGCACTTTACAAACCATGCCTGCATGTGCACGAATTCAGCGGTCATCTAAAACCTTGGAAACAATGTCACCATCATGACTTTCCACGCACTTCTACACAGCGGTGAGGACAAGCCTTAAAATTATCACGGATTTATTCCAGATTACGTGACCATTTTAAATGCTAGCGCGAAATAACTTGGCACCTCGACGCTTCACAGATTACACTACTTGAATGACCCTGAATTCTCAAAAGCCATTACAACTTCCCTTTAGAAAGACCCTAACCTGAGAAACGATAATCAGACTACTTGTACACAGCTGCATAAAGTACACAGTAAATATTTTTGTTGTGTTCACAGGCGCAGTTCGCTTTTTATTCTCGTCTGGCATGACCTCACGTGGATCAATCATTAAGTGATTAAATAACTAAGTGTACTAACAAATCATTTTATTTCTGATTTAAGGAGGCAATCTAATAATGCAAAATTCATGGCCGCCATCATCAAAGATGAGCGATGCTTTATATTTTTTTGATCATATGTGGTTCGAAATATCGAGCATCTAAAATTACATATCTTAAAACTCGTTGAGTTGGCTCTCTCACACTCTATATGAGTCAAATACAGGTACAGTTGGTGCATTTGAAGGTGTAGAAGTAGTTCTACAACGAAACCACGCGCAGCGACACCATTTTATAAATATCCAGTTGAAAAGGCCAACTCAAGAAGCTTTCAAATGCCTATTTTACATTATAGGTATTCTAAGCACATTGTCAATTAAGAAAATTTTAAAAAGAACTCACCTTCGGTGTTGACTGTAATCAGTTCCTTTCTTGAACAAGCCAATTAACCCTCGGCCCTCAGTCCCCAGCGGCTGCGAAGCAACTGACCAAGGCGGCGGTCAGACCTGTGACGCAACGGAGGGTGCTAAGGATCTCTGGATCCGGACAGGCCGCCATTGGAATCTGAACCTGGCAACATTTAACGCTACAACTTTATCTAGTGAGGCTAGCCTAGCAGTGCTGTTGGAGGAACTAGCCGGCAATAAATGGTATGTCATAGGGCTTAGTGAATTTAGGAGGACAGGTGAGGCGTGTACAGTACTAAAGGATGGGCACATACTGTGTTATCGCGGATTAGCGGGAAGACGAGACCTAGGTGTGGGATTCTTCATTAATCAGGATACAGCAGGCAACGTAGAGGAGCTCTATAGTATTAACGAGAGAGTGGCAGCTATCGTAATTAGGCTCAATAGGAGGTACAAGCTGAAGGTGGTGCAGGCCTACGCACCTACATCTAGTCATGATGAACAGATTGTTGAAAGCTTCTATGAAGACGTGGAATCGGCAATGTACGAAGTAAAAACACAGTTCCCTGTACTGATGGGCGACTTCAATGCGGAAGTAGGCATAAAGCAGGCTGGCGACTATGTGGTAGGCGACTATGGGGTAGGTTGTAGGAATAGCAGGGGAGAGCTATTACTAGAGCTCGCAGATAGAAATAATTTACGCATCATGAATACCTCCTTTCGCAAACGAGAAAACAGGAAGTGGATTTAGAAGCGCCTTAATGGTGAGGCTAAAAATGAAATTGACATTATACTATGCGCTCACCCTGGTATCGTGCAGTATGTAGAGGTCCTCGGAAAGGTGCGTTGTAGCGACCACAGGATAGTAAGATCTCGAATTGGCTTAGACTTGAAGAGGGAACGGAAGAAGCTAGTAAAGAGGAAGTCCATTGACGAGCTAGCGGTAAGAGGGAAATAGAAGAATTCGGGATATCGCTGCGGAACAGATACTTAGCTATAAATGAGGAAGACGATCTTAATGTTGATACAATGAACGATTATATCACAGCTATCATTACGCAGTGCTCAGTAGAAGTAGTGGTAGGACGGTTCGACACGATACCGGCAAGCTTTCTCAGTAGACGAAAGATCTTATTAAGAGACGTTAAAGAATGAAGGCGTCTAACCTTATAGACAGAATAGAAATAGCAAAATTATCGAAGTTAATAAATAAGCGCAAGTTAGCCGACATAAGGAAGTTTAATATGGAGAGAATCGAGCATGCTCTAAAGAACGGAGGAAGCCTAAAAGCGAGGAAGAGGAAACTAGGCATAGGTAAAAACCAGATGTATGCGTTAAGAGACAAGGAGAGCAATGTAATTAGCAATATCGATAAGATAGTTAAACTAGCCGAAGAGTTCTACACAAATCTATACAGTAGCCAGTGCAATCAGAACTTTAAAGATGAAGACAGTAGCGCACGGCAATGCGTCATCCCACCAGTAACGAAAGAGGAAATAAAGAAAGCTTTAGAAGCAATGCAAAGGGGAAAATCAGCTGGTGAGGATCAGGTAACAGCAGATCTGTTGAAAGACGAAGGGGAGATTCTGCTAGAAAAACTAGCCACCCTCTATACGCAATGCCTTATGACCTCGACCGTACCAGAAGCTTGGAGGAACGCAAAAAATATATTATTCATAAGAAAGGAGACGCCAAAGACTTGAAAAATTACAGACCGATCAGCTTACTGTCCGTTGCCTACAATGTATTTACTAAGTTAATCGCTAACAGAGTCAGGGCAACCTTAGACATTAGTCAACCAAATAACCAGGCAGGCTTTCGTAAAATATATTCCACAATAGATCATATTCACACTATCAATCAGATGACAGAGAAATGCGGATAATATAACCAACCCCTATATATCACCTTCATTGATTGTGAGAAAACATTTGGCTCAGTGGTAACCTCAGCAGTCATACAGGCATTGCGGAATCAGAGTGTAGATGAGTCTTATGTAAAAATACTGGAAGATATATATAGGAGCTGTACAGCTACGATAGTCCTCCATAAAGTCAGCAGTAAAATTCCAATAAGGAAAGGCGTCAGGCAAAGGGACACGATCTCGCCAATGCTATTCACCACCTGTTTACAGGAGGTATAAAGGGCTTGAATTGTGAACAGTTGGGGATCAGAGTTAATAGAGAATACCTTAATAATCTGCGATTCGCTGATGACATTGCCTTGCTGAGTCACTTAGGAGATGAAATGCAAATTATGATCAATGAGTTAGGCAGACAGAGCAGTACGGTGGGTCAAAAATTGACATGCAGAAAACCAAAGTAATTTTCAACAGTCTAGCAAGGAAACAGCAGTTCACAATTGGCAATGAGGTGCTAGAAGTGGTAAAAAATTCGTCTGCTTGGGGAAGGTAGTGCCAGCTGATCCGGATCATAAGAGGGGAGTAACTAGAAGAATAAGGATGGGGTGGAGCGCATATGGCAGGTTCTTTCAGATCATGAATAGCATGTTACCAATATCCTTCAAGTGCAAAGTGTACAACAGCTGTATCTTACCGGTACTCACCTACGGGGTAGAAACGTGGAGGATAACGAAAAGGGTTCAGCCTAAATTAAGGACAACACTGCGAGCCATGGAAATGAAAATGATAGATGTAACGTTAACAGACTGGAAGCGGGCAGAGTGGGTGAGGGAACAAACGCGTATTAATGACATCCTAATCGAAATCAAGAGGAAGAAATGGGCTTGGACAGGACATGTACTGTGAAGGCAAGATAACCGCTGGTCCTTAAGGGCAACGGAGTGGATTTCAAGAGAAGGCAAGAGTAGCAGGGGGCGGCAGAAGGTTAGGTGGGCGGAAGAGATTAGGAAGTTTGGAGACATAGGGTGGGCGCAGCTTGCAAAGGGCAGGGTTAATTGGAGAGACATCGGAGAGGCCTTTGCCCTGCTGTGAGTGTAGTGAGGCTGAAGAAGATAATGATTATGAGTTCCAGAATATAACCTAGCCCCCTCAAATAAAAATAGAAACGTTTATTTGTTAACTTTCCTTAACCTCTCAATATTGCTCCTTATTAGGTTATAATGCAGGCCATGCTGTGCCGTCTACATCAACAAATAGCGCCGAGGTATTTCTGACAGTTTTAATATAAAGGTTTTTAGAGGTTAAAAGAAATCACCCTGTATACAGCATGCCAAGTTTAACAATGGCGATGCATTGCTGACAGCAACAATTTCGTCGCAGATGTACCTCATAAGACTGCAGGCGATTAAATTATCTGAATACGTTTTTCTGGAAGCAGCCTCGGTGAATATATACAAAAAACGCCAGCATTACCAAACAGGTTGCTTTTCGTATCGTTTCGGCGTCATTATTACTAATGAGTCCAAGCTATGGCTCATCCCGTTTCTCAAATCTCAGCGCCCCTAGGCGGGTAGTGCAGCCATCAAAAGTGTCAAAGGCTTCTTAGAGGCTGGATGATTCGCGATTTCCGGAGTGTGGTCAAGGCCAACACAAGTATGCCGGCGCGAGCCGGTTCCCAATGAAATGCTGTGTCCATGCCTCGAATCGGCTTACTGGATTTCCCGGTTGTCTTCATTTCCGTGTTAGGATGAAGCTACGGAAGAGTTCCATTTTTCCTACTAAAGCAGATTGTCGTCAGTGCGATAGAGGGAGACTCTGCTGGGCGTTTAGTGCTGGGAAAAATACCTGCATGCAGGAAGTATGAATGACAGTATGAATATACATTGATTGCGGAAATAAAAAAATTATTCCCATTTACTGGTTAAGCTCTACGCGACTTAGATGCGCTAGAAAAGTTCTAGTTGCACCCAAATGTTCTTCCAGTCGTTCCTCAGCTTTCCTCTTGCGATAAGCTGCCTGAGCTGTTCGTTGCGATTCAAGTCGCCCGTTTCTGTGTTCGACGGTGTCTGAAGGTGCTTGTACACGCATGTCTACTGAACGTTGTTGTGGTCGTTGTTTGCCTCACAAGATGGCAAATCCTCTAGAGACTTCTTGATCTGCCTCTTCTTTCTCGCAACTTCTTCGCGCTTGACGCTTTTCATCTGTTTCCTCTTCCCGTTTAGATCATCGTCGCTCTGCCTCGGCTAGTCTGCTCGCTGTATCCAAGGCATCAGTCGAGTCTCGGTGGCGTTGTTTTGCTTTTCGCTGCTATTGAACTCACCGTGCAAGTTAGAGTTCAAGTTTGAAGTGGAAGTTCATTTTCAGTTTCCTAATACGGAAACTAAAGAACACCAAAGAAAAGGTGCCTCCTTGCACCTGGCTAGGTTCAGGTCCCCATAAAACCGGTACAAAGGGGAAACAGCGCGGTACAGATGAAATTGTTTTCTACCCTCAAAGATGCAAAATTAAAAATTGAAAAATATAACTACAATAAGCACTCAAAAAGCTACACAAATTAAGAAGCGAAGAAAAAAGTCGGTAAAAACAGTAACAGGCACTCAAAAAGCTAAACATAATTTTTGATGTTGACGACAGTTTTCATTAGAAGCACATAGTCTTACCATTCCAGTGCACGCTTGAATACACAAAGAAATGTGTGCTGTTCAATTAGGGTAATAAGTTTTTTTTTTCAAAAGCATGGGTATCTGGGATTGTAGGCTTTGCCCAACGTAATTTGTTCCCAGCTTTGATAGCTTGTATTGTTTCCTCCTGAGGTCAGAACTTTGATTTACAATCATATCTTTCAGACCAAAATTGTCACGGTTTTTCCTTAATTCCGTTGTATACATAAATTGCAAGTTTGTTTTCATAAAGCTGATCCACCCTTAGTACTCCATAATTTCATTGAGAAGCATGCGTGCTTTCGCTGTAGTTCGAGCCTTCTAGGGCACGGATAGAGTTTTTCTGTAACTAATATGTTTGCCAAATTGGCAGCAGCAGTTGTGCACCATACGAGAAGACTAATATTGTGGCATTGATAGCATTCCTTGTGGACATCGGTATTCTAAGGAATTAATAGCTTTGTAGAATTGGAGTCAACGCTAGAGCTCTTATTTCTATGTGTCTGAGTTCCAAAAATCTTTTTTATTTGTTTTTGCTGTGTTTGCTGCAAACAAACTTTTTTTTTTGGTGAGTGAGTACTTTAATAGCGTTGGTATCTACTTTGGCTGTCTGTACTGCAAATCAGATCATTTCTTGTACTTCTGTCCTTGTTCATTCATATCTCTTAAGTATATTGCATTGTATACTGTTATTTTAACACTCAAAGTGTTTTTCTCTCATTATGTTTACTTTTACGGACGCTTGTACTTTGTTTTATGTGATGTGTACTGTTTGTGTTTGTGTTATGTTATGTTGATTTGTAGATAGTCGGAATAAGTGGTTACTATGAATTGGTGAAATCGAGTAGCTGGATCCGTTATGCAGCGCCAACCTCTCCTTTACTGTTCATGTAAATAAAAAAAAGACTACAGTATATATAGGACTCAATCATTGAAAAGTAAATAAGCGCTCTAAATTTCCCGGGGATTTGTATGGTCTGTTATTGTTTATAATGCTCCTAACGAGATAATTTTAGTTTAATATAGTTCTTATGTGCATTCCACTAGAGATGATCGTGAAAGAAAACGGCCAAAAAATTTTATCGCATCTGTGTGCTCTATCACATCAGTTTGAAAATACATGAAAAATTCCGTGGTAAATTTGAAGACGTTGGTTGTAGGCCAGTTGCGAGGACATCGCGAGGAGCAAAACCGCAAAACAGGACGGGACTGAGGCAGGCGAAAACACAGGCGACAACCGCCCTGTGTTGTCGCCTGCCTCAGTTCCGCCCTGTTTTGCGGTTTTCCTCCTTCCGTAGTAATTCTGGTGTTACGAGCTCAAAAATAATGTATTTTGTTTTACTTGTGTTTAGCTCCAAATAATATGCAGTTAGCCATCCAGAGAATTTACTTAGCCAACGGTTTGCGTCTATTTCTATTTTATAGAGGCTGGGGTCAAAACAGAAGACATTTTTGTCATCTGCATAAAGGAGCAATATTTTTGTTGATAGAATATTGGTTATATCATTTGTGTACAACAGAAAAAGCAACAACCCAAGTATTGAGCCCTGGGGAACACCTATTAAAACTGATTTTAATGTAGAAGAGGTTGTATTACATATCATGCATTGCTAGCGGTTTGATAAGTAACTCAATTATTTTAAGTGCCCGTCCTCGTATGCCATACATCCAGAGCTTATCGAGTAAAATATGCTGTTGAACAAAGCGAAGTGCTTTGTGCATATCAAGGAAGACTCCCTTTGCAAATAATTTACGTTCAATGTTTTCTATGAGCCTTTCCTTCACATACAGCTCAGCTAACTCGGTTGACTTATTTTTCTGAAATCCGTACCGGTACGGTGAAATTAACCTTACCGAGAAGGTCTGAAACTCGGCAATGTTACGTTTCGCCTACGACGCGCGGTATAGCCGGCGCGGATGCAACGGACGCCGGGGCTTCGTTCAAAGTGGCGGTCATTTTGGCTCGTTCAGTGCTGCCGCAACGCCTCCCGCCAAGCGCGTCCAGGCAAACAGGTTTCAATGCCACGTGTCTTCGTGTGTGCGTGTGTGTGTGTGCATGTTGGTGCCCACGCTTGTCGAAGTGCGGCAGCCGGGGAGAGGAGCTCCCCAACTGGGAGGCGAGGAGGTCTGACCGGCGCCGGCCCGGCGGACGCGACACGTCCCGTCTCAACATGTCCGTGCGTCGCCGTCTCGTGCGCTTCATCCCGAGCCGTTCCTTCTTGCCCTCGACTCCGAGGGTATAAAGGCAGCTGCCCCGGACGCCAAAGAGAGACTTCGATTTCTTCCGTCGAGTAACGTGGTCGCCCTGACCGGCTGCTCTTTTGCGATGCCAGAATAAACAAGTTGTTCTGTTGGCAGTCGACTCATCCTTTGCCAGGACCTTCGGATGTTTCCAGCTGTGCCCCAGGCCGCCAGGCCAACGCTACCCTTGGGGCTTGCGACCCATTTGCAACAGCAATAAATACCACGTTCTATAATTTTCGAAAAAGTGCACAGCACAGATATTGGACGATAATTGTTAAAATAATGTTTGGTCCCACCTTTATGTATAACAGTTACGCTAGCCAGCTTAAGGTCATCCGTAAGTAATTCTTTCTGGAGCAAGCTGTTACAAACATGACTAAACGGTCTTTCAATCATGAGAGCAACCTATTTAATTGGTCTAACCTTAATCTAAACCAAGTCTGCTTCGCTATTGTTATTGAAAGAGTCAAAATAGTTATTTTTTCCGCTTCATTTGTTGGTTTTACGAAAACGCTTTCTATTACTGGTGTCTGCACATAATCTACGGGATCACGTGCTGTTATTGTCAAGTTTTTTACTTTCCCCTAAGACAAAAATTGTTCATTTAGCCTTCCAGGCAATTCAGCTGATGTAAGGGTCCCTCCATCTACAGTCAGTTCCTCCGGCAGCATATCAGTACTGCATGGACTGCAAATTCACAAACGTTCCAAAATTTTTTTATCATTTATATTTTCAAGCTTATGCAAATATTAAGCATATCTTGCCTTTCTTAAGTCTGAGCCTTAAGTCTTTCGGCTTCTGATTTTGTCAGAAGCCCGGCTTCATCCATTCGTGGCTTACCTTTTGCTACACTGCATTTTCCTCCGACGTCTTCGCCGTTCACGTCACCTTTCAGGCATCTGCAAGCGCGCGGAACAGAGTTTCTCGCTCATCTTTTTCTTCACTCAGCTGCAGCAGGCACGACGTTGCTCCGAGCTTACCTCAATTACTCCGAAGCGCCAACAGGAGCCGTCACGAGTCTTCGAAAGTGACCCATCTAGATCTAGCGTGCAAAAAAAAATGAGCACAGGCAGGCATGATGTGCGCTTTCCGTTAAATTTCGGCGGTTGTGCCATCGGACTAGAAGATATAAGATCCTATTGTAGCACATTTGTTTCGTCTAACCGCAGGTCGTATTGACCTGACTACTAGTTCGTGCGAATAGCACAGAATTGGCCACAGCCCATGGGCTGACCAAAAGCCATGAGCAAAAATGCAATAACCAAGATAACGGCCATCCGCGAAGAGCTGGTGTGCGTGCGAATTTCAGGATTGGCAGCTTTAACTATGAAGAAACAGTGCTTTTAGCGAGCCACCAAAGTGTTTGTCCTGTCTCTTAATAATCGAGCAACATTGTTGAAGCCGCAGGTGAGTTCACTTACTCGAAGGAGCAACTAAGAAGTGCTGCGCGTAAGATGCAATCTGCATGAAACCCGGCTTTTATTTCATGCCGATCGCTGCCGTGATAGACCACGTAACCTTTCTCTTTCACGGACTGTTTCTGACATCCGAACAGCTTGTCGAATTAAACCTTTCTTTAATGTCAAAACCGCTTTGTGAATTAAGCCTTTGTTTTACTGCCACTAGTCCTAGTTTTCACGGGTCTGTACGGTCTTTCTGAGTGCAAGACCTGCTTTAAACGTCTGCTGCTTGTTTATTTTTCTTTCATTTTGTAAATAAAAGGGTTTCAAAAAGTGTCCTCGTAATAAGACTGCTGCAGAAAACTGTAAGCCACAGTGATTCTCAAGCAGTTACAAAAGCGGACTATCGAAATAACCTGCACGCGATTTTATTCTAACTACCTTCTCCTACTGCTGCCAAGTTTGTACACGAAGATGGCGACTCTGCTTTGTTATTTTCTATATATGTGCTGTGCCCAGAAGCACCACAGACTTAAATAAAATAAAGCCACCAGGCTGAACACGAGCGCTGGCAATGTCATAGAAGAAATGCATTCTTATTTTGATAAATAGCTAAGTACACTGTTAAAAGTGAATAGCCCGTAAATGAGCTATAAACGATTGTTAAACTTCCCGTCGCAGTACAGGCGTTTTTGATCACAATTAGAATAAACAAATATAATAACAATGGTTTATACTGCATCTCTATGTATTGAGTTATAATAAAGAACGTGGAGTACAGTGGATACAGAGGTCTTTAGTCTTGTCATTTGAAAGCGTTTGAGCACAAATGCTAGACAAAGCACTTTCTGTAAGAAATCACGAACACATACCACAAAGATAAAAAAATACATGTAGTTTGCAAAATAAAAAGCAACGAAAAGTACATAATTACAAGGCTTAGAAAGCTAACGACCTCTTTTTGTCCGCGAAAAATCTGTGGTGACTAAACATATCAAACTTGCCTCTGTAACTAATATTTTCCAGGCGGCTCATTTTAGAGCTCGCCTGTAACACTGGATCAAATGTTACTTTATTGATAAAGCCTAAGAATTACCAAAGATGAGTAAGCAGTGAATTCGTAAAAAAGAGACAACAGGAGTACCCTAGAAGTATCTCAGATTTCTAGGTACACAGCCAGTACAAAAATTTCCAAAAGCAATACTCAGTTTAGAACATTATTTTAAGGTTTCTAAACGTTCTTCAGAACCAACTTGGGTCGTTCTGTTACCAGAGATGTACGGAAGCAATATTGCTAACCTACATTTCTGCGTTCTGCACATACTTTCATAGGCCATTCAAGGGCTTAAAATGTTACAGCCATCGTGCCTAAATAACGAAGTGAAATTGATGACTTTAAGGACTAACTTTGCCAGTAATCTTCGGTTTCATGATTTCATGGTGAAGAAACCACAATACAAAGGAGAGAGAATTAAGGATACAAAGAGGTCTCATATCAATTTTTTTTTGTTTTTTCTCACTCGAGTTTTTGCTATTTAAACTAGAGACCCTGCTAAATTTCGACTTCCTTTTTGAAGGCACAGATGCAGGGGTGTGTGTGGCCTCGTCGTCAGCAGCTGACATTTTTATATTCCACGGAAAGCTCGTCGCCGTTCGCTTTCTAGGCAATCTATGGGCGACCTCTGTTGTTTTATTTCTTAGACATGTACTAGAACGGATGAAGAAGCAAAGCGATGTGCTCCAGAGAAACAAAATGTTAAATGGCACTGCTGCTTACTGTATGCTCGTGAATGGCATTGATAAATTCGAAGCCTTCCCTTAAGGCCTTCTTTCGACAGCACATAAAAATGTCTGATAATACAACTAAAATTCATCGAAGATGTAAGACAACGTACGTAAGGGACAGAGTAATAAAAAAGTGCATAGAGTATCGCCAAACAAATTAGCTTTTTTTGGCAGGTGACAAAGGCTCCGGAATTGCAGGTAAGCGGCGAGCTTTGTATCTTTGAAGAATCAGGAGAAGAATGAAAACATACCGTTCCATGTGCCTCCTAATAAAACCAAGCTGCTTTCTAACCACAATTATCATTTAAACAAGGCAAGATTACTGCGGAGGAGTATCGTTGGTATATTTTTCTGAGTATGCAGAAACATTGGACTGCGCATGTCTTGCCGTTTGCTTTGAAGCCTACTCAGTTCTTTATAATAATGAGATAGCGTTCAAGGCACCGCGACAAAAGTACATTTTCTAAGCTTAAAACCTCATTATTCTCTGGAACGATCAGTTCCGCTCAAGCTAATTTCACGATTCTTTTCCTGATGATTTGCTGTCAAACTGCTATCTTAATGCACTGTCATCTCATTATAATTTCTATGAGGGTTGAGTGAAAGAGAATTTATAATTAATGCTAAATTATAACGAACGCGACATATATGCGTGCTTAGTAGAAAATAAGTTTCGCTTAGTACGCGGAAGATCATCGTGTAAGCCAGTTCCTTTGATGTATTTCAAAACCTGCGCAATGTGCCGATATAAAAAACAATGAGGATGAACGGAATGATCCTTTCCATGCGAGGTTCTTCGTAATATTATCTAATCTTATTCAGTAATTAAGTACTCCAAAGGCCTGCTCCTTTTCTTTTAAAGTGAGCATAACTAGTCGGGGCAGATGAAACGGCCCCACTCTGTTGTGCCCATTCGCTGCTGTTCTTAGACTCTTGAATGTTATGCTTCTTTATTCACGAAACAATTGCTATGCGAGCGTGGTGGACGGGCAGTTTTTCCCACCAGTTTGAGAAAAGAAAAAGGAAAAGAGCACGTTTCGATATACTGTGCCCACAAAATGAAGAGAACTTTAAGTAACATCATGATGAACATAAAGTGTAAAATCATTCAGCGCTTCAGTGTGCTAGCACTTATAGTGGCCATTCCCCGCATTTTCCCGTTCTGTCTGTCTGTCTGTCTGTCTGTCTGTCTGTCTGTCTGTCTGTCTGTCTGTCTGTCTGTCTGTCTGTCTGTCTGTCTGTCTGTCTGTCTGTCTGTCTGTCTGTCTGTCTGTCTGTCTGTCTGTCTGTCTGTCTGTCTGTCTGTCTGTCTGTCTGTCTGTCTGTCTGTCTGTCTGTCTCTCCGTCAGTCCGTCCGTCCGTCCGTCCGTCTGTCTGTCTGTCTGTCTGTCTGTCTGTCTGTCTGTCTGTCTGTCTGTCTGTCTGTCTGTCTGTCTGTCTGTCTGTCTGTCCGTCCGTCCGTCCGTCCGTCCGTCTGTCTCTCTGTCTGTCTGTCTGTCTGTCTGTCTGTCTGTCTGTCTGTCTGTCTGTCTGTCTGTCTGTCCGTCCGTCCGTCCGTCTGTCTGTCTGTCTGTCTGTCTGTCGGTCTGTCTGTCCGTCCGTCCGTCCGTCCGTCCGTCCATCCGTCGGTCCGTCCGTCCGTCTGTCTGTCTGTCTGTCTGTCCGTCCGTCCGTCCGTCCGTCCGTCCGTCCGTCTGTCTGTCTGTGTCTGTCTGTCTGTCCGTCCGTCCGTCCATCCGTCTGTCCGTCTGTCTGTCTGTCTGTCCGTCCGACCGTCCGTCCGTCCGTCCGTCCGTCCGTCCGTCTATCTGTCTGTCTGTCTGTCTGTCTGTCCGTCCGTCCGTCCGTCCGTCCGTCCGTCCGTCCGTCCGTCCGTCCGTCCGTCTGTCTGTCTGTCTGTCCGTGCGTCCGTCCGTCCATCCGTCTGTCTGTCTTTCTGTCCGTCCGTCTGCCTTTCTGTCCGTTCGTCTGTCTTTCTGTCTGTCTGTCTGTCTGTCTGTCTGTCCGTCCGTCCGTCCGTCCGTCCGTCTGTCTGTCTGTCTGTCCGTCCGTCCGTCTCTCTGTCTGTCCGTCCGTCCGTCTGTCTGTCTGTCTGTCTGTCTGTCTGTCTGTCTGTCCGTCCGTGCGTCCGTCCGTCCGTCCGTCCGTCTGTCTGTCTGTCTGTCTGTCCGTCTGTCTTTCTGTCCGTCCGTCCGTCTGTCTGTCTGTCTGTCTGTCTGTCTGTCTGTCTGTCTGTCTGTCTGTCTGTCTGTCTGTCTGTCTGTCTGTCTGTCTGTCTGTCTGTCTGTCTGTCTGTCTGTCTCAAGCCTGTTTTGCGCAGGCTTCTCATCTGCGCAACGTGTCAGGCGGCAGCTCCATTATTCGTCAAAGGCTGTTCGGTACGAGAAACCTGGATCTGAAAACAACAAAAGCAACCAAAGTCCCACCGATGGCAGCACCTGCTTTAGAACGATGGCGGCGCCTCGCTTCACCGCTGCATCACTGCGCCAGGAGTGGTAGTGAAAATCCCACGGATCTATGATTGTAGAGAATGACCAATTCTTGTATATGAACAATAACCCATTATCGCTGTCCGAACAACTACGATCAACGAACACTGGATCTGAACAACAGAATCGAAGTGAAAACCGAACTGCTACTCTACCTAATTCGCATTTGGCCTGACTAGGCAAATCAGCCATCACTTTTTTTTTCATTTCAACTTACAACTTAGTGACCAAAATTGCCATTGCACAGCATTATACTTGATGAAAGAATGCCCTGGAACAGCTGGTTTTAAAAATTCAGACTATTCCAATATATCTGAATTTTGTCAGAGCTAAATTAAGCCCAAACAATTCTATACAAAGAATAAATACCAGCTATAGCCATTCGAACGAAGTTCCTTGATTAGAAAAGCATGCACTCAATGTATATCAGAAGGCCCAGCAATTCAATACTCCGGAAAGAGCATTTATTACTGCGCATGCTAGAGAAGCGTGCAGTGCATTTCATATACGACTCCACTGCCAGATTTATGATGCTCTAGACAGACACAGACTGTCAAAGACGGCGATAGAGAAGCGCTACACGCCACAAAAGTTAGCTTGGTTCAGCATGCCGCACGCATTTAAGGGCCAGAATGGCAAATGCTTTCAAAACGTAAATAAAAAAGACAAAAGTTCATTAATTAGCGTATGCAGAGTGAGAAGGATGTAGCATCAAGATGCGGGATTTAATTTGAAGAAAAAGACAAAGAGGGCATAAATCATAGGCTTTAAAGTCAGTGCTAGTCCACTCTCAGAGAATCTTACCTCAAAGAAATCGCGTATTTGGATGCTACCTGCTTAGCTGACTGATCAGACGCGATTATCTTGGCTTTTTTTTTCAGTTCTTCGGAATCTTAGTTTGCTGTCTCTATATTTCCAGCTAAAAAATGTGTGAGATTTTCTCAAAATATACTTCATTTGTGAGTATTGTTCCAGCGTGATCGTCCGTCGCCATCCTAGTCTTTGTTGAGCTAAATGTATTTGAGAACGAATCCACTGCAGCTTACCTAATTAATATTACTTCTGCTTAATATACGGCTGGATGCTGGCACAGTTCGAGATGGAAATGACGGCCGTTACTACATCTAACAAAAAATATTTTGGTCTCTGGTATTGCGAAAACAAACAATTTAATTTAACGCAGTGTAATTGGGAATCATCATTAGACACCTTACATCCTACCAAGCTTTTTTTCTGCTGCCTACAGCTGCGATTACCATATACATAATCAATTGAATGCAATTGGCTTTAGGGACATGACAGTTCATTACATAATGTAATTATAGTCTTTTAAATCAAACTCTTCCTGTCTGCACTTGGCTTGCTTACAAGGAGCGGTCAGGCTGCCCTTTTTATATCATGTTCACAAAAATGAGAAGATTATGTTTCCTGTAAATCTTTAAGATAGCAAGCAATATACCTTTCGCATCCTAAAACGCGCCTTTATACGCTTGTGGCCACTGCGGTGGCTGAGTGGTTACGGCACTCGGCTGCTAGCCCGAAAGTCGCGGGTTTTATCCCGACTGAAGCAGTCGAATTTTGATGAGGAGAAATTCTTGAGACCCGTGTACTATGCGATGTCAATGCACATTAAAAAAACCCAGGTGATCGAAATTTCCGGAGCCCCTCACAACGGCGTCTCTCATAGCCTGAGTCGCTTTGGGTTGTTAAACCCCCATAAACATAAACGTAAAACTCTAACGGCTTTTGCGGAAGTGAATCATTGATTTTGTGACAGTTTCCATCTAAATAAACAAATAATCCCCGTGCATTTTACTTTCACTTCGAAAAACAGGCCGAATAGTCAACAAATGCTGCAATACGCCACCAATTCTCTCGCTGCTGAGTACAACTTAAGCGCACCTTCAGCTTAGTGGTAATAAAAACTCCACAGAAGTTCCGCAGCGAGTGTCGATTCAGTTGCGAAAAGGTTTGCTCTCTGTATTCATTTGTTTCACGGTTAAACACAGACTACTGTGGGAAAAAATTGAATAATGCTTACTACTTCAGAACACCGATGACAACTTCGTGATAATAGCGTATCTAGACGCCATATGAACAGAGTTGCTTGATCCGGGTGACTCGAGCTCACTGCCATTCTTTTTGCTCCCATACGGCGGCACTGCCAAAGTGTGTACGTATCTCATAAGAGAGACTGATATCACCAGAAACTATCTCACTTCTCTGAGATCTTTGCTTTGTCAAATTGGTAGGTTTGCTTACACCAATTGTGCTCAGATGAGAATTACGTGCTCGGCAGGTCCAAGCACGCATACTGCTGCTGCCACCACCTCCTGCCTTCTCTGACCGCGCAAATAGTGGTTAGGCACGTACGTTGATCGGAATGGGTCATTTCCTTTCTTTGCTGGTTTCTATTCGCTGGCCAACTCCAAGTGGTAGCAACAACTGCGTAGCATTTCGCGTGCTTGCTTCTGACGCCTTGGCCGTGTCATTGAACAAAGAGCACGTTATCTCTAGCTCAATGTTTACATGTCCTTGCTTCGATTGCAAGTATTGCCTACGTGCTCTCTGCAAAGATCGCGCCTCACGGCTTTAATGAATGCCACCTTTCTTCGTAGGGGATGAATAAAAGTTTTCTCCTTCTTTGCGTATGTAAGATGAGATTCTGCGAAGTCTTTCGACGACTGCACTTCAGTGGCGCTACCAGACACTAAACTGCATTTTACCTTCAGCTAAGGTTCTAATAGTTGGGCTTCGTGCTTCAGAGACCTCGACCCTTATTTCGGAGTCCGTTTCACTTTATATGTAAATTGTGCAGCGATAGAGAATGCCAGACAAAAACCTGCCGGTTTGCCTCAGTTCGGCAGTAATTCTCGATACCCAGGTGCAACTGCGTTAAAAAACAAAAATACTCGTGTTATTCATTTTCCCACGGGCGAGGTGTAATCAGTAAAGGGGAAAAAACAAAGGGCAAGGTGGTGTTTGAACTATATTACTCAAAATTTCAAATGAATAAATTAGGTGTCACTGCAGTTTATAAGTCTTCGTTGCCTATGTACTGCCCAAGAAAAAATAATAAAGGTTGCTTATCCTGTGGGTTTAGTAATTTTTTCTTCACGACGGTTAAGCCGCAAGACATGTTAGAGGGTTAGAGGATTTATGGCGACTATAATTTCTGCTAGTCTTTCTTTGTGTAGTTTTCATCCTAAGTTTTAAGACAGCTAGTCTCTGCCTATGTTTGCTGCTCATTCAAACTACGCATTATCAAGAGCTTGTGTGTTGATTGCCCCTTTTTTATGTATTCGGGCGCCTTCCGCTTCAGTAATATATCTTGGGGAACCAATGTAATCTATTACCCGTGTCTTTCGTAAGCTTGGAAAAGACTGCACTGAAATAATCGATATTTCGCAAGCAGCAACATTACACCAGTATTGCAGAGAAAAGAGTATAAAATAAACTGCGGCGTTGTGGTGAACGAGGCGAAAAATTCCTTGCTCTGCGGCGCCTCTTGTTTCGGAACTCGCTCAGCTAGAGTGCGTTTGGTCAAACAGCTGGGAAAGTTAAGCCTCCACATAAGTTGCTTACGAACGTGCAAAAATATATTTTTCTGTAACAAAAATTCATTCCTACGCAGGAATAAAAAAAAAGAAACTGCCAGCAAGGGGATGAGTAAACCAAATTTTGGCACTCATTACTAAAAAAAATATGTTTTGTGTCGGCCATACACACATAACAGCACCTCCAACTTGTTCAGTTCGTTCAGTATAATGGCATAGATAGCTAGTAAAGCTATGCTGTGCCGCCCTGTGCAATTCTTTTGAAGTATTGCTTGTGAAAGAAAAATGAACTTTAATGCTGTGATAAATAAAAAAAAAGGAACTAAGCATGAGTAGCTCGATGAGCCATCCTTGGCATATTTCTTTTTTTTTTGTACGCAGGTCACTTTTAATTATATAATACCTTCTATATTTTATATGATAGAAGAAAGCCACTTGAGCCGATAATGTTCTGTATCGCAAGCGAATTTCATTAGCATTGTGCTTGATCTCGCGCAAAGACATCCAAAACTTGTAGGATTTTGCGTCGAATAATGAAAATGACATTCACATTTGAAAAGGTCTTGATAAAGGTGTAAGAACACCACATATGCTCAATGTACTTAATTCGCTCAGTTTGGTCTCCAACGAGCGAACATTAGCCTGAGCGCACTGGCGGGGAATGTTGCTGGCGCCGGCACGCGATGCGCACACAGCGAAAAGAAATGTTTGCCATCCCGAATGCGCTCGTCAACATTAGTGTTTCACCTCCACCTATTTCTTCTCTTCGAATCTACATAGCTTCAGTGCACTAATGATCGTGCTGGGTAAATCATGCGACTCTGCTTTGTTGGAGTTGTCATGCTGGACTGCTTATCTGTCCTTGTCCATATCTTCAACTTCAGCAGGAGCCATTATCAGTTACCCCATGCAAAGTAACTTAAAATTGCTCAGAGCCCCCTTCTACTGTCATGCTCACTTGCGTTAATTATGTTGTGGCGCGTTTTCTCAAACGCAGTTCAACTGTAGAGTTGACTGAACTTATAATAGTCGTTGCTCACAAAAGTTTGGCGTGTGGCATCACAGGTGCCAGCCAGAGAGATGTTTAGGCAAAAGAAAATGCAAAGAACACTTTAGTTTTGTTCACCATTTCATGGAGTTTTGGACAATACAGAAATGCTTTCCTTGAATTGGTAAATCCTATTTGCAACAACCGTCTCGCGCAATGCATGCTACCGATTGCAAGTCCCACGGAAGAGGTGACTTATCAACTTTTTACTTATAAATTATAAGTGTCATCTTGTGCCAATATTACAGTGATTCTGGCGATTCCGGGTAGTGGATAAACTGGAAAACCTCGTTCAAAAATTATCATGCATTCACTATTAGAACGCGTGATTTAGATGTGTGAAGAGCAATAACGTGTGGGTTCATTTGCCGAACGTTTCACTAATCCGCACCAGCTGTTGGTTTAGAAGAATTGCTGTCTGTTCTCATTTAAAAAACTAGGAAGCTCGTAATTTACGGCAAAGCAGACCATTAAAACACAACAAATAAACTCGCGTCGACTTGCCAAGCGTAATGATCGGTGCCATGAAGTGCAAAGGCCAGGCAAGTGAGAAAGATCAGGGTACGTCGCGGACACTTGAAAAGCGATAACCCTCTTCATTCTTCTATCAGGCATGTCTAATCACGGCGCCACCAGCCTGTCCCATACGGTACTCTGGCCATTGTTGACGCTTTGCGAATCACACTTACCTCGATTCTCGCGGTGCTTTCTGTGGTGAGCTGCTCATGGAAACTGAGAGACACCGAAACGAAGGGCTCCGAATTAAATTTGCACCGGTATTGCATAAAAAAGAGTCTGTTACTATTTTGTAACAAAATACGTTATAACTTTGCTTCTGAGATCCGCTCAAAACCTTCAGATGCACCGAAGTTTACTTGGAAAATGCGCTGCTATTTGCGATGGCTGTATTATTTTCTTTTGCAGAACAGGTTCGTTTCAAGTAAAAGTTAGAGGTTTTTAAGTTTCGGCTTTGAGAGTGGAACGCGACAGCGTGTTGCAGCGCTATCAGAGGGCCCACTCAACAACTTGACAAGCCTTTTGGAACAATTGGAATAGTCTTTTAACACTTTTTGAATCTTTTCAATTGTTTAATTTAAATAATTATTCATTACACACTCTATTTTCTTAATTACCATCATCAAAGATTGGGTTTTTCATTCTGCGCATCAGAATGAACGTCATGAGCATCGGTAACTCTGTTATGTACGATCACAGTGACTCCTAGGTGTTGTCACAGACACTAATATCTCGTAGTCACCTCAAATCTAAAAACATGCACGAGAGGATCAGTGCAGCATCGCAAGTTTTCAGATTCATGGCGCGAAAACGGTGGGGCAGCAACTGCCGGTCATCTGTTCTGCTTGAAAATCCTACTTCGAAGGATAGTTGCGCTACTGTCTACCGGTGTTTTAAAGAATACATCCAAAAAGCAAGAAGATCCTCGAGGCCGCGCGGAACAACTGCTTGCGGATATGAAATGGCCTTCGAAAGAGTTCCTCTGCATCAGGAACACTGGCGGGAGCAGACTATCCCCCGCTAGTTGTGACTGCTGCCCAGGAAACTATGCGCAGCCACCTCCGCCATGCCATCCAAGGGAAGAAAGCCTTCCTACAGAGTGTCCACCTAACTCACTGCAACTATGGCTTTGGCCAAGCTGTGAAGCTCCTGCCCCTCCCCACTATTAATGAGCCACAGAAACTATTACCTCTGTCTTTTCCGCATTGGACACTAGCCTCTAAAAGTGAAGAAGTTTATTCCAGGTGTAGATGCAAAGAGGCGCATGCCACAGGAAGCGTTCCTGAAAGCTACTCTAGCCTACTGTTGCAAATGGGCTGCAAGCCCCAAGGGTAGCGTTGGCCTGGCGGCCTGGGGCACAGCTGGAAACATCCGAAGGTCCCGGCAAAGGATGAGTCGACTGGCAACAGAACAACTTGTTTATTCTGGCATCGCAAAAGAGCAGCCGGTCAGGGCGACCACGTTACTCGAAGGAAGAAATCGAAGTCTCTCTTTGGCGTCCGGGGCAGCTGCCTTTATAACCACGAAGTCGAGGGCAAGAAGGAACGGCTCGGGATGAGGCGCCCGATACGGCGACGCTCGGACATGTTCAGACGTGACGTGCGCGTCCGCCGGGCCGGCGCCGGTCAGACCTCCTCGCCTCCCAGTTGGGGAGCTCCTCTCCCCGGCTGCCGCGCTTTGACAAGCGTGGGCACCAACATGCACACACACACACGCGCACACGAAGACACGTGGCATTGAAACCTGCCTGGACGCGCTAGGCGGGAGGCGTTACGGCAGCACTGAACGGGCCCAAAATGACCGCCACTTTGAACGAAGCCCCGGCGTCCGTTGCATCCGCGCCGGCTATACCGCGCGTCGTATGCGAAACGTAACAGACCACCCCGCCGGGAGAAGGAGATCCCGATGGTCAGGGGACTGCATCCGCTGTCCGGAGGGATGTCGCTCGATGATGCTCGTAATCGAAACCGGTCGTCCCTCGACGTTGCTTGAGCGCAGCGCACAGAGAAGGCCTCGTTCTCAGGTTCAGGTTCACACAGGACACTGCAAAGTGACTTCGGGAGAGTTGCTACTTTTCTTCTCGTTCCCAGCAAGCGTTAGAACTACGACGAAACGCAACCGCTCAGTCAGCAAGCACGAGACAACCCTCACTAAGCTCTGCCAGGCTCTTTCCCCTTTTATACTACTGCCTAGTTCCTTACAATAGTCAAGCAGCACTCAGAACGCGTCCACAAATTGGAAAATTGCACTAGAAAGCACATAATCACTTTGAAACACTAAACAAAAGCAATATGTTAAAAATCCTGCCTCAGGAAGAAAACATCAGTAACAAACAACTTTGAGGCGGATTCCTACGTTAGGGGCTTCGACTTAAGCCATCGGCGTTACCGTTGAGGCTCCCCTTTTTGTAACGCATCTCAAAGGAATATTGTTGCAAAGCGAGGCTCCAGCGCAGGAGGCGGCCATTTTTGGGAGAGATGGTCTGCAGCCATTGGAGAGGGCAGTGATCCGTCTCAATGATAAACCTCGAGCCGGCTAGGTAGCATGACAATTTCTGAACGGCCCACACGAGACACGCACACTCTTTCTCGGTGGCGCTGTACGCCTGCTCACGACAGGTCAGCTTACGACTAGCATACTGGACGGGGTGTTCCACTTCTCCATTTTCCCGTTGGCACAGTACAACGCCCATGCCTCGCTCACTAGCATCGCACTGAACAACGAACCCTTTTGTGTAGTCTGGCGATCGTAGCACAGGCTGGCTTGTTAGGGCGCTTTTAGGGCGCTAAAAGCTCTTTCCTTTGTCTCGCCCCAGACGACTGTTTGGGGCTCTGTTTTTCTTAGAGCATCCGTCAGGGGAGCCGTGATATTGGAGTACCTGGGGATGTACCTCTGATAGTAGCCGGCGACACCTAAGAACGACCGAATATCGGTCTTCGTGCGCGGTTGCGGGAAGTCTCGCACAGCGGCCACCTTTATTTCAGAGGGGCGGCGACGACCCTGTTCAATCACGTGACCGAGGTAGACAACCTCGGCCTGTACTAATTGGCACTTGGGAGCCTTGACTGTCAAGCCCTCTTCGCGCAGGCGGGTTAGCACTGCCCGCAAGTGTGCCATATGCTCAGACCAGGATGCGGAGAATATCGCTACGTCGTCTAAATACGGTAAAGCGAATTCTTCCTGTCCCCGCAACACTTTGTCCATGAGGCTTGAAAAGCAGTATGGCGCGTTCTTCAAACCAAAACTCAAAACTTTAGGACGGAATGTTCCCATTGGTGAAATGAACGCCGCATACCTACTAGCCTCTTTTGTAAGTGGAACCTGCCAATAATCCCTGACAAGATCTAGGGTGGAAATAAACTGAGCGCTACTAACTTTCTCAAGGCGCTCCTCGATGTTAGGGATCGGATAAATTTGATCCTTAGTGATGGAATTAAGCCTGCGGTAGTCGACGCAAGGACGAGGTTCCTTGCCCGGTACCTCAACTAAAATCAAAGGGGAGGTATAATCACTCTCACCCGCCTCAATAACACCGAGCTGTAGCATTTTCTTTACCTCAGCCTCCATAATATCGCGCTGGCGGGGTGACACCCGGTACGCCTTGGATCGTACTGGCTCTGGGGAGGTAAGTTCTATATCATGAGTAAGGACAGAAGTCCTACCAGGCCTCTCAGAGAACTGACCTTGAAACTCTTGTAAGAGTTGGTGCAGTTCGGTTTTCTGCTCAGCCGACAGCGGTGCTTTAATGATTAAGTCACTAATGACCTGATCAGTGTCTTCCCTGTTCGTCACTGAGCCTAGTCCCGGAAGCTCGACCGGAAGCTCTTCGAACTTTCCCTTGTCGGGCATTTCCTCTCCAGTACCTGGTGCCTTCAACGCTACAGGCTCAATTTTATCCAGTTCGGGCGTGCTCGGAATATCAGCTTGCTGCGCCTCCGACCCTTTCTCATTGTTCGACAACGTCGGCCCCGCAACTACCGCCTTTGCAGCGAGCTCCCGAACTCTCGATCTGGTTAAGGCCTGAACGCTAGCCTCACCAAACAAAAGCCCCTTCTCGCGCAGGAGGTGATCGGACCTGTTCGAAAATAGGTACGGGTACTGGGGGGGGGGGGGGGGGGGGCAGCATAGATGACACTACGGCCTCCGTCTCAAGTGCTCCGAAAGGTCCTTCAATAAGCACTTTTGCTACGGGCAGACACACGCTATGAGCTTCCACGGCTTGCTTGATCCATGCGCATTCGCCCGTGAACATATCGGGTTTTACGTAAGAGGGGTGAACTACATCTATTGTAGCTGCAGAATCACGAAGCACTCGGCACTCTTCCCCGTTCACGAGGAAGTCTCGCATGTAAGGCTCGAGAAGCTTCATGTTCTCGTCAGTGCTACATAATGACAAACACACGACTTCTCTTTTTGTTTCTTGACACTGCGCCGAAAAGTGACCCGGCTTCTGGCACGTATAACACACGCGCGCTTGCCTCCTCTCGAACCGCTTTCTGCGTTCGGCTTCGGCTGCCGCCGTCTCCTTACGTTCGGTCGGACTGCTTTCACTCGCATCCGCACTACGTGTGTCCCCGCTTGCTCTCATGGGTGTGAACTTCGGCCTCTCAGACTTGGAGCCAAATTCACCCTTTTGACCGTCCTTAGCTCCGCGAGCCCGACGCGTCACAAACTCCTCGGCTAGCTCGGCGGCTTTAGCCACTGTACTAACGTCTGGCCTATCCAAGACCCAGTACCGCAAGTTCTCAGGTAACCGACTATAAAACTGTTCTAGCCCGAAACACTGCAGAATTTTCTCGTGGTCACCAAACGCTTTCTCTTCTTTGAGCCACTCCTGCATGTTTGACATAAGCCTGTAGTCAAACTCTGTATATGACTCACTTCGGTCTTTTTCATTTTCCCGAAACTTCCGACGGAACGCCTCCGCTTACAGCCTGTACTTTTTTAGCAGACTCAATTTCACTTGGTCGAAATCCTCTGCCTCCTCTCTCTTCAAGCGAGCGACTACGTCGGCCGCCTCGCCGGGTAACAAAGTGAGCAAGCGCTGTGGCCACGTTTCCCGAGAGAACCCCTGCTTCTCGCACGTTCGCTCAAAGTTAACCAGGAACAAACCAATGTCCTCTCCAAGCTTAAACGGCCGCATCAGGTCAGTCATTTTGAACGATACCCGTTCTCCTGCACCGTGTGCCTGACTTTCATTACGAGCGCGTTCCATCTCTACCTCGAGACGCTTCATTTCCAAAGCGTGTTGACGGTCGCGCTCTTCTTTCTCCTTATCTTTTTGTTCTTTACGTTCGCGCTCGTCTTTCTCCTTTTGCTCCCTCTCCTCAATGGTCTCAAGGCATTCCGACAGCTCGTCATCCTCAGCCTCCAACTCAAGAATAGCCCTTAGCAGTTCTGGTTTTCTGAGTTTGTCTGAGACATCCAGACCCAACTCTCTTGCAAGCTCCAGCAATTTCGGTTTGCGCAACGACTTCAAATCCATGGCTGCTCCGAATGCTGCTTTCTATACTGCCTACTATTGTCTTGCCGCAAACTAACCCGGCAGCAACGACAACACAATTACCAGCTCTGTTTCTGACACTAACAAAAGCCTGGTAAAACTCAGAAGAAGAAAGTCCCGCACTCACCAAACCTCGCAGCCAAGAATTCAGCGCAGTCGTTCCGCTGCAGGCAACCAGTCATCACACAGGGCTCGTTGCACTGCTCCCTGATGGTCGTTGTGCTGCTCAGCATACAGTTGACCGCATATCTTCGCTGCTGGCCTCCGTTGTCGGGATCCCACCGCTGCCACCAGTTGTCGCAAATGGGTTGCAAGCCCCAAGGGTAGCGTTGGCCTGGCGGCCTGGGGCACAGCTGGAAACATCCGAATGTCTCGGCAAAGGATGAGTCGACTGGCAACAGAACAACTTGTTTATTCTGGCATCGCAAAAGAGCAGCCGCTCAGGGCGACCACGTTACTCGAAGGAAGAAATCGAAGTCTCTCTTTGGCGTCCGGGGCAGCTGCCTTTGTACCCACGGAGTCGAGGGCAAGAAGGAACGGCTCGGGATGAGGCGCCCGATACGGCGACGCTCGGACATGTTCAGACGTGACGTGCGCGTCCGCCGGGCCGGCGCCGGTCAGACCTCCTCGCCTCCCAGTTGGGGAGCTCCTCTCCCCGGCTGCCGCGCTTTGACAAGCGTGGGCACCAACATGCACACACACACACACACGCACACACGAAGACACGTGGCATTGAAACCTGCCTGGACGCGCTTGGCGGGAGGCGTTACGGCAGCACTGAACGGGCCCAAAATGACCGCCACTTTGAACGAAGCCCCGGCGTCCGTTGCATCCGCGCCGGCTATACCGCGCGTCGTAGGCGAAACGTAACACTACTTAGCCGAGGAATGTACGCAGCACACTCACGTCTTTACTGACGATTCAAATCCTCAAGAAACCTCTTCCTGTGGCCTTTATGTGCCCTCAACCAGCCGCGTAGTTTCTAAGCAGCTACACCGGAAGGCTTCCTCTACGACAGCTGCGTTTGATGGCATTAAAGAAGCTGTTCTCTATACCGTGCGCCGATTCCTCAGACAATGACCGCAGCGGTGGATAAGTGGTTGAGCGTGCGCCTCGTATGCGGGAGGTGCGGGGCTCGATCCCCAGTGCCGCCGGGTACCCACCGGTGATACAATGGGTAAAAGCTTTCCCCTGGTCTGGTGCTCGGCTTACTTAGGGTGAAATGCTTGAGAAATGGGTCTTTGACCCCACCTTGAGAGAATGCAAAATAACTTGTGTCATGGCGCTCTTTGGCCATAGATGCCCTTGCGCCATAAAAATTCATAATCATCATCATCATCCCAGCCGATGGGTTATCTTCACCGACTCAAAAGCGTCCCTGCAGATACTGTCCAACCACTTTCCTTGAAATCGGGTATCTACATCAGTTGGCTATTTTCGCAGGCCGCTGCATAACATTTCAGTGGATACCAGCCCACTGTGGCATTCTGGTCACTGAAAAAGCAGACGCAGCGGCCCGTAAAGGACACCAACAACGGCGATACAATCGAACCTTCACAAAATTTGATGCGTCCCAAATGGCTAAAAGGTTTACTTCAAGGGAAATGTATCGGCTTTGGAGCTTCCCGACACATCACTACCTATTTCTAGACTCAGTCGATTCACATATGAGATCAAGACTCTCGCCTAGAATTCCTCGCCACCTGAAAACGCTCTATCACCAACTTCGCCTGAACGCAGCATTTACGAACGGTTTGCGATACCGTTTCAGTCAAACGAACAGTCCGCTTTGTGACAACTTCGGCTCGATCGAATCAGTGGAAAATATCCTGCTTGAGTGCCCTACATATGCTAACGAGCGTGCGTACTATGAGCAGCCCAAGGAAAAGCTCTTCCTAGTGCCTCTAACAATGGACAGTGTTTTAGTCCCCTAGCCTGCCCTAGGCAACAGAGACATGCAGTGAACTGTTTGTTCGCGTACTTAAACGGAATTTTACATCTCGACAAGCTCTAATTTCATCTAGAATGTTGCGCTGGTGAATCTTTTTCGCAGAACTTTGTTAGGCCATTTGTCAGACTTAGCACCCAATCATTACCTAAAAACTTCATTTCTTCCCGATGTCGCTTAGTAGGCATTTTATGGGCGCATTTTATGTTCTCCCCTTTTCCTTTCTTTCTCTAATCTAACCCTTCCCGCACTCCTCTCCTTCTGGCTTTACCTCCCTAATTCCCTTCTCCACGCAGAGTAGCAAGCCAGCAATTTTCAAACTTCGGAGCAATTTTCTGCGTCTTCATTAAAGGGTTTCTCTCTCTCTCTCTCTCTCTCTGAGCATTTTGGCACCTTTGAATCGCAATTGTTCATTTTTTAATTTCTTTAAACAATCAATTCATTAAACAATTTCATTAATTCCTCATAGCCTATCACACACGAGTCAGCCATCAATGACAAGAACCACAAACCACCATGATACGAACCCGCCGCGGTGGCTAAGTGGTTAGGGCGGTCGACTACTGATCCGGAGTTCCCGGTTTCGAACCCGACCACGGAGGCTGCGTTTTTATGGAGGAAAAACGCTAAGGTGCCCATGTGCTGTGCGGTGTCAGTGCACGTTAAAGATCCCCAGGTGGTCGAAATTATTCCGGAGCCCTCCACTACGGCACCACTTTCTTCTTTAACTCCCTCCTTTATCCCTTCCCTTATGGCGTGGTTCAGGCGTCCAACGGTATACGAGACATATACTGCGCCATTTTCTTTACCCCAAAACTTAGTATTATTATTATTATTATTATTATTATTATTATTATTATTATTATTATTATTATTATTATTATTATTATTATTATTATTATTATTATTATTATTATTATTATTATTATTATTATTATTATTATTATTATTATTATTATTATTATTATAAATATACGATGTTTTACGCAGCGCCCGCTTATTTTCTACACGCGGTGCCGACTGCTGCTACGCTGACGGATTTTCGGCCGAACAAGCTGTATACGCTGGCGCGTAAAATTAGCGTCTTTGCAGATGGTACGCTGTACTGCGTCTTGGCCAACGTTAATTTTGAAAGAAAATGACAATTGGCTTTTGGGGAAGGAAATGGCGCCGTATCTGTCTCACATCTCAGAGGACACCTGAGCCGCGCTGTAAGGGAAGGGATAAGGGAGGGAGTGAAAGACGAAAGGACGAAAGGGGTGCCGCAGTGGAGGGCTCCGAAATAACTTCGACCATCAGGGGAACTTTAACGTGCACTGATATCGCACAGCACATGAGCGCATTTGCGTTTCGGCTCCATTAAACCGCTGCCTCCGCGGTTGCGTTCGAACCCGGGCACCTCGGATCAGAAGCCGAGCACTAGAACCACTGAGCCACCGCGGCGGGTAGTAATTTTGTCCACAGTCCAATTTCGGTCCGGGCCCTTGTAAAGCGTGCACCACTGCATGAACAAATGTAATGTGGGTAAGCAACCCCACTCAAGAGCTCTCATTAGTAACTTTGGGGGAAAAAATGGTTTTGGGGGAAAGGAAATGGCGCAGTATGTACATCATATCTCGGCGGACACCTGAACCGCGCACTAAGTAGACGGATAAAGGAGGGAGTGAAAGAATAAAGGAAGAAAGAGCTGCCGTAGTGCGGGTCTCCGGAACAATTTCAACCACTTGGGGATGAAAGAAAAACTGGTAATGGCGCAAGAAACGGGGACACAGAAGGCACACAAAGGACAGGACTGACGCCAACTTACCTGTCCTTTGTGTGCCTTCTGTGTCCCCGTTTCTTGCGCCATAACCAGTTTTTCTTTCAACATGAACCAACTGGCCCAAACTAGAGTTTTATTTGTTCACTTCGGGATCTTTAAGTGCACTGACATCGCAAAGCACACAGGAGCCTTGGCTTTTCGCCTCCATCGAAACGCTGCTGCCACGGTTCGGTTCGAAACCGGGAACTCCGGATCAGTAGCCGAGCGCTCTAACCACTGACCCACCGCGGCGGGTAGTAATCTTGTCCACAGTCCTATTTCAACCTGGGCCGTGTAAAGCACGCACTACTGCACAATGCGTTAGAAAAGGAGCGTGAAAGCAAGGCGACGGACGAAAACAGAACACACACCACGAGCGCTAACTTCCGACTGAAGGAATAACACAACACCGAGGCGTCCGAAACCTGAGCCTGTCGACGAGCGCATGCGCCAAATCTGGGAAACCGAAGAAATGAACAGGAAAAGATATAGCGTGAAAGGATAAAGGCTAATACAAGCCTAGGAATCTCAATTCACTTTTCGATAAGAATGTAAAAGGCTCGCAGACGCACCTTATGTACATGGTCTGTCGCAAAATTTAAAGGAAATAGGAAACAAGGCAAATATTAATGTGGTTTCTTCAGCCCCAGATTAACTGAGTGCTATATGCAAAAGAACCCTGCCCGCCAAACAACGTCCCCAAAATTTGTAGTGTAACACCCGCCACCGGAAAATACTTGTTAAATGAACAGAGGGCATCGTGTACAGCATCCCGCTGTGCTTTGGGAAGCAGTATGTGGGACAGTCTGGTAGGTGCCTGAACGAAAGGCTTCGTGAATACAACTAAAAAATGGAGTCGTTAACGGGCAGTAATCTGGACTTGCATTGCAAGGAGTGCGGGTAGTTGCCATTTCTAGATAAATGTACTGTTGTTGCCAGACGTAGAGATAAACTGACTCGAGAAATCATTGAAGCTACAGAGATAGATACCTTCCGTGATCTGAGTGTGAACGAGCCTTCTATTTTCTCATCGAAACGAGAATTGAGATTCCTAGGTTTGTAATACCCTTTATCTTCTCATGTTTATCTTTTCCTATTGATTTCTTCGGCTTCCCAGCTTTGG
Organism: Amblyomma americanum; assembly: GCA_030143305.2. Classification (NCBI taxonomy): domain Eukaryota; kingdom Metazoa; phylum Arthropoda; class Arachnida; order Ixodida; family Ixodidae; genus Amblyomma; species Amblyomma americanum. Next base: position 246,372 of record JARKHS020026822.1, read on the forward strand.
CACATGCTTTCGTCGATGGGCTCAGGTTTCGGTCGCCTCGGTCTTGTGTGAATCCTTCAGTCGGAAGTTAGCGCTCGTGGTGTGTGTTCTGTCTTCGTCCGTCGCCTTGTTTTCGCTGCTGCTTTTCTCATGGATAGATTCCGACTCGCCCAACTTTCCACCCTACACATTTCCACCCTACATTGGGTCCTAATGTGGGTAAGCAAACCTGCACGAGAGCTCTCATTACTGCTCAGTGGTTTTTCCATTCAAATGAATGAGCATTTGAAATTAATTGTATGTGCAATATATACGGTTGTCAGTAAAATGCCATGAGAGTTAGTGTTTTCTTCAGAGGAAGACTGAGATTTATAAAGTACATGTCAACAGATTTTCATAGAGATTAGGAAGGTCAGATATTATCCGGGCTGCGAATTCTGACGGAAAGATGAGAGAAACCGCTCTTCATTACAAGAGCCATTTTTTTCTATAACACCGCATTTACTGCCCAGTGTCTAATATGACCAATTGTGACAGGCAGTCGTACTTACTGCGCTTCTGGAAAGAGACAGAGAAAAATTTTGTGAAACTTTATTTGTTCACTAAGATAGACGAATCATGTTACATGACCCGGTATTGGCAGCCTTGTCATAAAACTTTTGCCATGAATGAGGGTGTTGGTCAATGGGGTTATCTGTCCTCTTACAAAACTAAAAAAACAGCACATGAAGACTTTCTGTCTAATTTAGATTAATAATGAGAATTTGGGCGTATCTTATTCATGCGGTGTTACAGTAGCAACAATTATAAAAAGTTATTGCTGTGAGGTTTCATATCATTGTGGGATTCACTAAAAACTCTAATTACTGGCTTCATAACTATACATCTGTAGTTCTGGAACTACAAAACTATACTTTTTAAACTAGCGGCTTTTTCAGTGAACCTCACTCTATCGTAAGGAGGTCGTCTTGTGCAGGCTATATGCGGTCCATTTATTTTTTTTGTCTAGACGAATGGCGTTTGTGTGGAAACAAGAGGAACACCTCTATTAAGAAAAAGGAATTTCAGTGAACTATTACGCTGCCAAATAACGTGCCGACCATTCCCCAACCTTTCACCCTGCTTGAACAACCCTTTTTTTGTGCTGACAGACTCTGTGCAGCCGTATTAATTTATCTATATATCGTGCTGCAGGACAGCCTTTTGTTCTACTAGTCATTTAATTTAAATCATTATTCTTGCCATCGTTTTATATTGTCTTTTTTACAAAGGATTGCTTTACTGACTGGTCTACACTCATTTTCTTCTCTGCAATATGCTGTTTTTTTACTTATAGCTATGTTTGGATTATTGATTTTGGGAAGGACACTGGTTGTATCCAACACTTCAACTCTCTTTTCCAAAGACAAAATCAATCTTACATGCTCGGAAAATCCGGACAAAAGCATTTTTCAGTCCCAAATAGCTTATGCACGTAGTTTTTTATCGTCTGTTGTAACATTTCACTATAACGATCAATATATCCGCAGGCCTCCCCGCAGCAGGCTTACGTTGTTTTGCTATTATCATTTTTCCTATCGCATAAAGGTTTCTCATTGTTTTTTTTTTATGGCAGACTTAAGGGCTCAATGCGAGCGATGCAAAACATTAAACCAAAGATTTTGCTACGCGTCGGTAGAATGGACCAGTACTATCAATAGTTTCATAACAGTACCTTAGACTATCCCAATAACCAACAGCTTTGTCCAAGAATGACTCTTTTGAACATCGCGAACAAGATAGATCCGCAGAGAAGAGAGGAACACACAGCGCCCCTTGTGTACGTCACTTCTTCGCTTCCTTGCTTGTATGCGTTGTTAAAGAGTGATCTGCCACCATCTTGCCTAAGCATCTAATTTGCTACATTTGCAAAGACCAAAGCTTACAATTATAGGTAAGGCAATTCAGCATGACTCAGGCACAACATCAATTAATGCTATTGAGCATTGCAGAATCAAGAAAATAAATTTTAAAATTTTTCGTTCTTGTTACCGAACAAACGCAAGAAAACAGTCCTAACCTGCTGCATCTACACCTCTCAGTACTCCATTGCAGTTATGGCTTGTATCTGCGGAAAACAAAATTAGAAGAGACACGCAAGACTGCTTACGTGTGGGAATGCGAAAGCAGTACTGTCCCTGGGTGCGTTCTTAACGCGTATTGTTTGTGCATACATTAACGTCCTTTTCCAAGGCTTTATGAGTGGGCGTTTGTTTCCCGCCAGACCGTAAGCAATCGTGCCCTCTCGATGAACGGCTGTGAGTTTGGTCGTGTTTGCATTTGCATATCGGGGACCCGGAGCGCTGTACGAAGAATGATGGCATCACAATTTTGATACGAAAGTCATTGAAGGCATACATTGAAGATGCATATGTCGTCAGTTTGAATCCCTGTCACAAGCTAGCCTCCAACTTGACTAGCACATGTAGCTGCATACAGCTAGAAATCGCATGACACCACCCGGAACCCTGTACGACAAACAGTTGCGTAGCAATTTTGGTACGAGTGTCGGGAAAACTGACGCCACATGGAGGTCGGCCAGTGGCGAATGCATATAGACAACCGACATCATTGGGGTTGTCTCAGGTGGCGGTGCTCGGATTGCTGTTTACGTCATTCGGCTACTTGATCATTCATGTAACCCTCTTTTTCTTGCCATTGCTGGGATTTTCTGCAACATCTGCGAGTACACACAAACACACACACATATGCACAAGCACGCAAGCACGCACGCACACGCACATGCTCACAGGTGCCGCCGACTTTCTCATAATTCAACTTGCAATCCTTTCGCATTTAAAGAGTACTGGCCCTCAAAATCTTGGGGCCTTGTACTCCGTCCTAAAATGTTCCGAAGCATAACACGCCCCAGAAATATATGAGACGCCGGCAAGTATCCCACGCGCGTGGTAAGAGCTCGTGACCTACATAGAAAACAAAAACAGGACCGGGTGAGAGAACGTGAAAAAAAATTCTTCCAAATGCGAAATATCCCGACTTCGTTTTCATCATTCCATAATCCATGTGCAAAAGCTTATTTACTGATGAAACCCGCAATTGTGAAACCAAGTAAAAAGAAACCGCACTGCGAAAATATTATTTCGTGTCCTTAATATTGAGATGCATAATTTGACGGTGGAGGACGTTTGTTTGCAGCTGCGATCGTCTGAATTTAGAGCAAATTGGAGCTAAAATTATTTCATGCTTACCTGTCAATGTACTGGACAGCGCAGCGAGGCGCATAGCACAAGAAATGCGGGACACAAATGTGCGGAGAAAACGGAGGTTTCTTCCGCGCGTGGGAGTACTTGACCACCCAAGGCGTCGAACGACTACTATCCAGAAGCGGTAAACCCTCGTTCCGATGCTGACCTTCCCAGACAGGTGAAGGCGGCCATGTGCCTCGCTGTTTACAACCACTCACGACAGGAGAGGAAACATTCTTTACCGGGCAGCACGTCGTAAAACCTCTCCTCCGGCTCTCCTGAGAGGCAAGCTGCAGTAGCAGGACGCTACTTCCACTTAAGCGGAGAAACTGTTCGATGCGCACAAGCAAGCTGCTGCGGATAAAAATGTGCAGCCTGACTGACTAAGTGCGCGAAGATGATCCAGTGTGTGCGTGCGTGGGCAGCACGATGGCTCCAATTTCCTTGCAAATTGGGAACGATATGCTGTCCCAACGGCGCTTGAATTCTTCACACGCCAGATTTCGGCTTGCTGGCATGCTGGCAATAGCTCGGCGTGAGTGGCGCACTTTTGCTATGGCCTGGTATCGGACATGGGTCTGTCTGACGGGAACGATCACTTGTGATCTACTAGTTCAGGGTAGGGCTAATAATCTGATAAAGCGACAAACTGAGGAGCCATGCACAAAAGGCAGAGCCCGCTAATGTTTATCGACTCACAGGCCATAGCGAGCGTTCGGACGCTCAGGAAGTACATGAAAGTAAGTTCAAAAGAAGTTATTATGCAGTAAGAAAGCCTCTCTTCCTTTCTCTAAACATTACCCCTATAATTTTCACTTTACAAAGCTGCTTGCTTTTTAGATCTGCATATAAATGTACATAACAAAGTGAATGGAAATGCAAACAATTCCAGAGAGCAGGCTTTGCTTGAGATGAGACCAATGGAAGTGTGTTTTAACAGAAGGATAGCCCTACAGTTTTACCTCATCGCAGAGGTGGTTGTGTGCACTGCAATACTAGAGTTCTCGACTGGCCTCTGGCTTCACGGTCATTTAGCTGTAATAAGCGCCGATGGATGCCGGTGGACGTTCACCTTAGTGTATGTACAGTAAGGTGATTCAGAAGATGCGAAGCAGTTTGCAAAAAACCGGTGGAGAATGTCATCGCCCGATGTTGCTCGTGGCATTAGAGACTTTGAAATAAGTGATTATTTAGTGATATAAGATAACAGCGGTGTGCCAGTCGACAGGCGCAGGGCTATAATGCCCTTCTAGATGATGCCAGGACGGTGCGAAAAAAACAAGGACAAAAGAGGCACAAGAACACAACAGGACAGGCGAATCGCCTGCCCTGTTGTGTTCTTGTGCCTCTTTTTTCCTTGTTTTTTTCGCGCCGTCCTGACATCATCTAGAAGCTATGCACCAACTAGCCGAAACCAAAGTACTTCTATAATGCCCGTTCAGTAACTGTCCTGCGCATGCCCATTGGCTCACACTATTCCCCTGTGCCCTTACCCGATAGGGTAGCCCTATTCTAACAGTCTCTATTGAAGCGAAGACAGAAGCGTCACTGGCAGCTTTGCTCGAAGCTTGTCCCTAAGGCACTGACGCGTTGGATCGGATCATTTTCTTTTCTTTCTGGGTCCTTCTAGCCTTATCATTTTGAACCTTTCGAAGTTAACTTACTGAAATATGAGACTTAAGGCTTACTGCCGACCATATTAATTTGATTTATGAGCGGCTTCTCTCATTTCTGCATAATGAAACTGCGGCTAATCAAGATTTACAATATGCATCATGCGGCTGTTGGTGGTATTGATCGCCTAATGTGAATAAGAATAATGACAATTACTCAAATCATTCAAAAAATTACTATTCGGGTGAAAGGTCATGTTTCCCATGGGGCTAGCTATTAGATTTACATGCGTAAACGGGCTTGTTTTAGCTCTAAGGTGCTGTCCGGTCCAATATTTCGTAAAGCAAAGAAAGTTAAATATTAGCACGGCTGTTCAGTTACGAGAACTGTGCTCTTGCTATTGTTTTTGCAGAGGTCACCATGCGCTATTTCGTATTCTTCTAACGTTGTTCGGAATATGTTTCTGCGCTCACTATCTTAGATTTAATCCGCTGTTCTAGAGCTTTAGTTCAGGGTCCCAGCCTTGAGCTCACATCACTGCCGCAGCAACCAGAGAAATTCAGCCAATAAATAAATTAAAATATTTTGCATCAGAGATTACCGGAGCGGATAACCGGGAAGGCGAGGGAAGAATTAAAAAGCACAGCCCGATGCTACACAGCGCGATACAACTGAGGATCACGAAAAAAGGAAGAACGCCTTTTCCCTGCCTTTTTCAGGCAATTGATGTCCAATTGGAGCGTGCTGTGCCGCTTAGGAAAAAGTAAAAATGCCCAGCGCAAGAAAGAGAAGCGAAGGTACTGCAGGAGCACCAACTCGTAACGTCTTCCCGCCGACAATTTATCAACGCCATTGCTTTTCTCCAACGCGGTTCCCGCACGTCCCCCCAAGCTGTTAGCGCTGGCGCAGCAGTGATGAGACAAGCACCCACGAAAGAAAGACGAGACCGGTGGCGGCCGCTGAGACGCAAGCCCACCGACTTCTCCCTCTCAGTTTCCTGCACGCGGGCTGCACTGAGAGCCTTCGAGTAACCTGCGGAGTGCTTTGATGACGCAGCCATTCTGAGCATTTTTGTTAGTAGTAGTGGTAGGGTTAACCGGCTTCTGTGGACGACAGTAACCAGGGCGCTCAAGGGACGCCGCAGTTACTGTGGCGCTCCATCGACTACTTGTGACTCTTAGCTTGTTTTGGTGTTTTTATTCAAGGATATTTTTGCACTCGCCCCTAATAAAAACCAGCCGCAACTCACATCGGATCCGTGGGCCCTTGGAGCAGTCGATAGGCCCTTCACTTGTCATTCTGACACCCTTTCATAATGATGTTTTACATCCAACGCTCTTTCCAGATGCGTTTCCCGGGGTGGACATACCAATGTCCGGATTTTTTTTCTTTTTTGACCCGCGGAGGAATTTTATTGTGCTCAGCATGTGTATACAGGATAATGAGATATTTAATATACACGACTTGTTAGGATGTGCACTCATCAACATGATCAGTGCGACTATGCTAATTGTATCACACAAAAACTCTCACATATCTCTTGATTTAACCCTGTCCTCTGCTAGCCCTTGGCCATCTTGTCCCCCATACTTCCTGAAAACATCCGGCCACCTTATTTTCTGCCACCCCCTGCTACACTTGCCTTCTTTTGGGATCCAGTCTGTTCCTCTTAACGACCGCCGGTTATCTTGTCTCGTTTTACGTGCCCTGCTCAGCCGTTTCTTCGTCTTGAATTCCACTAAGATGTCATCAATGCGCCTTTGTTCCCTGACACACTCTGCCCTATTCCTGTCTGCCATGTTACAGCTACAATTTTTCTTTCCATGGCTCGCTGCATTCTCCTCAAATTAAGTCGAACCCTTTTCGTTAGGCTCCACGTTCCTGCACCTTAAGTGAGCATAGGTAAGATACATCTTCTGTATACTTTCATATTGAGGACATTGATAAATAGGCATTCACATTCTTTGTCAACTGCAAAATGTGATTCATCCATTATTATTTTTGTAGTTATTTTACTGCCTGCGCTAAGGAGACGTGTTTACTTACGACTTATTTACCTTGTTACTAACAGTGAAGGGCTGTTTCCTTCCGAGTCTGCTGAAAATTACCGTATTTTCTGAATATTACCTTTTGGACCCACCGTTTTGATTTGCCTATCTACGCCATTGATCATGTTTTGCAATTCAAACTCTGAGTGACTCGGAGGTAAAAGCCCCCGGGACTTCTGAACGACACTCAAAGCGCGTATCTGTGCTGACGCTCGTTGGTTTCAGACCGTATTTATATTGGTTAAAGCTTGTCTTTGGTTCCCAAATATTTGTTACTTAAATCAGCCGATTGTTGGCAAAACCCCGCGTACAAAGATCTCCTTTCGCGTTTCCTGGAGACTTGTACGCAATAGTACTTGCAGGAAAGAAACCAACAATGCTTACCCAAACATTAATGTAACAATAACATGCTTGTGTGTGCATGTGCGTGCGCGCGCGCGCGCGCGTGTGTGTGTGTGTGTGTCTGTATGTGTCTGTGTGTATGTGCGTGCGCGCGTGTGTGCGTGTGTGTGTGGCTGTGTGTGCTTGCGCGCGCGCGCGTGTACTCGTATGTATGTTCATACAAAATGAAGTTTTGGGATTCTCTTCCAATACATTGTAATATTCCTCTAGCATACTGGAACAGTCCAAACCTCACCACTGTATGGCCGTAGTAACGGAAAAGTTAATCCAGTTTACAACAAAGCTTTGGAACAAATACACAGAAAAACCAATACACGTTTTTTACGCAAGTCATAATGCAGCTAAGAGCGGCTTGCTTAGTGCCTGGAGTAGTCAGTATAGCAGGTCTGTCTCATAATAAATGTCCTGCTAAGCTGACCTAACTTCCGCAATTATGTTTTATTGGACATTAATTATTTCGGGTTCCTAGGCTTTAGTTCTACCAGGGAGAGGTTATGTTTGGAAAACGAGGGCATATTCGTGACAGTAGGGAGCGGTTAAGAATAAATGGGAGTCGTTGTGAACCGTTGTAATTAGCGCACTCTTCAGAAGACCTGCACAGAACTCCTATTACTCACTCACGATAGCTTTGCGAGATCCTTCACTAGATCTAGTTTGTTCCCAGGTAAGCTGCTCGCTATGCGAGATTTCTGGGATGGCGGCAACGTAGCAATGAATCTTGCCTCAAGAAGGGATGGGGGGGGGGGGGGGTGTAAACGTCGCCAACGGTCGGATATGCACAACTAAGAATAAGGCAAGCAGCGGCAAACCAAATTATTCCCTTGCCTGTAACAGAAATTTGCACAGTTAATATCACAGTACGAAAAACGATTAAAGTTTTGTTATGTATCAGTTATTTCACGCTGTAAATCGTTACCCGTAGAATAAAAGCGTCACATAGCACATTTACGTGCATTAGCTATCGGTTCACGGTTGTTGCAGCAGAATTGGTAGTGCGAGTTCAAAGCAAAGAGAGAACAGACAGACAGGGATGTACGTCAACGTCTGTTTGAATGTGTTTTTTTTTTCTGCCGGTTCAACCCATTCTGCTGCAACAAAGGCAGAAATTTTGGCGAGTCGGTATCGATGATTCATGACGAAGACAGCGAAGCGGACGCGGTGTGTGTTCTGTCTTCGTCATACTTGGAGGTGTTGGCACAGTTAACCACCCTTAAAGGCGACGCATTTGCTCATAGTTCTATCAGTTGTTTCCTCAAATGCTCTGTCACCAACCGTACAGAAAGTTCAGCAGGCTTCAAGATATCATGCAAGATAAGCTGGGCTGACATGATACGCAGGAAGAAGAGGCTATGCCATTAGCTATTTCGGCCCCAGACGGAGACAAGTTCTCTTGTCGAAATGCTGACTAGCGTTCTGAGGATTTTCGTCACTCCTTGTTTATTTTATCTTTAATTCACAGATATCGGCTGATTTACATTGATCATGGCTTCAAAGCAGCGCTAGTGTTACATGCCAGTACTTTGTGTACTTGTCCTGATGGTCAAGAGTCTTTCAGATATGTTTTCCGAATTCAAAAATGTACCTTTTTAATAACATGTTTGTTGTGATCGGCCTTTTACACCGCGCAGTTCCAACGGTGCCCAGAATTACTGGACGTGTTTGTAGCCTGGCGCTGCAAAATATTTTATATCAGAACGCTGCAGTTTTCTTGGTCATTGCCTCTCACCATTCTTTTCTAAGCTAAACGCTATCGTCTGTCGGCCAGTGATCGCAAAGATCTTGCTTCTTCACGGCGCATTGCAGGCGACTATTTCTTGTGCATCTAGGAAATGATTCAGGACATCCATGCATTTCTTTAGGTCGTTTAAATAGTGTGCAGAAAATCGACAAAGTTTTGAATTAGTTCTAATGGCAATACTGCCAACTATATGTGTTTTCAATGCACGGTGCAACGTACAAAAGGCTTCAAAATTAACAGAGGCATCCACTTTTAAAAATGTGTGAAATTTTGCCAATATTTCGGGAGAAAATTTCGCATGTCATACATGAAATATCTCCTAAATACCACCCATAGAAACATATTACAGAAAAAAACAGCAGTTTTCTTTCAGAAGCTACGCATACCCCCCATACAAACATATTACAGAAAAAAACAGCAGTTTTCTTTCAGCAGCTATGCCCAAACTATCAGTCATTTGGCCCTCCGGTAAGGAAAAAAATCCTTTTAAAAGGCACGAGACTCACTATAAATCAGTTTGCATGTTTGAAAAGTAAAACACTTAAGACAGCGAATTTCTTTCACGAAATATTATGTACTGTGTGTTTTGCGTTCCATCTTTTTATTATTATTTTTTGCTGCGGTCTGGCATTGTTCAAGATGGTCGCCTTCCTTGCAGTGTGCGTCCAGTGCTGCCTTTGCCGATCGGACTCTCTTCGAAATAGCGTAAGCTGTGCACAGTCCTCAAATCTGTCATATATAACGCCGTAGACTTCGTTTTGCGACTGACTTCTTTCCTGCTGGAGCTGCTAATGTTTACGTCACGGCCGATCCTGCCCCATTTTAATGGTTGTCGCCACCCACCGGACAGCACTCTGTGCACGAGTGTAGTCGTCCATGTTTGTCTTAGTGGCCGTTATAATGATTTGAATATTTCGCGCGGTGTTCACGACCGCACTCGAGGACACGGTTGATTTAGAAAGGCCTCATCCGTGAGTTCGAGTGCTGAGAAGGTTCGAAGTCTGTGGGCGCTGTTGTAATATGAGTGGAGATGCGTGAAGTATGAAAGGAAACATGAAAGCGCGTGGAGCATTGGACGCACTTAAGCGCCTCTGGCCTCTCCACTCGATGAAAATGAATCAAGTGGCGTGCGAGGAGTATGCTGTATATTCGACAAAGCAGGACGGCGTTACACGCCAAAATGCTCCCCCGAAGCGCTTTTTATGAAATTAGACGAAAGACTAGTCCAGCATATGGCGACACTTTCCTCCCGTTTTTAGAGCGCCTGCGGGCGTGCGACACAGTGGCAGTGGCGCGAATTCACCAGTATCACTGCGGAATGCCCGCACCTAAACACCCGCTGCAGAGTGCTCAGCAAAGGCGCCAACAATGGGCTTGGAGTACTCTAACTAGCCAGACGACTTTTACTTGTTGGCGGCCGCATTTAGGTTTATTAAACGTTGCCATTTGAGGCCAAACCTTAGTTTCTCAGATAGCGGCTCGGAAAGACTTCTGCGTATTCAAATGCATTGTGTTGGAATCAAAATTTATTGCGAGAGCCTCCCACAAATAAACTGTTACTTTGCGAGTTGTGCCGTATTATATGCAGTGTTACCATGCGTAAAAGCTAGGTGAACAAAGAAGCCCTAATGCAAGCAACCAGTATTGTCCTTAGAAGAAAATCAGACACTTCCAGGTTTTGAAAAACGTAACTGCTATCTCTGGATTTATAACGAGGATTGACGTGCGCTGTATTAAATATTAATTCTAATAATATATTTCTTGATCATTATCTGACTGAAATTGTTTAGATAATTTTGCACTGTACTTATATAACCGTCCGTTACTTCCAGGAGAGGTACAAGAGTTGTTGATATTTGGAAGTGATACCATTGAGGAGCATGCTAGAATCAATACTGCCTGGAACGGAAAGTTCCGGCACGATTAAAAGCACTAGCCAGCTTCATAGTTTGAGTGTATTCTTAGCTGTTTTATTGAAACAAAAAAATCCCCGAACCGTCTGTAGCTATATTGCACATTCAAAAAGCCGGAAAACAAATGTTTTACACCGAAATTCAGTGTCCCAAAAACAAGAAGGACCCGCCGCGGTGGCTCAGTGGTTAGGGCGCTCGACTACTGATCCGGAGTTCCCGAGTTCGAACCCGACCGCGGCGGCTGCGTTTTTATGGTGGCAAAACGGCAAGGCGCCCGTGTGCTGTGCGATGTCAGTGCACGTTAACGATCCCCAGGTGGTCGAAATTATTCCGGAACCTTCCACTACGGCACCTCTCTCCTCCTATCTTCTTTCACTCCCTCCTTTATCCCTTCTCTTACGGCGTGGTTCAGGTGTCCAATGATATATGAGACAGATACTGCGCCATTTCCTTTCCCCAAAAACCAATTAAAATATATAAAAACAAGAAGGTCTGGTAAATAGCAAGAAATGTTGAACATAAAACAGAAATTGAAAAAGTATTGTTTTGTAGGTGAAAGCAGAAAATACAAGTTTAAAAAAAGAACGCTAGAAACAGAAAATTTCTGGCAGGCCAGTTTCCAAAAAATGTCTGTTTTTCAGAAAAGCTTTTCTACACTGTAGCTTAGCTGGTTCCGGCAAATCGAAATAGTATCATTTTTTGCGTTTTCGTTTATTTTCATCTTAATACTTCATTGTGTATCGTAAAATAACCTCCAGCCTGCACCGCTTCATTAATAGTTATTCGTTTCAGTATAGAGAGCATACATCATCCCCTAATGCTATCTGGTAATGCTGTTGTTGTTTGAAGTTCGCTGCTCACGGTCTCTGAACACCAATTCTACAATGTCCCGAAACACTCACAGCTGAGCACCACTTGCCAGTCATACTTCGATACCTGCCGCGAAGTTGGTACTGACAAAAACCTCCTTGCATACGTGGGGTTCGTGACCACCCCACACATATTGCATTTTCTATCTTTGCACGGTTTTAATTTCATTCGCTCTGCGCATGACGGTCGAGCAGCGTTCTTCTGTACGAAAAATGGCAATTTCCCTGAATATGCCGGAGCATAGGGAGCAGCGTGGAAGGCTTCTAATGGAACTATAATGTTTTAGGCATGTATTGCGCAAAAGACAGCTGCACAAGCAATCAGGATCCATAGGCAGTACCTTGCTTTCGCATGTATGTTGTTTCGCAGATAAAAATAAACGGAAAGAAGGCTAGAGGTAATTAGTCAGTTTTGCAATTAGGGCACCTAGTTGAGTAAGCACTTTCGCACATATTGGAATGGGCCGTGCTGCTGGACGCTTCGCGCTTTTATTCTTGCCATCAAAAATTTCTTCCAATCGTCCACTCGAAATAAAATATTATTAAGTTTCTACTCCCATACACAGTCCATCTGTTACTTTACAACAATCGCAAGTGCACTTATAATGGCGCATAAGGAAAGACAGTTTGGCGGAGCATCGAAGACGCAGCAAATTCGTTTCGGTAAAGGGCTAACGTGTAAAGAGGCTTTACTTTGTCTTTCCAATGTCTTACTGATAACTACGGAGCTAAAATGGCGGAGTTTAAGTCCACTATGTCAGATACACCACAGTTATAACAACCTTGCTGGCAGCCATTTTATAAAATATGCCTGGTAGGGATATTACATATGCATTATTTAGCTGAAAAGCTGAAGGCGAGAAGTGCGTTTTTTTTTCTCATGCGTCAATAAACAGAGTTTTGACCATCTCATAACCACGCATGCATGCATGCATTCAAATGTCACAGTACTTTTTGTTTGCTGTTTTGTGGCTGAAAGCCTCCTGGAATGTCTCCTATCACCTAAGAAACAGCTTCTGCATTGCAGCCTCTTGTAGGTGGCGTTGTGATCCACCGTATTCTGCAGAAGGTTCCATTCTCAGAAGACGTGTTGCAAAATGCTTTGAGCGAAGGAACGCAATAGTAAGTCGAAGGAATTCTGAACCATACGAACTTGACTCGCCTATGGTTAGTGTTCGGACACATATGGCCCTCTGTATGCTGTTCGCGGGATATCACGCTAGGGCAGTGTCCATATTGGCGGATGCCAGGAATAGGATCACGACGATGCCGGTTACGAGAAACGTCGAATCCCTGCCTCTGCTGCTAAGACTAGCGTTCCTTGAAGAGATGAGCCCCTATTGCCGGGTGCATTCCTAGTACCACTCATTCTTTTTTGAATCTCTCATCGTGCCGCGTCAATCGATATCCGAGTGTTTCATATCCCCGGCCCCGTTGCATATCCTACCCTTCCACGAGGATAACTATGCGTCGCGCAGAAGCGGAGATATTTCTCCATATCCTGGAGCTTCGCCCGTGACAAATGTCAGAAAATCCCCGCCGCCTGGAATGTTTCCACCGCTTCCTGCGAACCTATCTCGACAGTTTCTATGCCGTTTATTTTAAATCCGAAAGACCACTTGGTGCACTTGCCATTCAACCTAAACAAAGGAAGAACCCCTTTGTCATTCGACACGCTTGCATGAAAGGTAATCCCGTATTTCTTGCAAGCTCTATCTCCGCGAATCTATTGCAACCATAGCGAGAAAAAAGGTGAAATCGAAGAAAAGATGTGATCTCTCCCAAATGTAGTTCAAACCGGATTTCAGGTCGAATGTTTCAATATCTGCGGAGACTGGCAGGAGCTGCACATCTTATATCGAATACATTGCGGAATAGAAACGTTTCGTCCCGTGAATTGTGCAGAGAATCTAGTTAAACTTACAACTATGCCGAGTCGGAACTACGTTTGTAATATCTCATTTGCACCTAAAGCACTTGTTTCTTTTTTTGTTCTCGTCCTTAACTTATCATTCCGTTGAGCTCCCAATCGGAGCCAAGTGTGGAATACGAAATGCCTCGGCGCTAGCACAAAAACATTTTTGAACAGGAAAATACAAACGTCTCAAAAAACACCTAATTGTGATTTCTCTCCTTAACCGCTTACTATCTCGCATAGTTCATTTTTTGAGCACATAAAATTAATATTATGAAGCTAATTTTGGGGTAAAACGAAGTTGGTTGTTGTACCTAGAGGTAAATTGTTTTGTTTTTTCAAATGTCAGTATGCTCTGCTTGTGTTTCTTTTTCGCAAAACACATTTTTCGAAAAAATTCATCAATGGAACCTCAACATTAGCATATCACAACACTTGTTACACTCACACGATGCGTCAATCTGCACATCAGTGTGGATTTCTCTTCCAATCGTTAGCCTATAGGATCAAGTTGCGCCAAGCTTAAGGGGGAAGGCGGGGTTAAAAGTTGAATATTTCAGCCACTGTTTCAATTTAAAAACGGTTCTGCTGTGCTACCGACATTATAAGTACACGTACAATGTGTCGTAATTCTCAGGCTATTTTAGAGAAGTTATAAATATCGCAAAGGAAAAGTGAGTGCGCTTAACCACGGCAACAATCGTTCATAAAATACCACGCAATTTTTTGCTGTAACGCATTGACCTTCATATATTAAATCAGTTTTGAGAGGCGCATAGCATTCATGGTTGCAAAGAATTTGACCATTTAAAATAACGAAAAAAATAACTGCCAGCTGAAACGTCCATTTGTTCTTTATTTATGCGGCCACAGTCTAAACATCCTTCAACGCGGATGTTCAAAACTGCATAAAACGTGCAAAAAGATCAAATAAGCCCACGTTTTTTAACAGAAATGCTTTACATTTATCCATTGTGTACCATAATTATTTTTATTACCATATAGCGAAAAAAAAATAAATCCAGGGTAATCAACTCAGTGCCAAGAGCTCATAATTTTGTTTTGTGTTCAGATATTTTCCATTAGGTTCAAATTTGATTTATCATATATTTTGTGTTTGAAGTGAGCTCCTCAGGTATCAATAATTTAATAGTTAAAAATGCACTCCTGTAAAGGTTTCATTAATATTATGCGTAATTTCAGTCCGGGCAAATGTTCGAATTAAAGTGCTGCATTAAACGAAGCGCGTCACTTTCGAGGCTAGGCTGCCTGGTAACAGATCTAAAATGGGGGCCAGTTAGGTAATCTTTAAAGTGTGAAACTTGTTCTGCACGTTTGTAGATAATGCTCTTTTAATTATTAAAAATCTTGCGACTAACCCTCTATATATTGAGCTTAATTTGCTAAATTTATATTGAAAAAAATTGGAGACGCTTAAGCTTCGTCTTTAAGAGTGACACGCGACGCGACAGCGTGTCGCAAGCGTTGCCGAGGAGTACACGGAACGCCATCGCCCGTTCGGCGCGACGCGTGGCCCGTTGGACGCCTGTCCCATATATCTCGGCAGACATCCAAACCGGGCCGTAAGGGAAGGAAAATGAACTGAACAATTGCTTTTAAGGAAAAAAAATGACGCCTGTCTCACATTTCTCGCTGGACAACCGGATCGTGCCATAAGGGAAGGAAAAATCGAACAATCAATCAATCAAGCAATAGATCGACCGATCTTGATGAATCAATCAATCGATCAATGGATCAATCGATCAATCAATTACTTACTCAATCAATCAATCAATCAATCAATCAATCAATCCATCCATCAATCGATCAATTCTTACCGCTGTCGCGTTAAAATCTCTTCCCTTACGGCGCCGTTCGGGTGTCCACCGAGATGCGCCATTTTTCGCTCACGGCCAAAGAAGCCGACGTCGACGACAGCGACTTTTCTGCGACACGAGCTCCTTAACGCTGTCGCGTTAAAATATGAAACGCGGCGTGCATTCTTCAGCAGTGGTAACATGTATTAACAGGAAAAACTGCGCTCTCTACGTGGATGTCCACTATTTTGTGATTTCCAGCCGATGGCACTGAGCGATTTGTGAAAGTTTTGCTCACGTCCTCTTGTTCGGGATGCCACAAGTGCTTCAATAAATAATCGATGCTTGCCACATACTCGGCAGATCAGAGCAAAAATTTGTACAAGCTCGTTGCTCAGAACAAGCGCTAGTTTACTACGCTGATGAGTGGATGTGTTAGCAGTAGTAGCAGCCGCAATTAGAAGTCACGTCGAGGCACTGAATTCTGACAATGGCCTTTCGTGAAGTCCCACCTTTTAGACTACGCTAGCTCTAACTTATCTCCAGCTCTTAGTAATATTTTAAGAGCAAATTCTTGGCATCACATTCAAACACCAGGTTTACTGCTTGTCCTGAATCGAAGTACTGTGTGCACATTGTAGACGTTAAGCACTGAGCAAGGCTCTGCTCTTTTAAAGTTCTTCCTTTTTCCACATGAATATTTGACATAAGCTTCTGATGCCATTTCTTCGCTGAGTTTGGAGTGGTTCCCTTTTGTAGCGATAGCTACACTACTGTAGCATTTCGAGCCTTCAGGGTGGCGGCGCCGTGGCGGTGGCGGCGCCGCCACCCTGTGGCGGCGCTGCCACGCTGTCACGTAGTTTGTCACGTGGTGCGGAGCAGCTGCCGGCGGCGCGGCGCCGTGGCTAATCACGTCGTTCGTCAGGTGGCTGGTCACGTGACCAAGTTTGACTCGGCCAGCTGCAGCTGTCGCGTCACTCCAGGTTCAACCAGAGCTTAACCACTGCCAATTTTTTTCTTCTTCATTGCTTAACGCATAAGGACTTTGTATGTCTGTTGGCTTCTACTAGTCGTACTTCAATTTACCCCTGTTTTTTTGTTTCGTACAACCCGAGCATGATTAAACACCGGGCAGATACCACGGTATTGATGTCGAGTGTCCTCCGCTCACGAGAGCTTACGTTGCGTCTGCATGATGGGGACCTTATTTTGTATGTCTGGGGCGCTCTGTAAGAGCTTACATAAACAACTCTCCCTGTCTTGAGTGATGATTCCATCTAGGCGAAATAGAGTTGAGACATATGGCACGTGGCATGAAGCTTATAGAGCGCGCGTTATAACTTTATATCTTTCTGCGCCTTTGTGGAAGCAGTCACACCGCTTACCTGCGTTGCGTAACCACTCCAAATATGAGAGTGCGAGAGAGAGATGGAGGTGGCTGCAAGAAGCGCATTAGGGACTCCATTTTCATAACACAAGCTGCCTGCTCAGATTAAGAAAATCATATGTTCTATACCCTTCTTCAATCTGTGGTAGAGATTCGCCCAGAAGGTGTAAGATATTTACAAACATTCTCTAAAAGGTGTGGCAGAAGAGGGAGCCGCGGACCTCTTAGTTTTTATTCGAGGGAGGCAGAAGAAACAGCATGCAGGCTCCGCCAAAGGCAAGCCTCCGTGCGAGACTTGTTATAAGACAAAC
Organism: Amblyomma americanum; assembly: GCA_030143305.2. Classification (NCBI taxonomy): domain Eukaryota; kingdom Metazoa; phylum Arthropoda; class Arachnida; order Ixodida; family Ixodidae; genus Amblyomma; species Amblyomma americanum. The sequence goes on from JARKHS020026822.1 coordinate 263,610, forward strand.
AGTCCACAGGCTTACATCCATTTTTGCCCAGATAAATTTGAGACGGTGGGCAGGTGAAGTTCACACATAACCTTCACGGGCCGGGATTATAGAAGAGTAGTATAAGACTGCATTTCGCAGCTTCCGTTTTTTTTTCTCCACTCCATATTTTTACTCATTGCTATATATGCCACGCATTTGTTGTCTCTCTAAGCCAATGAATGTACTGGATAGCTATCAGCTTTTACTTAAAAGAGTATAGTGATCAATAGTGCAGGAAGGAAAGACTAAATCTGGAAACGAGCTTTTCCATATTGGCCCTTCGGACATCCTGAGTGCTTATGTTTTGAAACTCGCGTTCTCTTGTTTTTAACCCTTTCGCTACCGCAAAAGACTGGGTTTGCCCGCACAGTTTGCACCGCTCCCCCCCCCCCCCCCCCCCGAAAAAGAGTTAGCCACGTTGTCACTCGCGCACGCTCCCACCTCGATGTGAAGACGACCTTGGTTGTCCCAATGCTTCTAGTACACGATGCCATGAGCGTATCATGCTACAGAAAAAGGCAAGCTTGGTGGGCCGCCAAATTTGTCCTGATAATAACTGCAATGCTAGTAACAGAGATCTATAGATATGACAGTCTCCAGTGCGGACAATACCCGCGCGGACGAGTCTGCTCAGAAAAACGGGCTTAAAACGAAGGCATGTGGGCGTTTTATCGGATTCAGAAGCAGAAATCATTCTCTCTTCTGATAGTAACGGCGATGCCACATAGCTGCTGTGCTTCACTTCTTAGTCGACGGATTCTGAAAACAACGACGTTTCGGCGTGCCAGCAGTGAACGGGGGTAAATGTCGGTAATCGCCCACCTTCTCCTCCAGGTTTTAGTGCGAAAGCAACACTTCACGAGGTCTAGCTGGCTCACCGAGTTGGTGTAGAACTTTACCTTGAAGGTGACCTTGGCAAAACCTGGCATATCAACATCTCTTGCAGAAATATAATTAATATTTCCGCTACTGGGTTTCGAACCTGCAGTGGCACGAAAAGATCAGCTTCGCTGGTCACTGCACGAGGGCACTATTCTATCGCCGCAGCTAATCACACCTCGTGTTAAACTGCAACACGCTATCGTGTTGTGCATCGCGCATCGCCTTCATCAACTTCCATTCGTGGCGCGAACAGCTTATTCTACCCGCCGCGGTGGCTCAGTGGTTAGGGTGCTCGACTACTGATCCGGAGTTCCCGGGTTCGAACCCGATCGCGGCGGCTGCGTTTTTATGGAGGAAAAACGCTAAGGCGCCCGTGTGCTGTGCGATGTCAGTGCACGTTAAAGATCCCCAGGTGGTCGAAATTATTCCGAAGCCCTCCACTACGGCACCTCTTCCTTCCTTTCTTCTTTCACTCCCTCCCTTATCCCTTTCCTAACGGCGCGGTTCAGGTTTCCAATGATAAATGAGACAGATACAGCGCCATTTCCTTTCCCAAAAACCAATTAAAAAAAACATCTTAACCTCGATCAGAGCTTAACCTGAGTCTAGTATCGTCGCTAGACTTGCCGACCACCCAACAAAGCAAAAACCATGAGCCAATTAATGAGCGAAACGCAGGCTTTAGCATGTCTTTCGCTCCTAACCAAGAAAGGAAGTGGGTCCTACGATTTAGAGCCATCTCTTTGGGTATCTCTTTCCGCAATACCTACACGTTGCGGCTTCGTTTTCTTCTATTGATCAGAAGAGGACAAAGTGAAACATCTGAAAAAAAAAACGAACAATGTGCGAATACTGTGATATGCCACTGTGCGCGGTACCCTGCTTTAAGCGCGCCATAACCCCTGCAACCTTTATAACTCCCAGATCGGCTCCTTCAGAGAAATGATATCCGCCAACCTGTTTTCTTTAGGAAAAAAAATCGCGTGAAAATGACCTTTCCCGCGTAACATTTTAGAACCAATCACACAATCACAACAAGTCGTATTAGAGTTTTCTGCCTAAATAAATGCGCATAAGCAGGTTGTTCGCTCATTCTGTCGTTTATTATCTTTGTCGAACTAAATTATTTTAACTTTAATTAAATCTTCACTATTCTTTCGCAACAGGTTTGTAGCTACTGGGAACTGTCACGCCTGCGGTTTTCCCGTACTGAACGCGCCCCCGGTTACATGCGTTATGCATAACATCTTCGCCAGCGTCAATTTAATTTTTTCGCCCGTGACAAAACACCATCGAAAGCAGCTTTTCACGAATCCCTCGTTTGAGAGCGGTGCTGTCGCGGGGTGTAAGCGCATAGACTTGTGGTGTTATTTTTTCATCTTTTGAGAGCTTTGTTTTTCATTTGGAAAAAACTAATGTACAGCCACATTAGAGTCACAATCTACGAGTTAGACGCTTTTTGACAAAGTCTAGATTTTGGCACTGTACTTTTCGCCAAAAACCGAAAAGCTATACAGAAAGTTTTTAAAATTTCTTTACTTATTCAGTTCACCAAAATACAAGAACTTTCTTAATAACCAAATAAAGTGGTAAACATAGCTGGGGAACCTGCTGTGCTATAACTGGCGCAGTTTAAAAAGCAGTCCATAGTTTTTACTGTTCGTACTGACGATATAGTGAAACATGGAAACATGAAGAATTGTTCGCATCACCTGGCAGACATACCCATTCTTGTCCAAGACAGGAAGGTAACTAACATAATGAAATCACCAAACATACAATACGAAATGAATGATAATATTATGTGTTACATATTTAGAAAAATAGCAACCAAGCAGCGAGCGTCATACACGACAGGCTGGTGAGGAAATTGGAAAGACAAATAAGCATTTCTTAACCGCTCAAGACCTTTATCACATGTGGGACACCTCTAAATGCAGGAAGGAGTGGCCAGGAAACGGTAATGCGACGCACGTTCGGTCTGCATAGAAGGAGCTGGCTCAACATGCAGAAAGGACCGCATTGTCTAACGTCGGTGAACAATGGTGGCACGCGCTCGACACGCGTGGTTGGGAGAGATCGAGGAAGGGAGAAGGTGGAGTGCTCATCGATTTATCGGAATTCCTGAAAGCCGCTCGACTGCCTCCCTCCATCCCTTCTGTCGCCCTAGTAATTCTCCTGCGCGACTGCCCATCCTACGCCGCCATCCTCTCCCCTCAATCTAGGTCGTGAGCCCTAAATTGCGACCCAATTACGTGATTTGTTCGGAAAGTAAGGGCCGCCTGTATTTGGCAGAAAATCCCGGCAACTTTTTGTGGTTGCTGCCTAGGTGGAAGACATTTAAGTGCAAATAGGTGCGTTGACAGGAAAGTTCTCGCTAACGAACACATTCTCATGCAAAATAAAAAAAATGAACAGCGGTTCATAGAACACCACGCTTTAATGAGAGCCACAGCACACCTCAGTCACTAGAAAGATTGTCATAACCGAAATGCTCTTTACGATTTGTTGCAGAGTTAGCCCCACGCGCTGCTGATGTCAGTGGCCTGTGGTTACTATGAAAAAATATATATTTTTTTTTGTATCGAGCCTACGCGCTGTGTAATGCGTGCATGTATCTATATGTGTGGTGTCTGTCGGTTTGTTTTGTGAGTTTTACTTTTGAAGGCTCCACATGGGCTATAGGAGACAGGCAGAAGTGAAGGGTTCCGGGTTAGTTTTAATCCTCTAGGATTTTGTAACATGCAGTGACATCGCAGAAAATGTTTCGGCAACGTCTCTGCGTCAAGAAATGAAGAAGACGTCAAAGGAGAAATTTAGGGCTTGATGCCCCTGAAGACTGTTGTGTAGCTCTGAGAAGAATGCCACCTTAGTCCATGTATTACAAATACATCTCTCCGGGTCTTAAAGGTCCACCAGATATTTTTTAATTCATTATAAAATCCGCCACTTCATTATTGGCATCAGCTGCGTGGGACGTCAGGAATGGTTACTGATAAGCAATTTCAGTTCCCGGTTCTGACGCCACCATAGATTCTGAGTAGCGAACTGAATATCCTCCCAATATGATTCTTCAACCGAATCAAATAGTGCATGTTCAAAATTACTCTAAATGAATCGACGATGTTCACAGCTCTTAGAGTACACTTCGAATAACTGGCACGATATTCGAATAAGGCCCGCCGTATTTCTCTTTGACGACTGATTTAAAAACTACGCTCACGCCGGCGCAGCGTACACTGTATAGTCGAATACGCCTGTTTGGGACAAAAAGAGAGTAATGCTGTGCTCTCGCGCACTTCCTTTTGTATAAGAAAGTACACTAAAGTACAGCGTACTCCCTTTTTACTCTTCTCTGCTTAGAATGCACCATCCAATTCCAAACGCTTACGCAGGATGAAGGGTTCAGTCTCGCGACGTAGTTCATTCGTGTGGGCGGTGGTAATATTGTTTATATTATCTGCTTAGAGCGGACGACGCGGAAGGGTTGAGGAAAGTTCATCATACCTGCCTTGATTTCCTGAGCTCGGAGGTCATTGCTCATACGTAGGTGTCACCCGTTTCATATCCTGAGGTGTGGCTCTATTTCATTCTCTTTCGTCGTCAAGTTCTGAATTTTCCGATACCTATAGCTTGATTATTAGAGATATTGACTTCGTGACACATATTGACTTCGTGTTTAGTAAACTTAGTGTGACAGCAGTGTTTTGTATTTTAACAACCCATAGCATTAACTCAATAAGTAACTGCCCCACACCAGAGCGCCGCCACTGGCACTTTAATATTTCGCATGTTGCTCGTGCTGTACAATCATTCACACAATCAGCGAATATCCATAAAAATATTGCTTTAAAATTCGAATGTATCACTACTCCACTTCTATTCGAATCGATATTTAGCTACACTGTGCGTGTACGATTCGGTTGCGAAGCCTCACAATTCATATTCGGTTTGCTTCAGAAGAAGTATTATTCGCGCACCCTCACCTTTCAGATAGATTCACAGAACAAAGCCTTCATGTGGAACCTGTTTTCCAGGTACGAGCGCTGGAGACGATTAATGCTGACACTTGCACGGCCCCGAAGAACGAATTTCTGCAGCTCCAACCGCGGTAAGTCAGCCAGCCATAAACAATGTCTAAATATGTAGAGCAGGTTAGTACCAGCTGCACACGAACATCTACGGCCGGCAATTTCAAGGCACCTCACCTGCGAAAATTATAAAGCTGCTGGTTTCCAAAGTCTCGAGCTGACTTCCAGCCGCGGCCGCTGTATTTTGTTAGAGGTAAAATACGAAATACCCGCGTGCTGTGCGATGTCAGCGTGCGTTTAAGAGCCCCGGGTGGACTAAACTCATTGGAACTCCTCCGCTACGGCGTCCATTACGGCCTGTGTGTCGCTTGATTGCGTTAGCCCTCAGAATTCGCCAATTTATAAAAGCTCTCGGCCTATTATATTCTCTTTCGTGTGACTGCTGTCAGGTCTTGACAGCTGTTCAAGGGGCTTAGGAGGCGCAAGGAGTGGTAATTAAAAAGTCAAGGCAATGCAGAGGGCTTCGGCGGGGCTTCCGTTTTAGGGTAACTGAACACGAATTGATGTTGGGCTGTGTCGATAGAGTACACATACTGACCTCTAAGAGGCTGCACTCACTTAAAAGGGAGCTTTTTCTAAGCTAGAAAAGAACAGAAAACGCGGTGCAGGAGTCGCCTGCTCCTTGCCGATTTCGGAAGTAAACTGACTGCGTCGACCCCGATTTTCGGTGCGGATCGCAGAGCCTACGCTGCACTGCCGTTGAGTTCGTGATTGCAGTAACCAGCCATTATTGGCGTAGAAGTCACGAGTTTTAATATAGCGAAGGGAAATATTTATTATACTCAATTGTCGAAGCCATGAATGAGCGTTTTGCTGCCGGACAATCATAAACATGCCCAGAAGGAGCCACGCAATTATTTACGAGAACAATTGGAGGTTTTCTCAGAATGCCTCTCAAGGGCCAGCAACAGACCTCGCCTCTCGCAGAGCTGTAGTCTCAACAAGTTAGTACGCTTAGCTCTCAGTTCGCCTTCTGTAAAACCAACACCCTATTTCCCGAGCTCGACGCGTCCTCTTTCCTCCACCTGCCCCAACACTCTTGCGGAACGAACGCGGTAGTACTGAGTGCATCATCGAGATGGCGTTAGCAGGCTAATCCGTTGGATCCGCTTTCTGGTGAACGCTGGCAGCTCCCGGGAGGCGAGCGCGAGAACAGCGCAGAAAGATTGTTTTCCTTCCTTCTCCTTTTTGCGTGCGTGTACTGTTTGCGCCAGGCACTTTTCGAATTGGCCAATAACAATTTTATGTAAATTTATGTATCGCTCGCCCGTCGCCTCTACAGCTCCCTCATTTCCTCTCAGGAGCAGTTTCCCTTATAGCTAGGGCCAGATCACCAACCCTCCAGGAGGAAGGAGGTGGTCTGGAGCTGAGAGGATTGCATGGCGGCGGGAATTTGCGTTGGCAATTTCAAGGTTTACGATTAGTTCAGGGTGGCTAGGGCAGGCTGGCGTAGGTCGGTGGCGGCTGCGATAGGCACGTGCGGGGGGTGGAGAGCGGTGTAAGTTGGTTATTTTTATTTTGCTGAGCAGGTGGAGTGACGGTATTGATGGGTGTTGGTGTCACAGGCAGCGTTTGCAATACCTGCCTTAGCTTGTGGCAGCGGGAATTGTAGCTGTGCTTGTACTGAAAGGAGTTCTCCGCTAGCAGTGGACAAGGGCAGGGTATTGCAGATGAAATGTGGGTGAGGCAAGGCCTCGCAAAAACCGGGACGGGTGGTCTAGTGGGCGGCAAATGAGGCCCTGAACTTAGGGTTCACTGAGCGCAGAAGACACCAACACATATTTGTTGTACGTTTGTTCCTCCTCGTAGCAACACCTCTGTATCTGGCGCTTGTGCGGGATAATGAAAAGCATGTGATGCAGAGCGAGCGGTGTTTCTAATTGGACAAGTATATTTTTATTTAACAGCGCAACAGTGCCATCTAGGGTGTTAGAAGTGATAAATATGATAAGTTTTAAGAAATACTCAAATTCCTACACAGAAAAATCTCCCGCAGCAAAAGCGCCAGTTCACAGCCTGTTCAGCTGACGTATACTTGATGAGGACGTAAATATGTCATTACTTACGATACTGGCGAAATAGCAATGTGCTTAATCTTGGGAACGTGTCCTTTTTTACATTTGCTCGAGCTCATTTTTCTTCATAGCTAAAAATATGAGCGATTGATCCAGGAACGCAGAAACAACAACGTTAGCTCACGTAATTTCGTGCGGAAATTTTGTGCCGCCTTTAATTTAGCTCTGGTATCTGCATTGCTGAGTCGCTACTAAGGCGTCAGGTTGCAAGTTTTAAGGAACTGAAAGCTGCTTCTTCAAGCTGCCTCTTCAATAGCACATGTCATGTGTCTATGGTTGTGGTTATGCGGACAAACAAGTTTTTTGTCCCAGACTAATCCGCGTTAGGAGGGCAGCGATGTTGGCGAAGGGCATATCTACTCTTTTAAAAGACGCAGAAAACAACTGCAGCCAATTTTTGTTCGGGGGAAAAACAAAAATTTCTTCACTCTTTCTGGCTATTCTGGTGTTTATCCGGCAGCAAAAGATATATGTATTGCTGAGAAAACTCAACTGAAACGTTTTCCGTCCTTCGATTCAAATTACCTGACGCCTGCAACGAAGAGGCCTCCCTGATAATCGTTTTGAGGTGAAAGGATTTGTACCCTAGCCTAAGGGTCTACGCACTAAAAACTGTGTCGAAGCACTGCAGCTTGCATGTAAAATCAACCGGTGAAGGCGACAGTTGTATTTACTTGTTTTTCATTTCTCGCTGTTTCCTAGATTATAATTTCTTTGTTTTCTATAGAAGTAGCCCCATTGTCACTAGAAATCAGTAATCTGTGGACTCAGGCCGTCTCGACACAGGCTAACTTGGATTCGTCCTGCGTGTGCATTGAAAATCTGACGCCGACAGTGCTCAGACTGAAGCCATGTGATGGTTGGTATTCATAACTAAATCAAGACAATATACCTTGAGCAACATTAGATAAGGGCCCAAAAAATACATATTCTATGAACTTAGTGATATAAATATATGATCAAATAAGTGAAATACCAGTCAAAATCACCACCGTGTGACGGGCCCTCAATGACATATTTCAGACTGCTCGATGTTGACTTGCGAAGGAGAAAAAGCCTGGCTTGTCTTTTTTTTCTGAGGGATGATATATCAGTTCGTTTTCTGAGGAGATGTAGTGTCATTGTGTCCTGACAAGTTAGTAAAGTATCAAAGACGTAACTGCTAAAGAGAAGCCTGAAAATCGAAGGCCAGAGACGATGCGTGAAAATACCTTAGGGGAAGAATGGGAGACTGCTCTCTCTTCCAGTCTGCGTCTCAGTGTGACAGATCTGAGTGGTGCGACCAAACGGGTTCCGCTGTCATAGCGTCCCACGAAAGATCACGCTCTCTCGCTCTTCATGCTCGCTTTCTTACCGGCACCACTACATTTTCGTTGTGGCATGAGCACAGACACAGCGCGAAGTGCTCGAATTCTTTCCTAGGACACGTCCTCAGAAGTCACAAGAAGCTCTAAAAGCTAGCGCGGGAAAACCAGGAATCGATAACTACAGTATCCGCGTTCACGACTGCGTCGAAAGAAGACACCAAATGTATGCGAATTATTTCTCACTATGCATTCAATGGCATCGAAAAACTGGCTATGTAAGCAAAAATTTCACTTGCACCTATACAACAGCGTTTTCATTTAGTTTCGCAGTTTTTGGTGCCTCTCAGATATAGCGTCCTCCGAGTTGAGCGTCACCTCTCTAGACAAGCTGCGCTTGAATATCAAGAAATTGTGGATGAGGAAAAACATTATTTGAGGCCGAGCAATGACGCCCCTGGGACGCTCTCAATTCATGATCAATTTGCCGCGACTATTGCTCGGTAACAGTCATGGTTGTTGTGGCCGTACACCTTTCTCGATGGTGTAAATGCCATGTCAATATTTTTGCCTATTGGAATCGTCTAGGCTGTGATGACAACTGACGGCAGCGCAACCAAAACACATGAGCCACCTGGACACCATTAGGTTGACAGACAGAGCCCACTGAAGTGCGCATATGACTTGCTTAGAGCAGTTGACTGCTAGCTGATGCTGATACCTAGCTGCCACACTGCACTGAACTTAGTAATTTAATTTTACAAACTTGATTTAAAGCTCACTGCGCGAAAAAAAAACTTGTTTTCGAGAGACGAGGGATGAAAAGGATTCTACAGCAGCTTGAAGAGAGCACGAAATCACCGCTTCCCTGTCTCCAGGAATGGCTCTCGGGAGGCTTGAAAATTAGCCACTATGATATTAGAATTTTTTTCGCCATTAGGAAGCAGCACGTTGTCAAAATCAAAAATAAATTGAATGCACTGCTATAACATTTCCGTTTCTTGCACGTAAAAAGCCATGAGGTGGGAATAATTTTCAAATTGTTGCCGCATATGGGAGATCACCTCATGTGAAACGAAGCGAGTACACACATGAGCCGCCAAGTCCACCAATGAGTCCACATTCCTTTCCAGCCATGCGGTCATTCGCGGAGCCCCCTGCGCCGGGCGGGGGGATGTTATGCGCCTTCGGAGCGCGGTTCGCCTCCGATAACGCGCGCGCTCCCTGCTCTCTCTCCTTTTCTTCCTTTCGAGTCTCTCTTTCAGCCTCCGCTTTCCGTTTCGGGAGAGAACCGCATCGACAAGTTGTGTGCACAGAGCGGGGTTCCGCTGCGCATAGAGCTGTCGCAAAGACTTTGCCGCTTACCACGCCACGGACCATCTCGCATCTTTCAGGCACGACGCGGCTTCAGCAGGGTGAGTGAGTGGTTCCGCTTCACTGCTGCGGCGGCACTTCAATGCACCGATTCCGTTTATCCAGGAAGGGTTATGAGTTCAGCTGGCTCGTTGGACTGCATAGTTTAATGGAGCGCCGAAACGAGGTTGAGGCACAATTAGACAAATTAGACAATTAGACACTACGCCAAACGATCTGTTCTTGCGTGTCCTGTGTCTTAGCTTTGCTAAAACTATGCACGTCAACAAGCTAGCCTCGTCACGGTGCCATTCAGCAGTGACTCCAGGAGTGGTATGAGGACTCCCTGCGATCTATGAATCTAAAGTAGACAATTACCAATTCCGCATATATGGGCATTAACTTATTGACGCTTTCGCGTCAAACCCTTTAAGGCGGAGCTTAATTGTCACCTCTAGTTTTTTGTCGTTTACAACCACAGAGGGTGGCCTTTCGCTGCTGCCCGTCAATAGCTGAAAAGTACCATTAAGCTTTTTTTCTAACGTTCAGCGTACTCGTGCGTTAGCGTCCGATGTTCTGTAGAGAATGCGCTGTGAGCGACACTGAAAGAGATTGCTGTACAAAATATATTTTTAAGCTTTCTATCATTCCACGTCAATATTTAACACTTTGCCGAGATTTTCGCGCCAGGATTCTTTCATTTCCGAGATGTTCGACGCAGCCGGGACAAGAAAAAAGCAGCACTAAGCAACACTCTCTGTGACGAAACTGCAACTCTAGCAGCCACCTGGAAATAACAAAATAAAGGTTGACGAATTTTTGTCTCAGCCCATACAGTGGCAGTGGCAGTTGAAAGTGCATATGTCGTCGTTTCGAATCGCTGTAGCAAAATAGCCTCCAATTTCAACAGCGCATGTATGACGCCACGCGGAACGCTCTACGAGAAACGGTAGTCATAATATTGGTACGAATGTCACAAGTATGGCGCCACATGCAGGTCAGCCAATAGGGAGTATATATAGATGAACGACACGCATAAGATTGTCCGAGGTGGCGGTGCTCGGCTTGCTGTGTGCGTCATACATACGCTTGATGACGTTCGTCCTATTGGTCTTGCTATCGCTGGGATTTTCTTTGCCATCCTCGAATACACATACACACTCACACACACACGCCGTCGACTTTTCTTTAATGGGACCAGTAATGCTTTCGCATTAAAAGGAACTTCCGCGGTTATGACGACTTTGAAATGTGACTTTCACGAACAGCAGCTTGGGGTCTGAAAACGCCAAAAGCATTAGTTCCCGCCACTGCACCCAGACGCCGCCACCGATTCGTTACGCGGTGAACGGCTAGAACTCTAGTTCGCATTAGTGCGCCAGAGGGCGCCACAGGACTTTGACACAGAGCTCATCTTAACGCCTCTCCAATTTTTTTAGGACTCTCTCCTCGCTCTCTTTTATTTTACGCCACCAACGCAAACATCGATACCTCACAACCGGGAAACGTGCCCTTAACGCCGCTGTAAACATTCGTGTTTTATTAACACTCTCTCATAGCAGCGGTGCTAATGTCAAGAAAGAGCTTATTAGATGATTTTATTGACTGCATGTCTCGGTTGCTTTAACTGGTGTGCTTCAGTGTGAGCGGTACGCGTGCTGTCTTTTGAATGCGCTGTGCATGGTGCTGCTTTTTACTGTTACCCATGCGCCAGCGGGGCAATAAAATTTTTGTTTCTTGTCCATCTGCCCATACTACTTTATGTTTGCGTGAATATGCGTATGTCCTCGATGTACGTCACGCATTGGCTAAAAGTTTCCAGTCGCCCCTCTATATGCCCTTAGCCAGAAAGGTGACTTAGAACACTCGTGTGGGAGGTAGTCTGGTGTGAGTTCCGGATGAGCGCTTGGTAGGTAGTCCGAATGAGCTGTATTTAGTACTGAACTCAGAGGATTTTCTTTCACTTTCAAAAGCTCTGAATTACTATAGGTTACGTTGGTTCTACTAGGTGAAATAAGGCATGATATTACTTGAACAAAGGACGAGAACATGCCGGAATCAACACGCAGTTGTCTTACTTGGTGTGGTACTTAGTGAAGGGGAGTAGCAGCTGCATTATGTCTGTCTGAATATTGAGGAACGCTTTAGCACGTGGACACGTATATTGCCTTCTGTCTGATGACCAAATAGAGTGAACTCATTCTTGAATTGTTCTCTATTTACGTGTTCATTTGGAAACTGCAGCTTAAAACTTTTTGTACACTTTGAGCATTGGGAATATTTGGTGCAGTGATACTTCCTGAATATAATTTCTTGTTTTCGTCGATAACAAAAATATTCTATATTCCAAGGAAAGAATTGATCTAGATACCAACAACAATACTTTTATTTGTGCGTTAGGTGTACAGTAATCTTTAATAAATTACGTTATTTCACTTCGAGACGCTCGCCACTGATATAACTGGTGAATGCTTTGGCGCCCTCTGTGGCTAGAAGTTCATTTTTCATGTTTGCTCATTCTACAGCACCTTTTTTGTCACCGTCATTGTGTCAGCAGTTGGTTGGATGTTTTGTTTTGTCGGCCTAGCTACTGATATCCCTAAAAATATTGATCCTTAAATGATCATAAATGTTCATTCCTGACAAGTTCAGTTCAACAACTTCAGCAACCTGGTGCACTATACAAAGAATTGCAGTGATAGAAAAAGCAAAAAATTCAACAATGAAATAAGTTCACAAGAAACGAAAACGCATTATTCAAGACAAAATCACTACTATAAAATGCGCTATGGTGGATATGACTTTAGGCTGTCAAGAAATGCGTCAACGGAGTCAATTTGCACGACACATTCAGGCAGCATGTTTTAATCTCTGGTAATTTTAGGAATAAAGCTGCATTAAAACGATCATTATGAGATTTTGGCACTCGAATATACTTTCCATGGCAATGTACTGACTGCTCATTCCAGTGAAGGCAAAATACTGAGATGTGTTAATCGCAGAGTGACCAGGATTTAGTAGGAAAAGAAACATCAAGCTATCTACATTTTTTCTGTATCTATAGTATGAAGGTTTGCAAATCTACTAAATTTATGGCGTGAATGGGTACTGCGATATTTGCTGTAAATAAAACGGCAAGCGAGACTTTGAACTTGTTCAACTTCTTTTTTGTTAGATACGGTGTAGGGATCCTACGCAATTTTCACATATTCAAGAACTGGTCTTACCGGAGTCCTATAATTCAGGAGTTTTAGACCAGAAATTTTACTACGGACGTCAAGACTTGATTCCCAAGTTACTTATAAGCCTTGGAGCATATATTAAGTATGTACGTATTGTAGCGTAAGTTGGAAGTGAAACTCAAGCCAAGATACTTTTGTTGTTCAACTGTATTAACGTGACTAGCTGCAATGAAGCAAGGATCTCTCAAAACATTTTATTTCAGTTAACAAACATTTTTTACAGGCATTTCTGGGTTTAGAACCGTTTCCCGCTTGGCGCACCAATTTTCTTTTTCTCTGTAGGTAGAACATAGTTGCTCTTTGTCTCTTGGAGACAATTGTTTTGTACACGACGCAATCATCAGTGCACGACCTAACTGCAACGGCGATAGATTTAGGCAGGCCATTTATGAAAACCAAGAATAAAAGGGTACCCAAACCGCTTTCTTGTGGCACACCTGAAACCACTGGGGAAAGGGCAGATTTATAACCTCTGAGGTCAACGAACTGTTAGGCAGGCCATTTATGAAAACCAAGAATAAAAGGGTACCCAAACCGCGTCCTTGTGGCGCACCTGAAACCACTGGGGAAAGGGCAGATTTATAACCTCTGAGGTCAACAAACTGTTCGCGAAAGGTGAGGTACAAAGAAACCGAGTTTGTTATTTTCGGATTCTGTAGCTTGCGTTACATTTTAGCTGCAACTTTAGGTGGGATACTTTGTTGCAAACTTTTGCGAAGTCCAGGAATATTATATCAGTTTGACCTCCGCAGTTTATTGCTCGAGAAAGATTGTTTACGGTCTCAGTAAGTTCAGTAACTTTACTAAGACCTTGCATGCTATTAGACTCAAGTGAAATTAGCCGAATATTACTTAGAACACAAGTGAAAGTGCTTTTATGGATCAAAATGATTTTTGCACGTCGCCATGCAGCCGGGACATAACTTGTGGTAATAGATGCTTAGCAACCCAAAAACATCCTAAACAGATGTTTAGGAACCCAGGGTTGCTAAACATTTGTTTAGGATGTTTAGGAACCTAGCGTTTAGGAACCCAGGTAAAATGGAAGATGCTGTTGAACCCCTCGTCGTTGGAAGCGTGTGAATGTGTCGCAATCTGTCGTCGATGCGCAGCTGGATCCTGACCTGATGTCGCCTGGAATGACTTCGTTGGTGCGCATGACGATGCCGACATCTAAAAGCCGCACTTCCGAAAATAACTGTGCCAGAAGTACGAGAACTCGCACTTCAAGAAATGTGATGAGACAGTGAAGCGGAGGCCGACGTACCGCCTACTACATTGAGCGCTTCCACGGCGGTTACTCTTATCGCCTCCCTAAAAAGCTTCTTTGTAACAATGGTATCAGCGAGAAGCACGTGACTGCGCTTGAGAGCTTGAAAAGTGCCGTAAACGGGTGTAGTTTCAGTAAGCACACGTGCATAAAGGACTCACACTGTTTGACTTAGTATTTTTGGCTCTAGCAAAGGAAATCATACGCACCTCGGATATAACGAATGAATTAGGAGCATCCGTCATGTTCGTTATGGGTGGCCTCGGCTGGAGTTAACTAGTAGCCTACGATGACACGCAAATGCTACCGCATTCACAGCACTTAAGTGCTAAGTGTACTTCGTAATTGTTTTCTTCACTTCGGACAATTGTGGCCGAGTGGCAATGACACAGACGCGCCGCCACACATTTTTTCTTTTCGGAAAAGATGCAAATGAGTCAGCGGCCTTCAAATCTTTCGGGTGGCACGATACATCTGCTGCCCCTGGTGTGACTGTGACTTGCACATGAGCAGCCAGGGCAGCAAGATTAACGGCAGCATTCCACGGGTTGTCCTGGTAGCAGCCAATAACTATGAGTCCAGTTGAACTTGCAGCGTCAGCAGGCAGCGGAACTAAGTTTCGCCTGTGCGTCCGATTCAAGAGTCACGTATTTCCTCCCCATTAGGATCTTGATTCCTAGTGCATTATAGTTTTGCTTCTGCCTTGTTCGAGAGCTTTCTAGAATGACCCTTAGCTGCTGGTAGTCTTATTGTGGCTTTGGTTATGCAGACCTGATTCTTCTTTCCATCAACAGCTGTCGTGGCATGCACCCGTTCTCGAGAAGACTCGAGCGATAGGTCAGTAGCATTGGTTATGGTTCTCGCGCCTTCTGCTTAAAGACATTTAGAATCTTCACTGCGGCTGCAGGGAGGCCATAGCTTTACGGATATCTCTGGCTCGACGTAATGTGCTTGAGGTTGCATTTTCGCGCAAAGGCAGCAAAGAAATAGCCATGTGCCTTTGGAAACTGCGGCCCATTGTCACTCACAATCATTATCGTATGCTTTGTGGCGCAATACTCCTTTTTTTGAGAGGGAAAACAACTGTTGTGGTTAAAGGGCCTACTCCCATTATCTCTGTATCTGGTGTTGTAGTCAGTCACGAGCAGGCTCCAGCATTCCTCCAGATGAAACAAGTCAATTGCGACCGTTTGCTATTGCATGTACGAAAACTCTGTTGGCAATGAGGCATCTTGTATGGCCTGTGCCCTAGATAAACATGGCAGGTATTTATGTGGTGAGCTTAGTCGGCATCAAAGGCCAGCCGCCATACTCAATTTCATGCCCTTCCTCGGCAGTTTTCAATGCCAATGTGTCCCTCGTGAAACCGGCGGAACATTGCCTGCGTAGCACGATCAAGCGCGAGCCCCACATCAACAATATATTTCCTTCTGTGATGCTCTGCTTGCGTGGCCAGTGTTCTTTCACCGTCAAAGAGGCGTCGCGACGCGCCGTCCAAACGGTGCAGACGTGTTTTTGGAGCATCACGCAGAATTTATTGGTGTTTTACTCTTGCTTAAGCTGCCTCAACGACGAGCCTGAGATCGGCTGTGCCTTCAGGACTTCGCAGAGGTGGCCCGCGATCTCATCAGCAACTTCGTACTGTGCGGCATCATACAGAGGTTACGTCGAGACAGCATCTGCGGCTGTCAGCTCTATGTCTGGTACATGAACGAACTCTCCCTGAATAGCGCATGAGGCGCAAACGCATTCCTTGGAGCCGTGGAGCAAGATCTCGAATCGACTTATTAGCATACAAGGAGACGATAGTCTTGTGATCCGTAATTATCCGAAAGGACTCGGCTAATTTAAAGTCGTGGAACTGCTCCTATGGCCAAGCTAGAGCGACACTCTCTTTTTTCATCTGAAAATATCTCATCTCGGTGTCAATTAGTACCCTTGAAGCGTACTCTATAGTTTTGAGGCGCCAGTCTTCTTGCTTTTGCAGTAGCATTTCTCGAAGCCAGTAAGATAACAAGACAGCCGTCAGACGGGTTTTTCTGCTTAAAGTGTACAAGGCGAAGGCAGGCTTTGAAAAAAGGATTGTTTTCTATTATTAACGCACTACATGGCGTCTGCTTCCCAGGTGAATTGCTTATTGGTCGACAGTAAGCTGGCGAGTTGGCGCATTAGCTCTGTAATGTGGGCCACGAAGCGACCCAGGCAAGGAGCTATAATTATCCGGCGACGAAGTGCCGCCTTCGAAGCTGGTTGGGGCATTTGTTTGATGGCGCCCGGCTTGCTGTCTTTAAGATAGATTCGGCATGTGGCCCAGGAACAATATCTTGCAGACTCCGAATTTGTCATTGCACAGCTAACCCTAGCTTTTCTTACGCGTTTGAGTGTTGCTCACAGCAGCTGATCGTGCTTATGCCTGGTATACATAGCGGCAGCAACTAAAGGATGATGCGGGGAAGTTACTAGCTCCGATTTTCAAATCATCGTAGACCCGAACATCGTAGGCTTAGGGGACGCTGAAGAGTTTGTACTGTACGCATCATAAAGAATAAAGAACTCCTGTTGAACAATCTGGCATTGTATCGTGGATATTGTAATGTAGTGGTGACGGCAATCCAGAAGTTCGACAGTGAAAGGCTTCCTTAAAGAAACTATTTTGTTGGGCTGATCTCTGCCACAAAGAACTGAACTACTCGGCGACGGCGATAGCAACAAAAGCGCTCGGTGGTCGTCGCGCCCTAGGCCACGCTCATTTTAAAGCTAGCTAAGAACTTTTAGACAAAGCGCCGAAATGCAGCGACAACAATCTCGAACAATGTAGAAGCAGTTGCTAGAGAAAACTGGTGGCATCTCGCTCCGGTTTGTTCAACTTTTGGTGACATGAAAACTATTTGATACAACAAGAGAGTAATAAACAACATCCCTTTCAGTGAACTGCACCTATTCTTGTACTCATGTGGTCGTACGGTAAATAGGGCTTAAAAAAAGACATTGGTCATTCTTTAGCGAAGAAGCGAATGGTTTTTGTGCCCCTGTGTAGCATGTCATCTGAGTCAAAAGACGGTGCACACAAGACATACGCGATTTGGGCAGATGTTCGAGTCAGTACGGTGCACAAGGTGTATACTTTATCTCTTCACTTCTTTCGGCCTTTTTGGGTTTCGACTAAAGCGTTGGAAATTGCCTGTGGGGATTTAGCTTAACGGGAAAATCAGGTAGGCACAAAAAAACTAGGTTTAAACAGACAGTGAGACTAATAAAGCTGCAAATGCTGCTCTTGCAATGTCATAAATCCATACAAATCGAGAAGACCACGCGGCGCACGTAGCGCACCTGTAGCGCTTGCATGTTTTACCTTCATTCCTGCCAAAAGAGTCATTAATTCCTGCGCGCTCGAAAGGCGCCTTCACCATAGTGAAATTATGAAAGGCGCCTTTACCACTTTCAAGGCGAAAACCTTTAATGGCTCATCGTTGTCCGTTCGTCCACCTGCGAAATCTGTCACCCTATGGCTGTCAATCAAATGACGTTAACTCCATAAGAAAAAAATTGGCGGTGGTTTAGCTCTGGTTAAACCTGGAGTGACGCAATAGCTACAGCTGGCTGAGTAGAACTTTGTCACGTGACCAACAACGTGACGACCACGTGATCAACCACGGCACCGCGCCGCCGGCAGATGCTCCGAACCACGTGACCAACCAGGTGACAGCGTGGCGGCGCAGCCACAGGCTGGCGGCGCCGCCACACTGAAGGCTTGAAATGCTACCGTAATGTAGCTATCGCTACAAAAAAAAAAATCCTCTTGCACGGCGGGATTCGAAGCACCAACCATCCGTTCCGCAGCCGAGCGTGCTAACTACTACGCTACTTTTTGCCAACGCATATGCAGTTTTTCCGGCAACTTTATTTTTCTTTATTTTTCTATGCCCACACTAAGATATATCTCAAGCCCGTTATACTTAGTGGTACGGGAACTGACATTTTTATCGTCCCCCAATAATTTTGTTCTCAATGACGGTGCGCTCAGGGCACTATTATTTTTCATTCTTTTTATGGCCCACACTACTTTATGACTAGCGCAAGGACGCTGGAGAGTGCAGAAAGGCATCGAATCATATGGATGCCGCCCAGACGCCCTCCACTGTTTTCAGCATTTAAGATTCACAAACAGTTGCGTACTTAACATCTTATCTACACATCAGTGACACAAGCAACAACAACGCGCTAAAGGTTTTCGCCTCACCGCATTTTAGGTCAACAAAGTGCCCCCCTGGATTTTTTGTGCAGGTGATCCAGTGAAGCCCTTCATAATAATTATAAGGGTACAAATCTAATTTCCATCAGAAATTTTTGGATGCTGTCGCGCTGATGGCCTGAAAACACATTCAGAGAGCTATGGTTTACAGCTATTCATACCTGACACCACTTCGTGATTGGATGGTGTCCGGTGTTGTGATCGAAAATAATATCGGACGCGATGGCAGACTGCAGGCATCGCGATCAAGCGCCGAGCGCAACAAGCATTCTGAATGCAGTAAGTGCCAAGGCATGCCAGAACAGATGAAGTTCAAACATGGCTATAACATCGCACGTTGAAGCATACTAATGGGAAAAACCATAAAAGTGAACAGGCGGCTCCGGCATGTAGTTTGTCATTTGATGCCTGTTTGCGAGGAGATATCCCGGCTTGAACAGATTTACCTGGCGATTTCATGTCTTCTTTTCCTTTCTAGCACAGAGAAACCTGCACAAGTGAAGCGAAGCATTCCATTGCTGAAACATTTGAACAGAGGGTGCACGTGGGTGCGAATTTTTGAGTCGCGAACAAAATGTGGACAACACATTTCTTTTCAGTTGATGATCAGAGCCTTGCCTGGAATTTAAGTGTCAACTGATCGTCGCACTGAATTTAATGCCTGTAGACCGCGAGTCTTGATTTAAACATAAATAAACAGCAGAAAATATTTGACGCGGCTCTTTCACAATCTTTGTAGCACTTGCATGAATGGACAAAAACGGCTTCCGAGTGACGAAAACGGGAACGTAAACTGCTCGACATTGAATTAAAACAAAACTCAGTAATCTGCCGAATCTTTAGCTTAAGAAGAGTTTTAGGTGGCCATAAATAGAACCTACTTTTTGCGCCGCTATGACTCGAAGACACGCCACACATTAATGACGTGTTTCTCGAACCAACATCGTTTCATCTAGGGCTATTGAAGTCGGTCCTTGATGAATAATGTAACCAGCCGCATTTTTGAAGCACCCGTATTGAAACCGCCAGTACGAGTCTCACGAGAGTAAACGAAAGGAAATCAGCATAGAAAACTTTTAGCCGACATGTTGTACATTGTTTAATACCCCACGCATACCGCCTAAACTTCTTTTTTTATTTTTTCCTCGACATTAGCAATTCTGCCACATTTTCTGAGTAGCGCTGCAACGAAGGCTCAAGGTTTCAATTTTCCGGAATCTCCCCGGGGCCCCCAGTTTACTGCTCTCTCAGTAATAACACTGTGGAGTCGCTGGTAACGAAGTACTTTGGCGTTGAAAGATTACGATGGTTGCTAGTGGGGTAAATGCGCCCCGCGGCGGCGAGTGAAAGCATCAATTCTGATGCCATCGTAACCTCGTTTCTTCACACCATTTGCGAGAGCGGCGGAGAGATGCTACGAAGAAGAAGCCAGTCTCCTCACGATCGGCATATATGATGGTCATTTTGATCCCGCCCACCAGGACAAGAAGATATATAATCACGTGCCGAAATGCTGTTCCATGGTTCGTGCCGACCTTAGACGTCTGGGCGTGTGCTCGAGAGAGATACATGGTGGGAGCAGAAGCTCTCGAAAGCTGATTTTGACACTTTTAGGTTGCGACGAGGTATAAATAAAGCAAAGGCGGTGGTCGGATGGTCCGAAGATGTGTTATCGTGCGCTTTTAATGATCTTGACACCCGCTTGAATATCTGCAATCCGACAAAAGGGATATCAAGATGGCATCTCAGAAATAACAGAAAATAAAAATCATTTCATATTTTATTACATTTTAGATATATTTGCGAAAAATAGTAAAAGTTGGCATACACGTGGCATAGAGCAGTTTGAAGGCCCCTAACACCTGTATAATAACACAAAAGCGGAGCATACTAATACATTGTGCCCTGATTTACAAATATTGTGATAGGAAATAAATAGATCAGCCTTAAATAGTCTTAGGAAAATCCATGAAATTGGGTTTACATTATTTCATTTACACACATAATAGAACCTTATGTCTCACTCTTGATCATGTGCAGAGAACTCATGTACATTAATAACAATACACACACTAATCCACATCATTTGTGGGAAAGATAAGATTTAGGTGTAAAATTAAAAAAACAATTGTATTTTGGAGGTGTAGATTTTTTAATGCAAAAAGTGCGTTGAGAACATTTGACAAATTAATTTCGGGAAAATTTTGACAGAAACACTGCTACGCGTTTCATTATGTACTTTCGTTTTACCTCTGTAAAGAAATAAACCCGATCACAAAACGTAGTAATTGTGTGCCGAATGGCAGAGTTTGGAACGGGGGACGCAGTGGCCACGTTGCACCGTTGATCGTGAGAAGACGCTCCACGGTAAACATATATCACATGACGTCTGTGTGCACCGCCGTGTGCTCCAGAATGGCGGCAGATTGTAAAAATGGCCTTACACTTCTGTCGATCATAAATTTCATGGGTAGGAAGCAGGCACGCTTGAACACTTGGGTGACTTGGGGAACCACTTTACCTGTGGTACAAAGCAAATCTTTATTGTGAAAGTAGAGAACAGTTCTTGAGAAGTAATCCCTCGACGAAAAAGTGGGAGCGACAGCGACAAGTTAAAGGTAAACTGAAACATTTAAAAAAAAATGAGTGCCCGGCGGCATTTTTAGATTTTGATCTGGTGAACAAGGATATCACGTTTAAAAAAGGGGCAAATATAAACGCAAAGGTCTGTTTTTCACAAGGAAACGCGCATCAGTGCCTCAGTCCCCCAATCCAACGCCGCTGTTGCCTGCGGTTGTCCTTGACCGTTTAGACGTCATCCCCGGGATCTCCGGCGGCCGGCGCAGACGGCGTTGCTACGTAGCGCCGTCATCAGGTGGCCTGGCAAATCGATTTAGAAGATTATGGATTATTGAAGCAGCTTAGACTCTTACTGCACATGGTTGAGCCATCATTACCGGCAGCAGAAACATCGTAACCTACGGCGGTGTGGAGTGCGTCGGAAGCTAAAGCGAACTCGCCATATTTCCATCTGTGAGAAATCTCTACTGGTACGCATGCTTTCTGTGCGCACAGGCGCAAGTGACAGGAGACAAAAAAAGGTAAATGGCGTCGAAACTCTATTTTGCACACGCTGGTGCTGAAAAAAAAGGCGGACCACCAACCCTTGTAACGCATATAAACATGATGTAACTCAAATCGCCGGCATGCTTACACGAGTCAAGCGAGCTAACGCAGTTGGTTTTCTTGTTCATTCATTTATGTTGACGTGCCTACATACACAAAAAAGTCTTCTAGAACTGCAACAGAATGCTAAACTGGGCGAGTTGCAGGTGGTTGACAGCTGGACAGTGCAACAACAGCGTAGTGGAGTGCCATCCCGCTACACATTCAGGCATCTGGTTTTTACCTACGCCAAGTTTACTCTTCACAGCTTTTAGGCTACCTCCGTTCTTTAAAGCATGCTCGATTCTCTCCATAAAAATTAGCATGCAGAAAACCAAACTATCGTTCAACAGTCTCGCAACGGGACAGCAATTCACAGTTGGTAGCGAGGTGCTAGAAGTGCTGAGGGAGTACGTCTACATAGGGCAGGTAGTGACAGCGGATCCGGATCATGAGGAGGAAATAACTAGAAGGATAAGAATAGAGTGGAGCGCAAATGAGAGGTTCTCTCAGATCATGAGTGGCAGTTTACCCATATTCCTCAAGAGAAAAGTGTACAACAGCTCTCTCTAACCGGTACTCACATACGGGGCAGAAACATCGAGCCAGACGAAAAGGTTCAGCTTAAGGACAACTCAGCAAGCCATGGAAAGAAAAAATGATAGGCGTAACGTTAAGAGACCGGAAGGCGGCAGAGTGGGTGTGGGAAGAAACGCGGCTTAATGATATCCTAGCCGAATTCAAGAAGAGATGGGCTTCGGCAGAGCATGTGATGCGAAGGGAAGGCAACCGCTGGTCCTTAAAGGTAATGGAGTGCATTTCAAGAAAATCCAAGCGAAGCAACCGGTGGCAAAATTCAGGTTAGCAGATGAGATGAAAAATTTTGCAGCGATATAGCAGTTTGCCTCCATAAAAATGCAGCCACCGCTGTTTTTATGGAGGCAAAACGGTAAGGCGCCCGTGTGCAGTACGACGTCAGTGCACGTTAAAGATCCCCAGGTGGTCGAAATTATTTCGGAGACCTTCACTACGGCACCTCTTTCTTCCTTTCTTCTTTCACTCCCACTTTTATCCCTTCCCTTACGGCGCGCTTCAGGTGTCCAACGTTACCGCGCAGTAAGGGAAGGGATAACAAGAGCTAAACCACCCCCAGGTGGTCGAAATTATAAACCGGAGCCATCCCCTTCGGCACCTCTTTCTCCCATTCTTCTTTCATTCCCAAATTTATCCCTTGCCTTGCGGCGTGGTACCGCTGTCCACAAAAAGGCGTGAGAGTTATTGCGCCATTTCCTTACCCAAAAAAACCTATCTTCCAATTTTCCTTTCTTCTTTCACTCCCTACTTTATCCCTTCCCTTACGGCGCCGTTCAGGTGTCCAACGATATATGAGATAGGTACTACTCCATTTCCTTTCCCCTAAAACCAAATATTATTATTTTTTTCTCTGCGTACCCTTCAAGAAGAGCAGCCAATTGCTGCTCTTTCGTGGCTTGGGCGCCACGTAAACACGAAGACCATTTGGGCCACCACTGTCAGCCGCTTTCGGCTGCAGGCGGACACAAAAAAAGGGGCGACATTCAATTTCGTCTGGAAGGGCGCTCGTCAGGACTTTAGGATGGCGACAAAGTATTGGCTTTGTGGCCCTTCCGGTTCCCGCTCTCAAAGTGGAAGAATCGGGTGAAATGGCCATTTCGAATCACTTAGTGTAAGAGAGCGTCGCCGAATTATGAAGTTGCTTTTCAGGAGCGCTGCGGCGTGCGATCGGATAAAATCGGAAGTGGGGGGGGGGGGGGGGGGGGGCTATTTCTACGGAAGCAGTGAATCTTTGGAGCCGAGCTTGATGTGGGTAGGACCATTGCTTTTTGTTTCGTGTACTGCTAGAAGTGTTCGTGGAAGAGTGAAATGTGCCCTGTTGATTAAGGACCCTTACGTTCATTACAATATTAGAGAAGATGGAAGAAACAGCTGATAGTGGAAATATCGTGGCAGAATGCGGGACGTGGAGTAAAGAGAAAAACGCGTATTACGTGCACCACAGTGCTACTTGGTCAGCGGGCGGCGGTTGCAGCGACTACATGATTCGAAATCACCTCGTCAAACTATGGAGTTAATGCAAACACTCGTTAAGGGACGTACTTCTGCGCGTATATCGGCTGCCACTGATTATGGGCGGCGAACATGCTCTGTTGTGTTTTAAAGTAGAACAAAGCGCGCTATCATCCTTGCCCTGAAAATGGCAGACGCTGGTCTTTCTTCGAAAGAAAGACAGAGGCTTGTCAATGCATTTCGTCAAGGTACGTTTGAGTGGTCGTGAGAGAAAATACCAGACGATTATTGTTTTCGCAACTGATGAAAATTGGAAGATGAAAATTGGATGATACTGTGCGCAGCGTCGCGTTTCAAACTGTAACTTGTGGGGCTTAACGTCTCGAAGCGGGACATGGGATATGTTGGACGCCGTAGTGGATAGTTTTAATGAATTTAAACCACCTCGGGTCCTTTACCATGCGCTGACCTCACACAGTATACGGGCGTTTTTGTATTCCGCGTCCATCATATTACGGCAGGCATTCCCGGGACTGAACCCACAACCAAATGCCAAAGAACAATGACACCGTGGGGGCCCATCTTGGTTTGTCATCTTTCCAATAATGTTTCTCAATTTCATCGTAATTGTGAAAATGCTAACACCAGTAACACGCAATCGGTTTGAGGAAAAACAGCTAAAAAGTGCGAGATTTATCTTCCGCAACGGAGAAAGGAGAGAACCGCTTCTTTCCGAAACATATTGTGTTCTTTTTTGTCTTGCAGCCTTCGAAGACAAAGCGACAGCCATGACACGTCGTTATGGTATACACGGTTTTGTCGAGCATTTATGTTCTGGCAACACTGTGATATAGCCCCAGAAAGCTTCCTGCTTAAAAGAACGCTGGCGCGCCACTTGCACCAGCGCCTTATCTAATACTGCCCGAAACGCCTTTCTTGCCGCGCTGCCGTACTAAAGCCAGCGAGACACGTGTCGTCTGCGCGGCGCTAACCTTTCCGAACGCCGCGTCAACGATACCGGAAGCGCTCTGGGGCTTGCATCATCATCAACACTCATGTTCGTTTACAAACGTCAAAACCGTGTACAGATGACAATCTTCTTTCGTTCAACTGATATTTACGATATGAACTACTGGCATGTGGAAAAGCACCCTCAATGGAATTAAATGAAAAAAAAAGAACGGTTCGGAGATCAGGTATATAGCAGCATTGGGGGAAGAAAAAAATCTACTGACAAGGATGGAAACATACTAATCTCTTTACAATTTTGAGTGGTAACATCATGCAAGGGCATGTCAAGACGTGCTCATAACTGCCAGCAAGCCCCAAGGCAAGTTGCACCAGAATTGTATCAACATAGAAAATTTATATCATATAGAAGGTAGCGTGACGACCGTTATGCATATTATTACGCTGCAGCCATTGCTCATTACTGTCAAATCATTTGACCTATAAATCAAGGAGTGCGAGTAAGAAATGACTCACGATTAAAAAGTTCGTCCACCTGTGCATCAAGAGGACCGACTGCATGAACTGCTCAATCCTGACAGCCATTGGGGTTTCTCAGACACTCTGTATGGCCCTTTCAATCAATTCAGTGGTGACCTGAGCTCAAGCCTCAGTGAGGATGAAGATGCGAGACATGGATAGAAGAAATTATGAAATGCGAAAGGGAGCGGCTCCGATTGGAGAGTTCGCAGCTTGCAATTAGCGTTGGCGGGCACTCACTTGAGCAAGTTCGTCTCTGTGCGTCGCGCTTGAAAATGGTCACCATAGGCAACATATATATAGTTCAGCTGTCGTAGAGAATAGTAATCGTTTAGGCATGAGGTTTATATGCAAGAAAAAAGTATGCTACTTTAAGGTATTTATGAATCTAAGCTCACAATAAGCACCTGAGCACAAAATGGCTAGGGCGAGAGAATCCCTAAGTAACCAATGCACCCGAAAGCACTTCTTAATGGAGAACTGTAATGAGAGAAAAAAGGCTTATAGCACGGGTATTCTTACAACAAAGTACGTGAAGTTAATTAAATGAAGAAAACTGGGAACCTAAAAAAAATTTGAATCATGGTCTCCTCTTCCTTCGTGACACTAACTACTGAGCCGTCTATATTTTCTTTCCGCAACTGCAAAATCAATGGCTTCTCTTATTGCAGACGAAAAAAGAAACGGTGAGAAACAGCAGAAGAATACAAGCGGCTTGTAATAAAGTCTGAGAAAATGCCATGGCAGCTTCACCTTCGTTCCGCAATAAAAACACTGCAGCAGAAAATGCGAAGTTTAACCCTCTTGTTTTTCTTCTTGATTCTACGTAATTATATCTTTCAAACAAACGCACGCAAGAAAAAATGGTCTGCCCAATGAACATCAAGAAAGCGCAGAGGTTCAGAAGGAAGGCTCAGAAGACCGTCCATCTCAGAAAATCCTGCAATAAGAGGGTGCACCCCGCTTCGAAGTCCTAGGTCCGGTTCAGAGACATAAGTGGTGCGTGGACGTCCCCTTTGATGGAAGCGGATCCCGACGTCGCTCTAAATAATAGGCTTGTGCCGGCAGCCCGGGTCGGCCTTAATAGAGCAGTCCCCAACATTTTCACTTAAATCAGTTGCAGAGGAAAGTGAACAATACAAGCCGGACAACGAGCACACACAGCTTGGGACAATGAAACGGAACAAAAATAGCATGCAGAAAAACACTGCAGTCCGTGTATAGAATGCTTCCTAAAATCCCCCAGTGGCGCCTGAGTTGTCTAAATTCACATTTAGAAGCTTATTCACAGCTATCGGCGTTGTCTTCAACCAGATCAAGGTTCAAATTTTCACTTGGAAGCAGGAGTGCTATTTCTCATTCCAAATCTGGAGCCACTGGCTCTTGTTCGAATTCGCAACTTGTTTTCTTATGCAGCGAATTGATAAGATATAAATGTGGGTTCCCAATGTGCTGCACCAATGCAAAGGAAGTCGCGAACAGTGCACTGAATATGGCTTTTGTGGTCTGGTGAGCAGAAGGAGAAAAAAAGATATTTATGAAAAAGGGTTTCGAAGCTGCTGAACGGTGACTTTTGTAATAGTTATTCTTTCTTTAAGCCAATTTATAATCGAGTAGTGAAAAGCGAGAGCGACAAACGTTCATGAAGAGTGGTTCATAAGTGAGTAACCGAAATAAAAAGCAGTATTGGTTGGCATACTGCAATAAAGCATTTCTCAATTTACACTTATTTTTTGGTCGCGCCTTTGCTCCTCTGTTATTAGTATTACACAATGTTAGATAGCTTGCTATTACAATTATTATACACTATTAGCTAATGGTGAATAATTATACAGTATTATGCATTATTAATACACACAATAAGCATTTGCTCGCGCTAAAAGTGTATAAAAGGGCTGAAGGTACTTCGTTACCTTAATATCTGCAGCCCACATTTATTCCGTCTGTAGTCTTTCCTTTTTACGAAAGTAATCATTATTTTTCGCAGCCTTACTACCTTCCAATGAAGTTCGTCAAAACAAACAGTTCGTAAGGACAGACGACAGGAAAGTGCCTGTCCTGTCCGTGTGCTCGTCGTTTTTAGCGCTATGGAACTTTTCCTTTATTCAGCATGCACAAACTAGCCCAGCAATTGGTTTTACACTGTTCAACGTTCGTATGGTGATGGCAAATCAATGCCCAACTGAGCAGACTGTGCGACAAAGGTAAAGAGAAACTTTCCGCGGGAAGACAGCAACTGCACATTTCAACGAGACAATTATTTTCCTTCCCACTGGGTGTAAAAGTTCACTTAAAATTATCCTTGAGTGCATAAAACTTTCAGGCCCTGCTCTGGCGGAGCTTTGCCCGCAAAATATCGCTGACCCAACGGGGCGGAGGAAGCAACCAGCGTTTACAATAAGAGTGGGGTAAGCCGCAAGTGTGTTGTGGTGAAAATGCTATTGGTGAGGGTAGAGATGGAAAAAAAAAACAGCAATGCAGATGAGAAAGCGCTGAAGGCCTTCTTTTTTTCCTCGGGAAGCATAATATTGTAACGTTCAACGCGTAGGACAGCCTTCGGAGCGGAGACTCAAAACAGCGGCGGTCCCTAAGTGGTCCGAGCGCGAGAGTGAGAGAGAACCATCTTCTTCCTCTACGAATTCAGGCGCATCTATTTCTTCTACAGTGGCACGTATCACTGCCCCCTCTTCTGCAGCTTCGCCACGATGCGGCTAGGAGGGAAATGTAAGCGAAAACACAGCTGCAGTGAACCGCTGTTCAGTCAGGTAGTCTGTCGTGGTATGGCTTCATGCGAACCATGTGCACGACTTCAGTACGGCGTGACCGGCGCGATGAGCAAGCCGCTTGGGCGGGAACAACTGCGTACGTCGCATCACTGATGCAGAGCACTGTTTCATAAAGGCCCAAGTATCTGCGCAGCAATTTTTCAGAAAGGCCGCGGCTACTGACAGGTGTCCAAACCAACACCAAGTCGCCAGGCGCGTAACTAACAAACAAAGAGGCGTCCGAGGGTGTACCTAGCACATCAGTCTCCTCTTGGCGGTTAATTCGCAGGCCTGTCGCTTCCCGCGTTTCCTCAGCATGCACGTTGAACGAAGGTGTCCACGGCGAGGTCAGCGTCAGAGTCGCAGTAGGGGTCAACGGGCAACATAGCATCCAACGGATTGGTCACTTGCCGACCGAAGAAAAGCTCAAAGGCGGTCAGTCGGATTGTCTCCTGCAGCGTGGTGTTTTAAGCAAACGTTACGTACGGCAGAATGGTGTCCCAAGTTTGATACTTGACGTCAACATACATAGAAAGCATGTCGGCTAGTGTGCGATTGAATCGCTCTACCAACCCGCTTGTCTGTGGGTGATAGGCCGTAGCACGTCGATGGCTGGTGTGCGTCAGAGTCATCACGGGCTGGGTTAAGCGGGCAGTGGAAGCAGTGCCCCGGTCAGGAACAAAAAGCGTGGGGGCTCCATGAAGCAGAAAAATGTTGTGGACGAAGAACTGCGCCACTTCAGCACCAGTGCCTTTGAGAAGGGACGTGGTCTCAGCATACCGTTTCAGGTAGTCGGTGGCAACGACGATCCAACGCTTTCCAGATGAGAACTTCGGAAAAGGGCCAAGGAGGTCCATGCCTACTTGGTGAAAAGGGCTCTTCGGTGGATCGACGGGGTGAGAAATCC
Organism: Amblyomma americanum; assembly: GCA_030143305.2. Classification (NCBI taxonomy): domain Eukaryota; kingdom Metazoa; phylum Arthropoda; class Arachnida; order Ixodida; family Ixodidae; genus Amblyomma; species Amblyomma americanum. Next base: position 292,471 of record JARKHS020026822.1, read on the forward strand.
GGCTGGTTTCAACGGAGGAGAATTCCGACGTTGGCAGTCACGGCATGTTTTTACGTATGCACGCACCGATGGGAGCAGCTTGGGCCAATAATACTTCTGTTCTGTTTTATCCGCGCGAGTGTACGACTTACTCTGAGATGGCCGGCGGAGGGTGCATCATGACAGGCAATCAGAATTAATTGCTACAGCTGTGATGGTACTACAAGCAGGAACGCTCCTTTATTGCTGGAAAAGCGGCGCTTGTAGAGAACACCAGTTTGTAAATTGAAGGTGTAGAGCCACGACGAAAAACAGGCGGAAAGCGAGCGTCGACGCCTTCGAGGTAATCGATGACGGGCGCGAACTCCGAGTCCGCCCGTTGAAGCAGCGCCGTTTTGGTGGTACTATAAGCACCCAGGAAAGAAAAATGATCGGTGGGTTCTTCGGGACCGATTGTGGTAGGGGGGCGCGACAAACAGTCGGCATCCTGATGCTTACGGCCCGAATTGTAGACGACAGTTAAGTCGTATTCTTGCAAGCGTAAGCTCCTTCCAGCCAAGCGTCCTGAGGGGTATTTGAGGCCAGCCAGCATAAGTGGTGGTCGCTTACCACACGGAAGGGTTGCCTGTAGAGATACGGTCGGAGCTTGCTTATTGCCCATATCACTGCAAGGCACTCTTTCTCCGTCGTAGAAGAATTGGTCTCGGAGAGCGTAAGTGTTCGGCTGGCATAAATGATGACCCGTTCTGCACCGTCTTGCCACTGGATCAGTACCGCACCAAGGCCAGCATTTCTGGCATTAGTGTGGATGTACGTGGCAGTGTGTTCGTCGAAAAGGGCGAGTATCAGAGTACTTTCAAGACGGCTGCGAAGCTCGACAAATGCAGCCTCTTGGTCGCTTCTCCATACGAAGGGCGTGTCGTCGCTAGTCAGTGAGTTTAATGGTTCGGCGATTCGCAAGAAATCTTGAACAAAGCGCCTATAATACGAGCACAGACCCAAAGCCGGCGAACGCCTTGCTTGACACTTGGGCGTGGAAAACCTGAGACGGCAGCGGTCTTGCCAGGGTACGGGCGAAAACCTTGGGCACTGACAACGTGACCAAGAAAGCGAAGTTCCGCAAATCCAAAATTGCATTTCTTTTCTTTGATGATGAGTTGTGCGAGTTTGAGAGCTTGTAGCACAATGCGCAACCGCTCCAAGTGTTGGCTAAACGTGGTCGAAAATATAACGACATCGTCCAGGTACACGAGGCAGGACTGCCACTTCAAGTCGGAGAGAACGGTGTCCATCTTTCGTTGGAACGTGGCCGCTGCTGAGCACAGACCAAATGGGAGCACCTTAAACTCATAGAGGCCGTCGGGCGTCACGAAAGCTATCTTCTCCCGGTCTCTTTCGTCCACTTCGATCTGCCAGTACCCACTTTTAAGATCTTAGGACCAGAAGTATCGGGCGTCCCACAATCGGTCGACCGCGTAGTCTATCATGGGCAGTAGGTAAACGTCCTCTTGGTCACGTTATTAGGTTTTCGATAGCCAAAACAGAAACGCAGAGTGTTGTCCTTTTTTTGACAAGAACCACAGGCGATGCCCATGGGCCGGTGGACGGCTAAATGACATCGTCCGAAAGCATTTCGGCAACCTGATTTTGAATTGCTTCTCGCTCCATCGGCGAAACACGGTAGAGGGCACTGGCAGACGGGTCGCGTAGTCTCAACAGTGATGATACGGTGCTTGGAGAGCGGAATGCGGCCGACCTTCGAGCACATAGCGAAACAGTTCGCAGTCTACCAAGAGGTCCGACAGAAGATCCTTCTGAACGGATGGCAGGGCCGGATTTATTTTGACTGACTGAAGAACGTGGTGTGGGCCAGCGTTTTCTGGAGTGGGTCCTCCCACAGTGCACAAATCTGGGACCTCAGCAACGTCGTGGAGGGAGGCAATAGCCGTGCCTTTGACGAGGTGCTGATATTCGTTGGCAAAGTTGGACAGGATGACGTGCGTACGGCCGTCACGTAGTCGGATGAGACCTCTGGCAACAAGTACCCGCTCAAACAGCAGTGGACTATGGCCGTCCGCCAGGCCCTCGTAGTCGTCAAATAGGTCGTTCTCCACGAGCACCAGGACCCTGCACCGCGGCGGCACCGTGACGTCCTTCTCGACAATGCGCAGAGCGTTGCTGCAAGGATCTCGGGAATCAAAGTGGGCCACTGCGTGTTTTGTCGAGAACGTGACAGGTGCGTCCTGAAAGTTAATCTCAGCACCGTTCACCTGCAGAAAGTCGGTACCCCGAATCAAGTCTCTGGAACGCTCGGAGAGCACGACAAATTCACCTGTGTACGGGAAACCAAGAATTCCAACTCTAGCCGTGCACTTGCCAACAGGGGAAATTAGGTGGCCACCAGCGGAGCAGATGTCGGTCCCCGTCCACGGTGTCAGAACCTCTTTAAGGTCTCCAGCAAAGACACGGCTCATAACAGAATAATTATCACCGGTATCAAACAACGCAGTAATCTCAGTGCCATCAATTGTCACCCGAAAATTGGATGCAGCGTATCGATTACTCTCGCTGCATCTCTCTGTCCACGTATCGTCGGCTCGATGGTTTCTCGATGCAGGATCTTGACTCGTCTCGACGTCAGCGTCCTTGCCAGCAGAGGTCACTGAAGTAAGCTTTCCCGACGCAGACTGGGCGAGCGACGGCCAGCAGATCTACTCTGGCGACTGGGGTTGGAAGCACGATATAGGAGAGGCGAAGGCGAACGGGACTCGCGCCTTCAAGAGTAGACACGGTTCTGGCGCGCCCAGAGATGCTCCGAAATTTCATGCGGTCTTTCACCGTTTTGAGGACAAGGTGCGTCGGGACGGAAACCACGAAGAGCCACTTGGCGCTCCGGATAGGCTCGGTAGAGATGATCGGGCTCCCCACAATGGTAGCACAGAGGCCTACGGTCTGGTGTGCGCCACAAATACGACTTCCGAGGACGTGGCTCAGCTATAGCAGTTGCAGTTGCATAATATGGGGCGGTGCTACTGACGGGAGACGTCGGGCTGATACCGTAGCCAGGGGTGGTTCGTGAAATGCGCCGATTCTGCTCATGGCAGGCGTCGGAGTAGCGGGGCCGTAGCCAGCCGTGCGACGTACAGCGGATGCGTACGTAGGTCTGTCATCGAACCGGGGCGGCGCTTCGGGGACAGGAAGTGCCTGCGCAACCTGCCGCATTTCGTCCCTGAAGACATCTGTCAGCGCTGCCAGCGGCGCGGGTGCAACCTGGGGCATACAAACCGTTGGAGTACAATACCGGACAACTGACCGAATCAGTTCCCGCAAGGTGTCTGCACTGCCGCCGAGGCACGCCGAAAAGGCTTCGGGCACAATGCTGTTGATGTCCCGATTGTACTGGCGGGTCCGTTGTTGGAGCGACTTCTCCATAATTATCGCCTCGGTGAGAAATTCCGCTACAGTACGGGGTGGGCTGCGTACGAGGCCTGCAAATAGCTCCTGCTTAACCCCACGCAGGAGATGGCGAAGCTTGTGCTCCACCGTCATGTTGGGGCCGGCACGCTTGAAAATACGGGCCATGTCTTCGGTGTACATGCGCACACTTTCGTTCGTGCGCTGATTTAGAGAGTCCAGCGCAGCTGCAGACCTCTCCCAGCGGTCGGCGTTGGGGAATGTAGCCAGGATATTCCGGCAAAACGTCGCCCAGCGGGAAGGATTGTCTAGTCTCGTGGTTTTCAAACCATGTCCAGGCCGACTCTTCCAGAGCTAAGTATACAATATTAATCTTGCGCTCGCTGCTCCAACCGCTGCATCACCGTCAAAAGATGGCGGTGCTCGCTGTGGGTGGCAAAGCATCGGTGCCAGGGGCCGGGTGTCAGTGTCCATGACAGTTGGACTCAACGGGCTAGGCTGGGTCGGCGCCGGGGACTCGGTGTCAGTGGTCATGTCAGTTGGACTCGGTGGCCGAGCCTGCGTCGTACTTGTGGGCTGGAGAAGGGGCCCAAATTGAGGCGACTCTCCGCAGATACGGCGGCCGGGTCGCTGGTGAACAGGTGTGATGTCCGTAGTGATCCTGTACTGAGGGCGGTGGTCGGGAAGCGTACCCATCACTGCTCCACCAAACTGTAGTGTTCAACGCGAAGGAGAACCTCCGGAGCGGAGACGAAAAACTGCAGCGGCCTCTAAGTGGCCCGAGCGCGTGAGCGAGAGCCATCCACTTCCACTACGAATGCAGGCGCTTCTACTTCGTCTACAACGGTACATATCAATATTGAGCTACAAGAGGAGCACAAAGACAGGCTATTGCGCTTAACCCAATGGTCATGACCATACGCAATGCTTAAATTAGTATACTCAATATTAGCGTGTCTTTTTGATAGTTCTTCACCAAGTTTCACAAGTACGCGTGTGATATGAATTTTGTTCTCATTTTTGCGGGACGCAGAATAAGCCATGGACACTGGGCATGAAATGAATTTTGTTACCTTTTCTGCCCTTCATACGATGGATTCTTACTCTCGCTGTAATAACCAGAATTAAAGGCACGTTACGTACATCCATGCAGCGTTGTTCTTATATACACCGTAAGGGCCTCACGTAGCTTTGATTCCTTTCGGCATAAGTAATCTAGTCACAATCATCAGCCTAGATTGTAGCTACAAACTGCAACATTATCTCCAATAGCAGGAGCGTTTGACCACATTATTTGACGAATTTCCTTGATGCAACGCATTAACTTTTTGCGACAAAAGAATTTGCCAAAGCTCGAAGGCAAGTGGCGCACAAATTCGTTTGTGACACACACACACACAAAGCCGCCGCGGTGGCTGAGTGATTATGGCGCTCGGCTGCTGGCCCGAAAGACGCAGGTTCGATCCCGGCCGCGGCGGTCGAATTTCGATGGAGGCGAAGTTCTAGAGGCCTGTGTACTGGGCGATGTCAGTGCACGTTAAAGAACCCCGGGTGGTCGAAATTTCTGGAGCCCTTCACTACGGCGTCCCTAATAGCCTGAGTCGCTTTGGGACGTTAAACACCCAAAAATCAAATCAAATCACACACACACACCCACACGCACACGCACACGCACACGCACACACACAATAGAAAAGGAACAGACTCAGCAAAGTAAAAATTAAGAACAGGTGTCAACGATCATCTCTGAGGCTCACCATAAAGCATACTAAAAATCTTTGCTTACAGGGGCAAAAATTGAAGCAGAAAAAAAAAACGGTGTAAAAGCCTGACCGCTTGAGAGCATTTCAGAAAGAACATAAAATACAAAAAAATCCCACTCCACATTCTAAGACTATGAGGGGAGCCGACGTTCCATGCACTTGGAGAAAAAAAAAACGGCAATTTATTCGAAGAAGAGCATTCGAAAATACAGTAACACCGTAAATATTTCACAAGGGGCTGCTTTGCACATTCCATCTAAGCGCAGCGAATGCCTCCCGTGAGACTTTGTACGGCTGGCTTGTCGGAACAGCCAAGAAATATGCTTCTTCTAGCGCTTCTCTTCCTGTCCGGTACCCAACACACATTCCTGCCATTGCTGGCATAGGCCGTGTAGACGTTTGAAGCAGGCTCGCTATGCCACCACTGGAATTTTGACTGGGTATTCCGTCACTCTCCAAGCTAGCAAACGTATTGTACTTTTGTTAGAATCGCAATGCAGGGGTCCTTGACGCACCACATCGCCAAAAGATAGACAAGAAAAATGCCACACAGCTGAATGATGAGCAGTCGTTTAGACGGAAGACAAAGTTTTCATTTCATTTTCATTTTATTACCTTAAAGACCCACGGCGGTATTACATAAGGGGTGGGTACATATAATTTGGTAAGCAAGTGTTAACACAACGAAACATGAGTAAGTTCGACACGAAGTCGCATTCAGTGAAATTTTGATCGGTGCCGCTCTGAAGCTCGTTTGTTCCTTAGTGGCAATCAAAATAGCAAGTAGTGTTACAGTGAAATTTTAACGATGAAGACGGATTTTTATGGCGCAAGGGCATCTGTGGCCAAAGAGCGCCATGACACAAGGTATTTTGGTTTTCTGAAGGTGGGGTCGAAGACCCATTTATTAAGCATTTCACGCTAAATAAGCCGAGCACCAAGGTAGGGGAAAGCTTGTAGCCATTGTATCACCAGTGGGTTCCCGGCGGCACTGGGGATCGAACCCCGTACCTCCCGCATGCGAGGCGGATGCTTAACTACTTGGCCACCGCTGGGGTGAAGTTTTAACAAATACTGTATGTATTTCACATGATGCTCCAATAACTTGCTGCGCAATTTGCTGCACGTATTACTGCAGAATTTACATCTGCTGCTGCTTCACATATTGCTGCAAGGAGACAAGCAAGCACCGTAGGTACTAATTCGCACAAAAGTGAAGCAGACGAGAAAGTCAAGAAAATTTACGCCCTTTAAAATTGAAAAGGTCGTTCCGAACTGCGAAAATTAGTATGGAGTAGTTAGTTTTGTCTTGTGTATTACGGTCCTAGCTGTCATATTGGTTATGGTGCAGTGCGGTGGCACTTAGGGTCAGCAACGAAAACACAGGCAGAAATTCGTTTAGCGCGAAGACTGTGCAGTACCCCTGGAGCGGCGGCTTTGGAAGTGGACAGTTAATAACATATTACGGTTATCTAATGTGTAACAAGTTGACGCTCAGGAGAGATTTAAAGAAGGCGGGAGATCCCTTGCAGAACTGTGTCGACCTCTACATTTACACAGGTGCCTTTAGTCTATCCCTCTCAGGCTACAGAATGTGATCCGGATACATTGTGAATGGCTCCTGGTCCTGCAAATGTAAGCGCATGACGTCACCTCCAAGTTAGTGCAGTCAGCGCCTGAGTTGCTTGGACAGCGCGTTTTTGCTCTCTCAGTATTGCATGTGCACTTAGGTTTCTTTCCACGTATATAGCTCGCTTAAAAACCAATTTCTGTTAAGCAAGTGCCCATTTTAAAAGACTTTCAGCGACGCTAATATTACTGACATCGCAGGCGATTATATCATGTTTTTGGTGTTTCAGTGAAAAAAAAGAAGCGCACTTTTGAAATTTATTGGGTTGTGTATATTGTGTTGTCTGTGCATATTCATCATCATCCGGCATGTTCGTCTTCAGAGAATTGGCCGCCATGTTTGCGAGTGGGAATAAAGCTGACTCCGTCCTCAGTCTCACAAGAGGGGGAGGCTGCTCCCAATCCCTGCGTCATCCTCGCCGCCACTCTGCACCTGCGTTCCGTGCGTCACCTGCTCGGACCATCCACCACATTGGAAACCGTCGACCAAAATACCACAGTAAATCTGGAGTTCCCAGGTTCGAACCCGACAGCGGCGGCTGTGTTTTTATGGAGGGAAAACGCTCAGGCGCCCGTGTGCTGCGTGATGTCAGTGCACGTTTAAGATCCCCAGGTGGCCGAAATTATTCCGGAGCCCTCCATTACCCAGTACCTCTTTCTTCCTCTCTTCTTTCACTCCCTCCTTGATCCCTTCCCTAACGGCGCGGTTCAGCTGTCCAACGATGTATGAGAGATACTGCGCCATTTCCTTTCCCCAAAAACCAAATATATTTATATTAGATCCCGCTGCCTAAGCAGGTGCACTTCCTCCCAATTCTAAATGCTCATCTTCCAGTAATGACTCCACCATACTCGCTGCAATGCAATCCCCTGCATACCCCAAACGGACCATCACCACCCTTTAGCTTGAGCCTCCTACTCTTGCGTGTCTTCGTGGCGACGACGCGGAGTTCCGGCTCGACCAACACGAACAACCACCGTAATTTTCGGACTATAGTTGAGGAATATACATGTTTAAAAGCTGGAATCTTGTGTCATGTGCCCTATTCATACGTGCGGACTATACGTGATTTTATTTTTGTAGCGTTTTTCAGAGCCGGACAAGCCTACCGGTTGCTATGAAAAAAACAAAAACACGTCCCTCGAATGGGCGCCTACGACATGTTATCGTGTGAAATAGCCTAGGGAAACCAGCCCCGATATGCACTGAGCTTCGATATGCAAGCAAATGCTGCCGCGATTGCGAAGAGTGCCTGCTTTCCAGTTCTTGCATTTGGGAGCACATGCTCAAACCATCATGGCATCATGTGCGGAAGTGTGCAAGTGGGTCGTTGATTTGTGCAACGCCATGCCACAACAGGTTGTCGTCAACGGCTTCAGGAAACCCGGATTAAAAACCGCTGCAACAGAGGTATCGGATTTTGACGCTGGTGAAGATAGTGACGAGCCGTTCGTGGAATCTGACTTGACTGACTTGTTTCATTCCGACAGCCCTGGCGATAGTGATTTCCACGGGTAATAGGACTGAGAGCAATGCGACATAATAAAAAGCAGTTTTACTTCTTGACAATAAAATACTGCCTTACCCATTGCATACTGGTTGCGGACAAAAAACAGGTTGGGGCAACCTAAAAAGAATGAAAAATAATAAGCCCCTGCCTGCACCACTGACGTTGACGTAAAACAGGCTTAATCGAATCTTAAAATAAATGGAAAGGCCCGAAGGCAATGGTATACTTTTGCCACCCGTAGGTGGGGAAAATGGAAAAAATGAGGGGGGGGGGGGGGGGGGAAGCTACCCTCTTCTCACACCACGTACAAATCTTTCGCCTTTTACTGCTTGCCGACAATCTAAAAACCTATTTTCCATCGAAATTTGCTCTGCGGACTCTACGCCGGGTGGGAACTATCTAAGCAAAAAATTTATTTTCAGCCGAAGTAGGCCCCTGCAGACTACACACCAGGAGCAGATTATAGTCCGGTAATTACAGTATGTGCCGATATTAATCAGGACACTGCTGTGAAGCTTCTCAACGTTCCCTTCTATCTGACTACCGTGGCCAAGGCATGGTTCGTGAATCACAAGGATGCCATCCAGCACTGGACCCACTTGTATTGACAGATTCAACAAAATTTTGGAACCGTTGTTTCAAGCCCCGACATCTACGCCCGTCCCGGTGGCAGGCTAATCTTATGCATCCTACATGTATGCTGTGCGATGTCAGTGCAAGTAAAAGATCCCCAGGTGGTCTAAATTATTCCGGAGCCCTCCACTACAGCTTCTCTTTCTTCCTTTCTTCTTTCACTCTCTTCTTTATCCCTTCCTCTTACGGCGCGGTTCAGGTGTCCAAATATATATGACACAGATACTGCGCCATTTCCTTTCCCCAACAATCAATTATTATTATTATTATTATTATTATTATTATTATTATTATTGCATTGAAGATGCACTCGACCTGTGTCGGCATGTGAAGAAAGCCATGTCTGAGTACGATCGACTTCGTCATGTTCTTAAAGGACTCCGATGATTTGAGTTCAATATGCTTGCTGCCCAGAATCCTGCCACAGTACTATAAGTATATCCGCCTACTTGTCACCGTCTAGACGACCTCCAATCGCTCCGCTTGCAGGACACCTGGGACACCCGCCATTCACCCGAGGTTGACTTACGTTCCCTCATACACTCTCTTATCCGAGAACTGCACGGCTCCACCTTACCGCCAGTGGAATCCCATCCGCGCCTACTTCCGTCCTTGCCTTTGCGTGATATCACCAAGGGCGAGCTCACTTCCGTCAATCGCCCCACGGCTCCGGAACCATCTGCATCCCACCCATCTCATAATATACTGTTCAGTAGATAGCCTACATAGTCGACCCTTAAGACCAATGCGAGCAGAGTATATTGCTCGTAGATATCCTAAACTGCAGTGTACTGGTTAGGACGCCTTAATAGACGGGTCATGAAGAATAATGAAAAACAGAGCGATTGAAACATTACCATTTTGTTCTTTAAAGCGCTACCTTCAATGGTAAAGCCTTCATTGACTAAATATGGCAATCATATGCCACTCTACACTCTGCCATATCTATTAGGCCATCTGTTAGCCGAACACATTGATATTAAAACAATGAGAGTGTGTCTGAAATATAGAGTAGTCATTAGGTGTACGTAGATTGATGTCGCTCTCAAATTCTTTACCTTTACATATTGCAAAAATGAAAATTTCTTAGCAGCTGCCAATGAATGTCGTTTATACATTGGCGACAGCTCTGTTAGTATTTTTTATGATGAATGCAGAAGCAGGAAAGAAAAAATGAGGAACTAAAATCTGCCGCTTTTAAGGTTGACAGTTCACAGGCAGAATAAATAATTATGCATTTATCAGCGACGGGAGTGTTTTTTACGCCCATTTACTGAATGCCAAAAACATTCACACTCAGCACACCTCATTTCTTGCGTTGAAAACAAAATAAATAACATTGCGTGATAGCAAGAACAAGAAAATATGCTTTGCGTGAACTAGGAACTTGACGGTTACGCAACAGGTCACGCATTTCACGTGCCATTGAATAATGCTAAGAGCTGAGCCTGCTCCTGATTATAGAGACAAAAATAAAATTAGTCCAATTAAAGTCCAATTAGTCCAAACAGTTCAATAAATCCAAAGGCTATTAACAAGCGCTATCGCACTCAGACAGGTAGTATTAATCATGTTGCCACGGGCTCAAGAAACCAATGCACAGAAAGTGAAAATCTAATGCAGTGGCTAGAAAGGAGTTGTCGATAGTAAAAGCAAAATTAAAAGCGCTGATATGGCCACAGGTGGTGTTTGAAAGCACACTTCTATGAGAGAAACAAGACACTGATATGTTTAAACAAATCTGTTCTTTAAAGCACCGTAGCAACATAAGCTGTTAACATCTTATCGATTCTCAAATGGGAAAAAAGTGCTGGTCCTTGAATAAAAGGCAACGGCTGTCAGACCACGGTAGCACTGTTGTTTGGGCAGATTAGGTCAGTGCTCTTTCACATCAGAGATTTGTAAAGGCGAGGAGTCATGTAGACCAGCAGGGTCTTTTCTTGAATAACACTTCAACAACGTGAAACAAGGGCTGTGTTTAACGTTAAGACTCGCGCATGCATGTAGCTTTAATGTAAAAAGAAAACAAGACCTTGCTTCTTGAGGAGAAGGCCTATTAATGCTACTTTATGTTCCTCCAATATGCGAAGACTGGGAGATATTCGCTTATGATACATTCACCACAAGAAAAAGGCACTGTAGGAGCAGAACGCTCGCGCTCAGAACCACGAACCTCGGTTTTTGCAAGCCGTTGAACCAAAGTGTTTCTACTGGAGGCAATCTTACAAAACTAAAAAGTTTAAAAAGTCAAACGGACATAGACGTACTCTCTAAGATGCACACATAGCGGGAAAAACAAGAAAAATAAGCAGAAAAACTGAAGACACCATGCAGCATTGATACACAGCTCTCTCATGGCGTTAGAAACGGGAGCGCTATAAGAGTGGTGTATCCTGCAAGTGACGCTGACCCTTAAAGTTATCGCTCTTGATCGAGCACGTTAGCTCGTAAGCGGCGGGTCAGTGCCGCAGGCTCTTCGCTTGGCCTTCCATCACGTCCTTGATCTGATCCGGATGGGCTCGCTATCGGTGCTGTACGTGACCGTCCGACTTGCAGGACCTGCGTTTTTCACCAAAGAGCTTGAGCAAAGAAATAAAACTGAACGCAATGGTTTATGCTGGTCTGTCTTTTGAATTGTATTTAATTTACTTGTTCATAAAGCCCATTTCAATGTGTCAAGAAAAAAAAAGAAGGCGTCGAACAGGCACCTCAGCCATGTGATCAAAATATCATCTTCGCATCTCTCGATACTTCCTTCTATATTGCCAGAATGAACCGTTCCCAAAAATAAAAGTTCGCCACCTCTACCCAGCAGCTCAGCGGATAGTCTGTATTTTGGTGCAGTGCGAGGACGTAGGTTCCACACGTGCAGCTGCAGCGCATTGACGAAAGTGAAACGCAAGATGTGAACGCGCGCACAAATTTTGGCGCGAGTTGAACGCCTGTTTCGAGCTGAAATAATGGTGTCGTCCGCGCCCAATTGGTGTCTGCAACAAACTGAGTTGTTGCGATGCTAAATGAGTACGTAAACATACCTACGTAAGCCTTATCCATTGAGGATAGCCTAACAGGGCTGTTCGAGGAACTAGCAGGTATAAAATGGGATGTCATAGGGCTTAGAGAGGTTAAGAGGAAAGATAAGGCGTATACAGTTATAAGGGGTGGGCATGAACTCTGCTATAGTAGATTAGCGGACCGAAGAGAACTAGGTGTGGGATTCCTCATCAATCAGAATAAAGCTGGCAATATAGAGGAGTTCTATGGTATTATCGAGAGGGTAATAAGAGGTAAAACGACGTACAAGCTGTAGGTGGTGCTGGCCTACGCGCCTGCATCCAGCCATGATCACCAGATTGTTGAAAGCTTCTATGAGGACATGGAGCCGGCAATGATCGAAATAATGTCACAGTGCATTGTACTGATGGGCGTCACAATATTCGGCGCAATTTCGAAAAAAACCGGCGCTGCGCCTAAGCAATCGCGCCCGCACGCGGTAAAATAAAACAAAAACAGCGGGGAAAGACCCCCGGAGAGTGCGTAGCTTTGCGTACTGTTGCAACTCAACTCGCGGGCGCGGCGCCGAAGGGGGAATGGCCGCGCGCGGCGTCGATTTTTCTCGAATGTTGGAGTTGTTGCTTGTTGTCGACGGAAAGGGGGTTACCTTGACCGCGCCAAAGTGATACCCTCTCCCCTTCGCTCCTGCGCCGATGACTCAGCATGCCGCGAATGACCTAGATTGTTCTAGAAGGTGGTCTTCGCGCTCGACCAATGGGGTCGCGCGCCCGGCGCGAGAAGGAGAAGGAGTTTGTGCAGTTGAAACTGCGTGTATGTGCGCGCCTGCCCTGGCGCGAAGAACAAACAGACGCAGACTACGCCTATAAATGAGGGGCTTCAACCGCTGTCTGTTAGCCCGAGCCGCCGTTTAAGCTTCCGAGAAGTGCGCGCGCTCGACTCCCGGGAGAACACCACTCGACCAGCCGCGGACCAGCGAGGCAACGTGCGCCAGCCAGAGGATCGCCCCGTCGTGCTTCTCAGGTCGCCGGACTGTCGCAGTGCCATGTCAAGAAATTGTGTTTTGTTCATTTGTCTCTCTCTGTGTTAGAGCACTTTAGGTCAATGATTCTGTTGAATTGTTTTCTCTCTCTATTGTTGCTTTGCTCGAGTGCATTGTATTTGTGAATCACTTTGTATGTGCTCGTACGAGTGATTGTAAATTCCTCTGTATCATCTCTTAGCTGTATAAACTTTGTTTTGTTTTGTGAACCTTTGGCTCCGACCCATTCTCTGGCTTGCGACCGGCGAAAGCAGGGCACCAAACGATCAACCTCCTTGTCACTTGGTAGCTGGTCTCCGGCTGAGCTTACCACGCTGAGTCGAGGGCATCTCCTCTGTGGCCGAGACCGCTACCCCCACACGCTCTAAGGGTGTCTGGGAGCGCACGCAAAAGTGTGCGAAGTGGTGACAATGGGTGACTTCAGTGTAAAGGCAGGCAAGAAGCAGGCCGGAAATGAGGCAGTAGGTGACTATGGCATAGGCTCCTGGAAGACAAGGGGGAGATATTAGGAAATTTGGCAGAGACAAATAAACAAGGGATCAAGAATACCTTCTTCCAGACACAAGAGAACAGGAAGTGGACGTAGAAAAGGCCTAGTGCTGAGATTAAGTATTAAATATTTCAACTGTGGGTTCCCCCCGGTATCGTGCAGGTTGTGGAGGTCCTCGGAAAAGTGCGTCGTAGAGACAACAGAATGGTAAGGTTCCGAATTAGCTTAGACTTGAAGAGCGAACGGAAGAAGCTAGTAAAGAGGAAGTCCATTAACGAGCTGGCGGTAAGAGGGAAAGTGGAGGAAATCACTATATCGTAAGAACAGATATTCGGCTCTAACCGAAGAAGGCGATCTTAATGTTCAAACAGTGAACGATAATCTCACAGCTATCATTACGGAGTGCGCAGTAGAAGTGTGCAGTAGGATGGTTCTACAGCATACCGGCAAGCTATCTCAGCAAACGATAGATCTGATACTCTCGTCAGGACGGGCACCACCATGTAAAGATTGCTACGTCATTGCTTTCCAGCATAACAGTAGGTGAGTATATTGTCTACAGCTTGCCTACCAGTGTTAAAAATCACAGAGGAGTGATCGTCACACGCACCCTTCCTTCTCCTTCTTCTGGTGGCCATTACATATATTCCACCTCATCGCATACTTCCGGCTGCTTTAACTGACTACAGGCCAAGACATCCTCTTCCTTTTAATGCAAGAGCATTACTTGGCTCTTTGTGCGATAAGCCCACCGTCGCCAGAAAACCATTCCAGAAACGTGGCGCCAAATGATGTCATCACTCTTCCAAGAACAATACGCCATCATAAGGCAGAGGTAGACCGATAAAATAAGTCGACTTTCGCGGTGAATCGAAACAAGATTAGAGCAACCCCTCCTCCTCCCTATGGAGCTATGCGATACACTCTCACCTGGAGAACAAAGCAAACTGCCCTCAAAATCGGGGCCAGAGAAGCGCCGCCTACGAAGTACGACATCACCCCTCCTGGAGCAATAGGCCATCACAAGGCAGGGGTAGACCGAGAAAGACAAGTCACGTTCGCGGTGAATGGAGGTAGTTTTGGAGACGCCCCTTCTGCTCCCTGCAGAAGCTATAAAACGCCCTCTCAGCTGGATAACAAAGCACACTGCGCTCCCTCGCATCCATTGAGCGAGGGGTCACCGTTTTGACAGATTTGATGTAATGCCTGTACAAAGTTGCGGCTACGGGAGACACGCTAGAAAACACGATACTACTGTCGTATTCATGCAAACGTCGCGTGCGGAGCCTTCATCACCCGAAGCTGAATCGCTCACACCTGCATCATCAGGCGAGACGGCAAAGCGTGGCCGGAGGCGGCTGTTCATTACCGATGAACTACGGGACCACGGCAGCGCAGCGAAACATGCGAAGCGAGATGCTTCAGCGACACAACGCTCACCCCTCAAGTGCCTTAACAACTCAGCCAAGTACTCAGCGACAATTACAAATGCTCCCGCATTTACACATCATAAAAATTGCTGACAAGCCCTTATATTTTTTTTTTCCATTTTCCAAGATGTACACATCTTTCTGTGTCGGATCCTCATGGCTCCACTGCAGTGCCGCCGTAACTGCAACGTACGCCTGCTATGGCCAAGATCGCGGGATTGGATCGCGGCTTGGAGGACTGCATCTTGGTGGAGGCAAACCTGAAAATATCAACAAATACTCCGGAGCTTTTCACTGCGGCTCTCATAGCTCAGCTGCAACTTCGGGGCATCAAAAACCACATACACAACTAGTCATTAAGTAAAAGTCGCCATTGGCAGCCTGCACGCTTCTTCGTGAAAACCTATACAGCGCAGTACAAAACAATAAGACAATAAGGCTTCAAACGTAGTCTGGGGCTGCCTATGTAGACGTGCTTGTGCTGA
Organism: Amblyomma americanum; assembly: GCA_030143305.2. Taxonomy (NCBI): domain Eukaryota; kingdom Metazoa; phylum Arthropoda; class Arachnida; order Ixodida; family Ixodidae; genus Amblyomma; species Amblyomma americanum. The sequence continues at coordinate 307,859 of JARKHS020026822.1, forward strand.
CAGCAACTGTCTGTTCAAGACGCTCAGATTCGTAGTGACATCGCCGAAGTAAAAAAAAAAAACTGAATTTGGCTTTCTGTAGTTGTTCAGGCTACAAACTTAAAATATAATGCACGTATCGGGCTGGTTTTTACGGTCAACAGATTGCGCTTTTGGTTGGCATATCTTCACACCCAACATGACCATGTAGAGAGATAGAGTAGATGCGAACGAGGTTTTCCTCTACAAGTAGGCGAGGCAGCTAGCGCATAGATTCTGCATGCTGACGAAGCACGCGGGCAGTAGAATGGAATGGCGTACGGCCGGCGACGCTTGAGGGTGGGCGTGAATAGCAGTGACTGCAGGAAGACTGGAAGAGAGTGATGGCACGTAATAACTCCAGTTTCCACCTGTGCACTTCCCGCGCATCTTGTGGCAATGAGAACAGACGCTGCGCTTCCTGCTCGGTGCCGGGGAATGCTTCACGCCAGACATGCTGCGTATCTCCCAGTAGGAAGAAGTGAGGGAGGGACAAAGATCTTTCGTAGGAAGCAGTAGGAGAAGGACAAGGCTATCAGGAGCAGAGAAAGGCCAACTGTGAGCGTAGAGATGAGCAGACACCGATCATCTACGCATCGGCAGTGGGGAGATATGCAATCCTTTCTGCCCAAGCATATCATTTCACCGCGTTCCACCGCAGTGTTATCACAACTATCCGGTTTCTTTATACCATCGCTCTTTTCAAAGCTGAAAAGTTCTGCCTCAAATTGAGGCCTGTGGAGGCACGTGAGGTGTACTTTCCTTTCCTTGAGTTTCAAGCGGATTTAGTTTGCTCTTCTGGGGAAAAAATAGACAACACTTGTAGTTCCCGAATCAACAGGATATACTCTTTTTATCGAAACGCTGTCGGGACTGCTAAGCTCCAAGGAGTGTTGTATAGTCAAATCCATGTACTCAGTAATATAAAATTACCGCGAGTAATATGATTGCACTGCATTGTTATGAACGGACACCTCAGGAACAAATTTCAGCTGAAAAAGGTTGGCAAGAAAAATTTTTTTTTTGTCAAGCAGTAAAACTCTGGGCCTTTTCTTAGACCGCATTGAAGTCAGTTCTATAGACAGTCAGGATCCCTTTCCATGCGGCTATAGGAATAAAACAAGCAAAACACGTCGGCTTCGGACAACCGCTCGTCAGTGTTTTCAAAGGCTTCAAAACGCGACACATTTGTTGCAGCATTTCTGATCCCACTTTTTAGGAGCTCTTGACTGCAGCTTGATGTAGGGCGGCATGTTCCGAATCAATTACCGACTTTCATATTTCCGGGCCCTATGCCCTGCGCATCCGTACACTTTACGTGTGCTCATGATCCCGGTGTGGCATCCAAACCTCGCAACTATTACTCATATTGTCCATGAAGGCCCGGTTCATCGAGGCATCGAAAGGCTGAAGCTGCTTAGTGTTACCGTCTGAGGTTATTTCAATTGCTGTGGCTGTCCTCAACATACGAGGTGCTCACGCGTGGAATTCATTACATAGAAGCATTGGTGGTTAAAAACTCGCCCTTTCCTTTTCCACAGCCCTTGATCAATCAACTTGAGCATAATTTCTTCACTCATCTATTCTTTCTCGCGCTATGGCGTGCGACAGTGTTTGGGTATATTTTGTTTAAGTGGTTTTGTATTTGAAAATTATCAACAGTGGTAGTTTCTTGCCGGTCATTCTGCAAGCGCGAACAGATGTACAAAAACTTAGCGCCTTGTTAGTGGTCGAAACGGTAGCGGTTCTTTCTCTAATACTACCAACAGTGTCGTTTGGTGTCATATAAAAGAGCCTTGGCTCTTCATGTTGTGCAACTTTTGAGAAGTGTTCATCTTATTCCCAATGTAAGGAGCGCCGCTCGCAAACAAGAAATAAACAATAAAATCTAACGCACTACATTTCTAAAAATATCCTACCTAGCTCTCTAAAATATTTTCCTTCTCCGAGGACTAAGGACGAGCATATTGACCGACCGCTTTTCATTGCGCCAGTGTTCCTTCCAACTTTGTCCCATCAAGCATGAAGGTCTTTCGAACACTCAGAAACTTCCTTTTTGCACGCCTGGGGCAAAATGGATACCTTTTTTGCAGGCAGAGTACGAGCAGCTAGCATAATTTCCTCGTCTATCCTGTATTGCTCGCTTTTCTCTAGTTGTCCTACGCAGCTTTCCATCAAGATGGCCAACCAGCAGTCCTCCAGCTCCTTTCTTCTTCTGCATAAACGTTTTCTTCAGATGTTTCAGGGAGGCACCCCGCGTCCGTGTATGTTTTTGCTTGACGTCAAATTGTTTCGACCGTGCTCGGTTCAACTTTAATCCTTGCACTATTGGAATTCATGCGGGACTGAAGCGGTCAAGAGTGCGGCACTAAAGGCTCTTTTTCTTCTCGCAGTCATCGCAATCGTGCATCAAGGTCTGCACTGCCCCTGGCCTTACTGCTAAATTTAAGAAATCGTTTTTTATTTATTTATATACAGCGAAGTTTCGCGCATGTATACTTAATCCAAGCACTGAAAGTAGCGAGAGAAGCATTCGCTTCCATATCGAAGCTGATTTCACTTGAGACCTGAACCGGCTGCGTGCTTTAGCAAGCTAAAATGTCGCAGACACAGTCAAACGACTTTTTTGTTTGTCTTTTACGGCCGCGCTAGTCTCCTGCGGCTCTTACAAATAATCTTAAACGTGAAATCTTGTACAGTCCGCGCTCATGCCCAGTCCGCAACATGCAAAATTACAGCTTTTAGACATGTATACTCCGGCGGACAATACTGCGCAAAAAAACAGCAAACGTGCGCAAAAGTTTACTCTCCTGCGAATCCACGAACCTTCATCGTGCAAGTTCCTGTGGAGATAGTCCGCCATGCACAAGAAAAGGGCAGCGCTTTCCTGGGTATACACATGGGACTAAACGGGTCAAGAATGCTGCAGTAAAGGGCCTTTTTTTCTTTTGGCACTCATCGCAATCGTTCATCAAGGATTGCACTGCCTCTTTAGTTACTGCTACTTTTAAGAGTTCGTATTTTATATATTTATTTATTTATATTCATCGATATTTTCCACGCCTAGGGCAGAACGAGACACATTCCTGGATACCTTTTCAGCAGGAAGAGTATGGGGAGCTAGGACATCTTTCCTCGTCAAGGTAAACATCTCGACCGGGTACAGTTTTCTTCACCGCACTTTCGCGGTGAGTTTTATGAGCCATCAATAAAGTGACGACAATCGACGTGGTGCACTTGTTCGCAGAAAGACACCTGCGTTCGCGCTTAGCTTATTCTGTCTCATGATAAACGATGGGATTGCTTGTACTTCCAAACTCGTAAGATCTGCCTAGCCACGATGACCAACGCGAACGGCACCGATTAAACAAGAGATGCTCCTCTGAAATACGTCGATGAGGCGCCTTAGCACACTCTTGAAATGTGTACAATACGATATACAGAGTGTTTCAAGAGGACTGCATCACTGAGCTGATATTCTGAACTCCGCACCTTTGCCTGTTTCATATCTCCTCCCGTAGCCAGTCTTAGTGAAGCTCTTCCTTACATTTGTAAAGGACCAGGAAGTCTGCAAAATCAGCACAAGTTTAGTCTCTGCCCATGCCAGCTTAGTGTGACATAAAGCGACGTCCTCAGGCCCGAGGTAGTGAATTAAGTCAAAAACCACAAATTGTCAAAGTGCTGATAATAGCGTTTTTTGTTTGCTTCAGGTAGTCGCCAAGACAGAACCCAGTTTTGTAAAATGGACTGGTCTTTTATAAGAACTGGACTTTCTTCCCTTCTATTTCATACGCAGGAGACATATCGTGCGGAGGAAGCAGCTCAATGCGTACTTTGTAAAGTAGTCTGGACTGTCACTGTTGTGCGCACCTTACTGGCAGTTCTCACATCCTAGAGAGGACACCACAGTTGATTCAATATGGCGCCTTTGCAAATGACTGCTCCGGTGGCCAATATATGTGAAATCGGGCTTGTTCTGAAATTTCCTGATAAATGTTCGTTTATATGCTGATCGAAGAACCTAATGGGAGTCAAATCATTAGTTTTTCGAGGTGTAAAGGTATAAACTAGAAACTACGAACAAATCACCCTCTGGGGATTCAATATCGCTGGCGGGAAAGTGCAGCGGTGCATGGCCAACCAGCGCTTTAGACAGAACTTGACAAGAATGACAACGATAATGAAAAACTTTGTACAGCGGATGAAAAAACTAGGAGATCAGGTAAGTAAGACGCAGCAAGTGTCAATTCGCACAAAACAAAGAAGAAAAGTGACAATGCCTGTCGATTGAGTATTACCTGAGAAGTCTGAACCAGTTAGTGTTTTTCACGCTTATGCATTCTCTAACGTTTGTGATTTATTAAATGAGTATATATTTCTAATCCGATGAATTGCTGACACCCATGCACCAGCGCTCCCTTCAAATATTTTCGCAGCGAAACTCCGGCAACGACGTTTGAATGTGCCGTCGAACCCCTAGGGCTACGGAGCAAATGACGCGGTTTTGCACGCGGGTACATTTAGAATGAATTCTTGAACGTGGTCGATCTTGTGAAAGTTGCCGATACTACCGCTGGAAAATCTATTAATTTAAATTAACTAGACTACTTTGTCCCATTAGAAATTCTGAGCGCAGTTTTTGGGGTGGTACTTCAGCTGCTGGTGCTACCACTAAAGTCGAAACACTCAAGGAGTCGGGCATGAATTATTTGGCAATCCTCTGTGCTGCATAAAATAATGCTTCAAGAATGAAGAGCCAGTAGTATTTCAGTACTTGCTGTTTCTACTAATGTATTTAAATTTGTGTATATAGCTGCAGTGTCCAGAAAGTATAGTGGCACTATTCGGACACGCTGCTGTCAAAGCGTCTATCCGGAAACTTTTATTTATACTTCTACTCTGGCATTATTAAAGAATGCCATCTTCAGCATAAAACACGCGTGAGTAGAAGCACAAGCGCAGCACACTAGGTGAAAGGCTGAGAGAAGAAACCAACAGTTCATCCCCCAAATTTCTTTTTCTTATGGCGGCTGCGTTTTTATGGAGGAAAAACGCTAAGGCACCCGTGTGCTGTGTGATGTCAGTGCACGTTAAAGATCCCCAGGTGGTCGAAATTATTCCGGAGTCCTCCACTAAGGCACCTCTTCTTCCTTTCTTCTTTCACTTTCTCGTTTATTCATTCCCTTACTGCGCGGTTCAGGTGTCCAACGATATATGAGACAGATACTGCGCCATTTCCTTTCCCCCAAAAAAACAATTATTAAACCAATTATTATTATTAAAAACCTGTGACACACAGTATCTGCACCGTTCGAACGCACAGATCCTCGTTCGATTCCTTACTAAAGAATACAAGCACCTATGCAATGCGAAAGCGTATGCGAAGGCGAGAAAATTTGGCTGGCTTAAGCTGGTTTTTGTTTACGTTTTCAACACCTCAACCGTGTGATAAATGCTCTCTTGCAATCCCTCGAGCACATAATACCTCCTTTAATACACTGTAGACCTTATATATTTGAGGTAAACATCTGGGCAGGGTACGGGTTTCTTCAACACACTTTCGCTGTGAGTTTTATTAGCCTTTAATAATGCGACGGCATTCATCCTGGTGCATTGTTCTCGTAAAGACGCCTGCGTTCACGCTTAGCTCATTGTGTCTCATAAGAAACGACAGGATCACTATTACACCCGCGTACTTTCTCTCCCTTACACATTTCCCGAATGAAGCATAATCAGCGCCAGCCGACCAGAACCGCTGCTGTAGGTGCTGCAGACAACAAGGCGAGCTGAGCCGTTAAATAGCTTAATGAGGGTGCCATTACAGTCGTCGCTGGGAACAATAACGGAGGCTCGAACCTCTATTTCTTTTTACGACTCGCACCGGGAGAACATAAAAGCGGGTCACATTGGCGGCCACGCCCGTGTGTGTGTCGTTGTCGACGACACCTCCGACGTTAGCGAAGTATCGGCTTCCAGAAGTTTTGTATGAAGCAGCCTTTTGCACTATTTGATAGCGTTAAGTGTTGCTAAGGAGGCGATTCATCTCGAACGTTTGGAAGTCGATAGAGATAGGGAGTTGGAAGAGACTGTAAAAGCTAGGAGAAAAGGGAATTCAGGGTGGTTAGCCAAAAGGTGTATCCAGAAGGTGGAAGTGCAGCGGGAAAAGAGATGTAAAAGGAAAAGAGAAGGACTAGGTGATCATGTTATGAAGGACTCATGTGCTGGACAGTAACAACCTGTCGCACAAGCATGATTCGTAATTTAAAGTAGGTCCTTTTTAAAGTCATTTCAGTATAGGTGTGCTGTAGATAATCATACAAGATCACGAAGCTCGATTTCAAAAATTATATAAAGCGCACTTAGGACAACAGACAAGGGAGGAAAATGAACAACCAACTAGCTCAGATGTCAATTCTGCTTCACGAAGCTCGAGTCATATAAGATGTCACACTGGACAGAAACACACAAAGAAAACAGTGCCCTTGGTGAGAGGGTAAATATTTAACATTCTGGAGAGCGTTCGTGAGTTAGGCAAGTGTGCTATCTTGGAGATTCCAGCCTCCAGTGTTTCGACTAATCTTTGTTTTCTGTACTCGCGAAAAGACAATTTTCTACACTTTAATCTGTAGCATTGTAAAACACGCCTGCATAGATTACTCCATTCCGCACCTTTGTAATAGACACAACGCAGTGTCAGCGTAAGAAGACAAATACTCAGTATAGAGAAAATAAATAATCGATACCTGATGCATCCAAGCGCGTTCAAGCGCCACCGATCTTGCCAGCAGTCACTAAATTGATCGTGACTTCTACATTTGTTTCCTGATTGGCTTAACAAGGGAACACCAGGCAGCCATAGTATCGCCACGCAAAAGTACGTATGAGTGACCGTAGGAAGGAACCTAAATTTTACCGTCGCCTACAATCTCTTACTGTTAGGCGCGACGTGCTGTGCCCGTAAATGAGTCACTTTTGGTATGGTCCGCGTCTTTCCAACACTGTCACGTCCAGTTTTTTCTCCATCAAGCAGACCTCCCAGGGTATCCATTTTCCACCCGGAGTCCCAGAGACTTAATGTAGTTACTCGAGAGCTTTTACAAGTAGAACGCCGAAAATCCACTCCCAGTACAGAGTTCGCAGTGCAAAAATAGGCTAACAAGCACTCGTAAAACTGAGGCACTCTCTGCTCCGGACGTGCACGTCGTCCGCTGCTTTCCTACGCAACGGAAGCAGCCAACTTGCATTCGCGATGCTCGCTGTGCCGGTTGATTGTTTCCCGAGGCTTTTGTTTTTCATATCTCTATTTCCGCCCACCCTTCCAGAAGGCGGAGCAAGTTAGTTTTGACTTCGTCTAGACGTATCGAATGTATCCATGTGGCTCAAGTAAGAGGAAAACATCGAAGGCGTGCTATGGTAACTGGGCTACATGCGATCACGTACACAGGGGGAAACTGCCCGTACTCTATCTAGAAGTAACGTTAGGGAAGGAAAGAACACAAAGGAAGCTAGTCAGACAAAATTCCTCAGTACAAAACAAAAAGGCAAACGAAGGGCTGTCTTTCTAGGCCTGCTGATAATAGTTTTCTTGTTCTTCTGCGGAATATAACCGTCAGAACAGAACGGCAGAAACTGCTCTCTGTTTGTTTCGTCTTCGCTTTAGGACCGGCAACCGGAACAGCGAAAGACATGGAGGCGAGTGTTGCGAAAACATAGGCAGCTACACGAGCTGTCTGGGTAGAAAACGACAGTCCTAGCTTCCATTTTCGTTTTGGTATTTGGAAGGCTCAGTTTATGTGAAGCTGGCGGATTCCAAGAAGTGAGCACGTTATTTCCTACACGGGATGAAAACCAGGTTCAAAAAACTATCTTAATGAAGGAGAAACAACAACTTACTACCTAAACCGCGGCGATTGATCCTGAGGCAAGCGCAGTGAGTGTAAGCGAAGACATCAGATCGACGCTGAAAACAGCAAATTAAGAAAAGCATGGGGCATGAAAGATCGTAGTTATGGTAAGCGCAATGCTGCTATTTTCGTTTTGGTTGTTAAGAGAACGGCATGCAGTGAATATCCTGCGAAATATTGTTTTTCCTCTCCATGCTCCAGGAACAAAAAAAGAGAAAACAATACCTGTTGGGCGGCACCGTCAACCACGTCCGGGAGCAAACTCTTAAGCAATGCTAGCAATCGCGTTGCATGACTTGCAAGGATCTTCTTCCTACCAAAAAAAAATCATGAAAAAATGCGTTCCAGCACAAAAAAACGACCAACCTAAGCCCACACTTACAACTGCATGCTTTTAACTAGGTCTAGCAGTAATGTCATGCTATTGAATAAAAAAATCATAACTACGACGTCAACATCATCACTCGCTCCTGTAAATATCTAGAAAGTCGATTTTTTCTGTACAGGCCAACTTTAAGAGATGATTTTTTAAAGATCTTATTATTAAAGAATTTTAGCTGCGTTATTCATCATCATCATTTATTTACCCTTAAGGGCCCCAGGGGGCATTACATAAAGGGGGGGGGCGAACAGTAATCATGTCACAAAGAACAAAATTGGAACATAAACTTAACACATGTAGATACAACTGTGAACACTTCAAAAGAAAAACAAGCAAGTTAGTAAACGAAAAAAAGAAAAAAGGGCCTTCAGCAGGAATTAGTTGGGGAATAAATCAATTAACGTCTGTTTAAATTTTAGAGAATTAACTTCATTCACAACACTGTCTGGAAGGACATTCCACTCGGCTATGGCAGCTGGCAAGAACAAGGAATTGAACGCATTGGTTGAACCATGAATGCGTTGAATACTACGGCAATTATACAAACGTCGCGATGATCTTAAAGGGGGCACAATTAGGCTCTCACGCAGTTGGGGAAAATTATAATAAAGTTTATGAAATAGACAGAGTCTTGCTATCTTACGACGGGATGCCAAGGAAGGTAAACCAACAGAGGATTTGATATTAGTAACACTCGACCGAGAATCATAATTTGATATTATAAACCAAGCGGCTCGATTTTGAATGGCCTCTAACATAAGTGTTAAATACTTTTGATGGGGATTCCAAATGCTCGATGCATATTCATGTTTAGTGCGGATGAAAGTTTCGTATGCGATTAGCCTAACCTTAGGGGGAGAAAATGTGAGCGATCGTCTGATGAATCCTAGTGATTTAGAAACGCTAGCAGCAAGGGACGTTATGTGCTTCGACCAGTTAAGATCACTTGTCATTTCTATGCCGAGGTATCTGTAGGATTCAACTTCAGATAGCGCGGTCCTGTTTAGCGTGTAAGAAAAGTGCAGGTTAGATCGTTTACGGGACACGTGCATAAACTTGCATTTAGTTTCGTTCAGTTTCATGAGCCAGGTCGAGCACCAACTTTGTATCAAGTTCAAGTCGTCCTGCAGCAATGACTGGTCGTTCGTAGTGCTAACACGGCGGTAAAGAACGCAATCATCTGCGAACAAACGGATGGATGATGATGATGTATGCGTAATTGGTTATACTGCCAGAACAAAACGTAACGCGAAAAATAACTGTAATTGGATACTAGCTGACTTAATATTCCCTTCCAGGGCGAGAAAATTTCAGCTTCAAAGTTTGAGTGCAAGAGCAATAAACCAGTCCACCAAGTGGTACTGCCTACACAGCGTCGTGTTTTACGTGGCACTAATTTTGTGGTTTTGACCCGAACAAAATCGTTTCTTGGCGATTGTGTGCCCGAGGTCTCCGGGTGACGGAAGGCCTCCCGTGATCTCTCTTGACAGTTCCCTCAGCGAGGAACGGGACAAGCTCTTGGCCAGTTCAAGAAATAACTCACTGGCCCGCATCACGAGAGCTCAAGAGGTCACACCCACTGGAGGCTACTCTGGACTCACCCTAGACAAAACTAATCCCTTCCATTTTGTGGCAATAAAGTTGTAACCGCCACCACCTGACGAGAAACGGGAGCGCTCTGTCCCGCGGCAGTGCCCCCTCATCAATCCTAAATACCGATCATGGATTTAACGACGTCGTCCAGGAAAGGGTGGTAATGAATGCCTTCCTTCAAATGCACGTGCTCAGAGTACAACTTTAGACATGAGATCACCTTCACTGATAGCAGCTCGGCCCCAGTTAACACCCTTTGGTATACTGGGTGATATTTCAAGGCATTTGGGCACCACCGACAGCTGCATCGTAATGTTGAAACGGGAGATCAACTACCATCGAGAGCACTTTACTAAGACAAATGGAGAAGAGATCACAAAGCAGGGTGCAGAAAGGAGCTGACAAGAAGAGTAACATTAACGCTTGTAGTAACTTCATAGCTGGCGGATGATAGATAGACGTTGCAGTGAATTTTGTGTCTGCCAGAAATCTGACGCAGAGTGCTCCTTTATCTTTCACCTTGCATATTAAAATATTGCAATTTTTTTAATGTGAACAATTTTAGATTACCAAGAAATCATACCGGACTGATATATCTCCACAGAGAGATGAAAACCTACTTAAATACAACAGTACACATCTATGAACCAGTTCCTAAGGCGGTTCTTTCAAAAAGAATAATATTTAGCGTGCGGTAAAAAAACACACACAATAGTGAATATTTTAGAGTAAACAGTATTTCAATTGTTGTAATAAGAATAAAGAAAGCGAAATAACACAAAGCAATCCAGAATAACCCATTCCTTGTATCTGCTAAGAGAATTGGCCATAAATCTGCTGAAAATACGTGGGAATTGTAAGGCCTACCTTCACGCCCGGAAAGTGATTGGTTTCGGAGCATTGGATTTCATCACACATCATCTGTAAGAAATCAGAGATTTATTTAGGCAACTGATTTGCCTACGGCTGCAACTAAAGTCAAATGTTCAACGAAGAACTAGAACAGGAATTCAAGGACCTAAAGGCAAGCACGTAATCATGATGACACAATTAAGTACTTATTCCTATATTTATACAAGAAATATGACCCTAAACGCCACATATATGCAAGATTGCTTAGAGAAAATAAAAGAGTTGCTGGTACACATTTTTCCAGTGAAAAACCGGTAAAATTAACTAACCTTTTGGTATTACAAGTGTGGCGAGGAAATAATATCGATCCTCGGGCATAGCTGCCCTGCTAGAAAACACTGGCTGAAGAAACGTGATAACTGGAGACATGGAATAGGAGAACAGAATTTAGAGTAACTTCAAAGGCACTTCAATGTCGTGCTTGAGACATAGAATGTACAAAAGCAGACGACTTAGCCAAGCGGTATGTGCATCTCCTTGTAGAGCGCTTGTCGGTGCCTTAGTACTTCGGCCTCTGTGAGTTGTGTTAAATTCTCCATTCATTATCAAGGGTATCGAAACGTCTACATTCAATCATAAGCCTACGCTTACACGCTCTTTACAATAAAGCAGCCGAATGCGAAATTATTTGGTCAATTGCAGCTGTGTCTTTTGTAATTATTACTAAATAGGCACGCTAGGACATGAAAGTAGCACAGGAAATAGCAGCCGATTCAGACGACGCATAGAACCTTAAAAACTGCTGCCAAAGAAAATATCGCTACTAAATATTTCTTCAAAACTGGAACGTTTTAGGCGTCGAAATCACGAGACCGCTTATCGTTTAACCTCTCCGTACAAGTAGTAACGATGAAGTGGCAAGATGGTCATCAGTAAAAGTTATTCCCTTCGTTTCGTGAGTTCTTGGCAGGACAGCATCGTTACCTCTCTAACCGAATAGTGACCATGTGGGCACCAAGTAAATACAGATGAATAAGTCCCGCAGTTGCCCGTACGATCGAAGCTCGACAGCGGATGCTAGTGGGTTTTCGGTATCTGCACTTCTGACCGCACTTTTTTTTTTATTCTGCAAGTGTCACTGAGCCCACCAGACTACTGCTCTCGGCACAAGACAATTATGTGAAACGGCGTCGTGATCAGCTTACATAAATGGCAATCTCCGCCTGAAGTTAACGCCTCTGAAGTGGACGCACGATGTTGAGTATGAATGCACCCGCTCATTGCAGGGTTTTCAAAATGGTCTGCTGGGAATCTCTTTTAAAGCGTTGTGACTCCATGATGTTGCACTTATATTTCATGGCACCTTTCCTAACCTTTAATACATAAATAAATACCTCCAGCATGCATAATTGCCATCTTTCGCGCTGTGCTTTGATTGTCGTCGTTTTCATCAACTTACATCCATGAGCAAAGGATCTACAAGACAGCGCTATTGTATTGCCCTCCTAAGGTAACATAACAGGCCCCATATTTTTTTAATAAAATAATTTATGCCCGTGGACAAAGGGTTGTCCTTTCTGCCTGTGAGTAATTGCCCAGAAAACTCGAATTGTAGAAGAGTTCCTAGAACAACCTGATTTCTCTTGTATATCTCAATCACACGGTAATGATCGGTTTTTTGAGAAAAAAGTTTTGGAAATAACAAACCAGGATTTTACTAGGCTGACGTATATGATGTGACTAATTGTAATTTGAGCGCAACTGAAGATTGAAGGTGAACACGCAGAAACCACTTTCATGCCCTATTCTTCTTCTTCTGAGTTACACGCCATGGTTACGTTGTTCGCACATAGAAGTGCTCGACTCTAAACGCAGCATTTCTTTCGTTCTGTGTATACAGCACTTATACTTTCTGAACAGCGGTGCCCCTCCCCCTGGTAGTTGTTCAGCTTCCGCGCGCTAGATACTATGTAGCAGACACTCGGCTGGCTGTAACCGCGCTCTTCGTCTCCGCATCGTCAAAATTGATTCATTTTACTTGCCAGCGACGTGTACGGCGAACGGCTTTTTATCTGCGTGCTAGGACACTTCGTTTTTGTGCAAGCGGCTGGACAACATAGATCTTTTTGATGCACTGTCATCGCATTGTCAATTTCTTTCCTGCCCACGCTAAAGACCTTTTTCTAATACCCTGTACCTATAAGAAAAAAAGGTGCAAGCTGCCATTTTCAATGCCGTATCTCGCTGCCTCGCCGATATTCCGCCTTCCGTTACTCCTGTTTCCTCTCTCATCAGTGGTTGTGCTTTTGTGCCGCTGGTGTCCGAGTTTCTGCAATTTTTTCTTGCCAGAACCTGACTCAGTCCAGATCGATGTTCTTTCTCTCATTCAGGCGGCTTGTCGCCCACCGCTCATTCTGTAATGCTGCAGAAGGCTTGCTCCGCTCTTACGTCTGCGCTCATTCTGTTCGCCCTTTCCTGACCGATGCAGCGCCAGACGTGTCACTGAACATGAAGGTGGATCGCATCTGCCTGTGACACTCCCCCCGATTGTAGGTTGCCTTGCGAAGTTGTATACTTCTCCAAAGTCGCAATTCGAACTTCAGTTTGTTCTGTTACCTCCAACTTTGTTTGCTCTAGCACACGTTGCCAAGCCCCGCCTCACAATTCCTCCTTGGTGTCATGCAGTCCCAGCGTGCTTCACTTTTTATTATTAATTCTATAGTGTTAAGGAGCCCGTGCCTCAGAAAAGCGAGCGTAGTCTTCAGCATCCTTGACCATGAGTGAAAAATGCTTGCAAAATTCGAGGGGACTTTTGAGCTTCGCCTTAAGGGTAAGACACGATATTGTTATGGAATTATTTCCCATATTTAAGGAATCAGCCTCTCTCTGCTTCCTCAGGGGAGCGTACTTAGCCCTATCTTTAACTTATTTATTTATGATATTGTGCACACATTTTTCCGTACGAAAGAATGGAGTACCTTTTTCACAGAGCCGACGTAAATTATTTAGCAGATTCAGTGAGTTCCGCGCTCTGGAATTAATGCAAATGGTTAGAAAAACTGGCATACAGGTTAGTGTCCCGAAAACAAGAGGCATTATTTTTAGACAAAAAAGAAGGATGTTCCACTAAGAAGAGAAATTTGATTAAATAATGTTGATTTAAGTATAGTGATCATTTCCAAGATACCCATCTGCTGACACAGGTAAACATTGAATCTATAGAGATCGGAGCAACCTCGAGAAACGCGCCAAGCGCACGGGCTGTCGGCCGCTGTCTTCCTCATCACACTAATATAAACTCAGCAGGCGATCACTCACGTTACTAGCGTCGCCTCTCAAGCTGCTACGAAGCAGAACCATCGCTGTATCCCCTGGCCCTTCGCTTGGCAGTTAGACACGCCACCGCTAAGCCACGCAGGAAGGTCGTACGTACACGTACGGCTTGTTTACAGCGAGGCTTCATATGCATATGTATCTCGGGTAGTCTTTCGCATAATGATTGTGAGTGTGAAAGAAAAAATAGCCTTTGTGTCTGCGTTGCCCAGAAAGAAACACTGTCGCGTCGTACCCTTAAAGGAGGATCTTGTCTCTCCTCGAATTTTTCTATCAAGAATTGCAGACGGATTTGGTGGTATGATATTTTGATGCTCGCTTAACATAAGACTAGGTGTAATACTCGCTTAGTCGGCTTGTCTTCCTATGATTTCCCTTATTTCAGTACCTTCTTTGTTACGCATGCATGCATGCATTTTTGTGACAAAAACGTGTTCTTTTATATAATACATTACCAATAAATGCAAATTTGCTTTAGCTTTCTGCTGCTGATTCCATAGGCGTGGATTGGATCCCGGGTGCGGCGGCTGTATTTTAATAGAGGCGAGATAAAAAACGCTGTTGTGCTGTTCAATGTCAGTGCGCGTTGAGGCTTCCCTGGTGGTCTAATTTGATTCTGGGCTCTCCACTACGCCGTTTTTCGTAGCCTGAGTTGCTTCCGGACGTCAAAAATCCAGTTTTCAATTCATACATCTGCAAGCGCGTTCTGGACGAGCCACCTGCCTACACCGCGTAATCGCACGTATGTGCTTCGCGTCGTCTATTGTAAAAGTATCCTCCGCACGATTCGAAAGAAATGCAACTGAGGTTCCATCTCATTCTAAAGGCCATCTCCATGGCTTTGTACAGTGAGCCATTCACATAGAAATGTGCCATGCATGGCACATTCTTACGGTGTTGACAAGCTGTTAAATATTGCAAAGTCTGACTTGTCGGGGTTCAGTTATGTGGCTCTCGCTCCTCAGGATTCCCACTATAGCGCATTAAGATCAAAAAGCAGCTGCGCGGGCGCTACTAAAAGGCTGGATGCACTTTTCAAAGTGTCTCTTCGAAGTATGTTCCTTGCGGCAGCTAAGTAGGTTTGCGAAATCGCTATCGGGATATTGAGTTCCAGGTTTTGGATCTTTTTTTCCAAGAACCAAAGAGTCAATGAAAAAAGTAATTAATGAAAAGAACTTCTCTATCTCCTGCTTGCCGCTCTTTTATCTAACACAAAACTGAGAAATAGCTGCTGGAA
Organism: Amblyomma americanum; assembly: GCA_030143305.2. Classification (NCBI taxonomy): domain Eukaryota; kingdom Metazoa; phylum Arthropoda; class Arachnida; order Ixodida; family Ixodidae; genus Amblyomma; species Amblyomma americanum. The sequence goes on from JARKHS020026822.1 coordinate 323,178, forward strand.
TATTTCAGTAAAAGAGCAAAATAATGGAAGAATGGTTTATGCTCCACAGGAAACCAAAACGAATTTTGACTGAAGACATCTGTTACCATTCGGCAAGCCCACTCCCGTTTTTCTTCAAGCGGAAAACCAAAACGTCTCAAAAACAAGCGCTTGATTCCTGTTCAGAAACAACAACGTGGGGGAATTTAATCCAGAGTCCACTACAATGACACGTCGCACACCATTTAATATAATGGTTGTGGCGAATAACAAACTAAAACTGAACCATCCGTCATCTCTGTACGTGCACTCTACCTTGCTCTACATTACGAAACTTATTGAATTCGAATGAGCTTTTTTTCACTCAAACTTTGCTCGAGCCAGTGTACCACGTATAGCGTGTACAAATGCTACGCCAAGTTCTGCTGACATCGAATACGTGCGATGGGTCGGGGTTGGGGACGGCTGGTCGGAGGGACCTGCGTCTCTGCCTCGCATCCGCAAGAACCGGGAGCGCGCACTTTACGTGTCACTCGTTCAATCGTGGCTGAAGCCATCCCTGAATGTCAATATGAGCGGCGAATTTCGGAGTGGCGAGACATCCTTTCTTTCCTTTGACCCCGTCCGTGAGCAGAACCCAGTACGTAGCGTGCGCGCTGCTCTCCCAGTCAGCAGAAACGTGGACCTACGTCAGCACAAGCCTTAGAAGACGGCATTCGCCTGGGACCCGCCGGACCCAAAGATGCGCCTTGTACAAGAAGAGGCAGACGCGGTAGTATACGCAGTGAATTGAGCAGCCTTTACTGTAGGCTTTGAATATGTGCGCCAAAGCAAGAAATGCTTGCTTACCGCAGCGACATTTGTTTTTTTTTCTTTCAGCGCTCTTTATGTGCCTCTACAAAGCACGAAGTAAGGTGAGATCATCTACCGGTTCTTTAGTAAAAGGCACAGCGACAGTCCTTGTGGCATCTTTTCTTTTGTTGTTGATGTTATTGTTACTTAACGACTGAAGGGTGTAGCGAAACATAATGGAACTGTTTTGAAACCACAATCAATGCACCGCAAGGTAATGCAAAGGTAACACGAATAATGCAGAGAAGCTGACCTGCATAGCTGTAAATTGCGTACGGAAATTCTTTCGTTGTAATTAATGAAACAACACCATCAATGTAGTAAGAAACATTCATCAATATCAAGTAAAGTATGAGGATAAAAAATTAAAACTCATCAAAATGAAAGACTGTGTAAGGTCAGGATTCCTTTTTAGAATTTTACCAACACCCTGTTGTGCGGCTTCTCGCATATATAGAAGGAGGAAAGCAGACTAGTAGACAAGATTTGAAGCAAACTTTGCTGTTTGCAGTCGTACTGGGTTGTAGAACGCACGAGGCCAAGACGAGGTTAGAAGGTGGACGCTTTTCCGAACGAGATGACCTCGGTCTTAACACAGCTATATAATAGCTCCAAGTAGGCTTTATGCAACACCGCTGGAAAACTCCCATTGCTTACAAAAACATATGCACAATTTCAGTGAAGGTTATGCGGATCATTTGAATTTTTAATTCAACATTTGGGCAAGTTTAAGTCGCTGCTAACAAGCAAACAGTTCAAACATGCCTAAATAGCACGAGAAACCCAATAAAATACGAAAATCAAAGTATAGTAGGCAGGAGTATGAGTAATGGTAATGGTATTAAGTAATGGTATTAATAAGTAATGGTATTAAGACCTTCTTGCAAGGTAGACTAGATGAGGCTTGCACTTTTGCCAGAAACCCCAATGCAGACATCATCGGCGTATAACGAACAGTGTAAGCCAGACGGGAGCTTTCGCCGCAAATCCGCCGTCACGCAGTTAAAAAGGAAAGGAGTCAGCACACTGCCCTGCGGCACTCCTTGCATTGGGCTACGTTTCGCGCTTTTTCCTTCACTTGACCTCATGAATATTTTCCTTCCATCTAAAAAGTGAGATATGCAACGCAGCTGTCTTGACTTTACACCAATGTTTAGCAATCTTTTGAGGACATGAATATGACTTACAGTATCGAATGAACGCTTGATATCCAAAAATACTGTGACGGTGATATTGCCTTTGCAATTTTCATGCTCTACACATGTTACTAGGTTCATAATTGCATACATAGTGCATCTACATCTACGAAATCCAGCCATGAACTCAGAAAACAATCCTGTTTCATCACACCACCACTTAAGCCTGATGTCTATCAACCTCTCCATCGCTTTGCAAAAGCAGATCATCAGGCTCATTGGGCGAAATGAGTCGAGAAGCTAAGGGAATTTAGAGGGCTTTAAAACGGGAATTACGCGCGCAATCTTTCATGACTAGGGAACAAATGTATTGACCCACACATTGCTAAATATCCCCGAAAGTACTGCAGCATTCCATAAGAAATGGCATCAGACCCAGCAGCATTCTTTCGACGGCACAACGCAAGAGCAATTTTAAGTTCACCGCCTGTGATTACAGAATCCAAATAAGCATGTTGCGCATTGAGGCAAGCACTAGCTTTTTGCTGTGCATATGTAGCTGAGTTTATAAATTACTCGCAATGAAACGCCAGGACGACAAATAAGTCGACAAAACTTCTCAGCCAGGTCTGTTTTTGCCCTTTCGCGTGCAATTTCAAAAACTCTGAAAGGCTTATTCTGAGGTACCCGCCTGCTTAAGGAGCGGACCATCATCCATATCTTAGGTACCGGAGTGTGAGGGGTCAGTGTACTGCCGAACTCGTGCCATTTTTTTCTTCCTAATTGCTGCAGATGTTTATGCATTCAAGAATGAATCTTTTGAGCCTCAAAATACGACTCTAAAGAACCGGATCGACGGTAAGCCCTTTCCACTTTTCTTCGTAGTGCCCTCAGTCGCTCATAATCTCTATAAATACTTGTGAACCCGTCAGGTATTGGTACTTCCTTGGTACAACGACTCAGGTTGTCTTGTACAAGCAAAGTGAAATAGTCAATAATAAAGTCCGTGGAAACGTTTTGACCTATGTTGTGACGAAAAGATTCTCAATTGGTAAGATTGGATTTACGTTGGGCACCCTGACATCGTAAGCTAGGATGATTTACCAGTATCGGATAGTGATCACTTCATCATGTCTCAGTGTCTGTGGTCCACCCCATGTCAGACAGCAGATCTTGAGTTCACAGAGTAAGATCGAAACAGCTCGAATAACGAAAATCACGAAGAAAGATCGGAGAACCGTCGTTCAGAAAACATGAGTTATATTTCTCTCCGGCGCACTCAACGAGCCTTCCACGGGTTTCACAGTGGTTACTACCCCAAGGAGTATTATGAGCGTTAAAATCACCGCAAATCAGTAAACGAGCGCCCACTATATTAAAGATATTCAATACAGCAGCAATAGAGAAGCGACAAGATGCTTGCAAGTAAATACTAAAACAGTAACGCAGACGTTAACAAAGGACAGTTTGCAAACCATGAATTCGGGAACGTCAGAATCTCTAGACTGGATCAGGTAGGAGGGTAGGTTCTTCCTCACACACAACATCGCTCCACTAAAACCGGATGGACGTGATGATTTGTATCACATAGTTCGAGAGACAGAAATTGTCACCCACAGCGGCTTCCTGTATGCACAACACAGGAAAATTGTTTTGCTCAAGAAATCTGCAAAAGTCGGCACTTTTTGCTCTTAAGCTGTTTCCAATCCACTGAAAAACTGAATCATTTTTATAGCGGTTATTCATTAAAAGTTTTCCCAATAGATGCCGCAGGAAGCTGAGCCAGCAGAGGCTCCACTGACTGCAAAGCCTTCTCCTCCGGGAGGATGTTTGCTTGCGGAATGGCTGACAGAATAGCTCGAACTGCAGTAAACAGCATAGGTAGAAGGCGCTGCACCACTAAGACTGGAGAGTTGACTCCAGCAACTGTGGCTGGTTCAGGTACCACTTGCTCTGGCCGAACAGAAGAACGCTCAAATAAGGTAATTCGTGGAACCGGCATACGACCTTGCTTTTGACTGTCAGAACGCGCCCGGGTAAGTTCTCTTCAATGGGGAAGTGGTCAGCATAGCTGAAGAATTGAAGGTAGTACTCTGCACTTGATGGCTTGAATTTTTCGAGCAGACTTCTTCAGCGTCGGTGAATACCATGCAGATTTCGAAGGCTAGTGTTTGTCATGCTGCACTGGATTCTGGCGCACTGGGTTCACTGCTTCCAGATTTGGAGGAGGTGCGTTCTTGCGAGGCGACCTGCATGGAAGTATTTCGTGACGCCAGAGGTTTGAACCAGCTATGTTTTACGGATAACTTGAAAAATAAGCGGCATGATTACCACCACAGTTCGCGCACTTCGGTTGCAGCAGCGATTTGCACTGGGTGTGTTCATGGCTCTCTGGACAAATCTTGCATCGGCGCGAAGCGCGGCAGTTCTTTTCTATGTGGCCGAATCGTTGGCAGCAGAAGCAGTGGAGTGCAGGTTTAAGGTACTCTTGCACAAGATAAGTAGTGAAGCCAAAAACACCCTTTCTGTCATTGGGTGCTCTTCCCTGAAAGTGAGAATCACTGAGGATAGGGGACGGGATTCCACCACTCCATCCTTTTGACGCCAGTACACAGTCTCTCGGCGTGCTGAGATCACTCCGGCATCTCCCAGAAATTCTAGAAGTTGATCATCGCTGTACTGGAGAGGAACGTTGCGGTTATTACCAACGTTTTTGTGTAGGATTCCGGAATGAAAGGATTGGCACCTAATCCAGCCACTTCAAATAACAACAACAGAAGCTTAGTTGATTCTTAGGAATAATACATACAGAGAAGCTGCCAACTCTATTTACCCTGAATGACGTAATTTTTTCCTTTGCGGTGGAAACACTTTCTGACAAAACTCTGTTTGGGTTCACTTGCCAAAAGCTTCGGCCGTCTTGAGTCGGACGGAACACTATAGGAATCCCTTCCGGCCGCTTTTTATTGTAGGACACGAAGGTAAACGGGTCTTCATCATACTTTATATCCTCCGGCTGGCTCTGCACATCCTGTAATGCTCTCTCAGTATAATTGGCAACTTCCTGAAGGCGAGGTTTTTTGTTCTCCACTTCCTCTTCTTCATCTTCTGCTGGAGGATCCGTTTTCATTGCTCTCGCTCCATTAGTCATCAGTAATGGTGGCTTGAGGAGGTTATTGACCACATGATGGCCAGCCGGCACTTGACTGCAACCAGGAATGGCATTCATTATGCCCCGGATAGCTCTTGAAACATGAGGCTGGGGAGGCAGTGGGGTTGGGGATTGATCCCCAACCACCGCATTGGCTGCGGAAGCGCGAAATCAAAAAGAGCGCGCTCCATACCTTGCACTCGACGTAACATAATTCTGCTACAACTCTTGCTGGATGACGGGGACTAGTGGGCTCACGAAATGGTGGTCAGGCACAAAATGCAAACAAAAACTTGACAGAGTGCACCAGAACAGCGACCGAACAGGGGCACCTCTTCTCCTTCTCTTATGGGCTTTTTTATGAGTAATGGGGACACAGAGAAATATTTTCATACGAGGCCCGAAGCCTTCCTCTGGCAAAGTGCTGTTTTACCCTGTAGTGTTATGACAATCCAGGTGTACTGTTGAATTGTTTTGCGTGAACAACATAACCTATTGGCACTGTACATCAGCGACGTTACAGCCCTCCAGCAAGCTTTGTGTCATATTAAGCTAAAAGCGTTAGTTTATCTTTATAGCTGCATTTGTGTGGACTCTTAGTGGAGAGTTCTGATTTTCCCGTTCTGATGACCCAATAGGGCACGCCATGCTTTATCCGGCAATTTTATTACAGCGCTCTCTTAGGAATATATTCAAAAAACTAATTGTTTCTGTTACATAATGCGGCGATTATTTAAATGATTCGTCGAGAGAGCAAATTTTTACAGTTTGTTTTGACACAAAAATGTCTACTTTCTTAGGTGCACTTAACCGTTCTACATCCTAGTGTTGCTGATCCAACGAATGGAATCATTCTCAAGTGCTCATGACCGCAATTTATAAACTGTATTTTTGACTCTTTTTACAAAATGTTGTTAGAATCCCCTTTACTGCATTCCGCACGTTTATAATTTTTGAATAAAGCCCAGATTGTTGTGTGCTCCCGTTATTTTACAGTCTCCTGTAAGAGTGGTATTATGGCTCACAGTATAATTAAGTAAAGAAGTAAGTAGACATAACAATTCATTAACCAGGCCGTCAGTGGTTTACTACCGTAAAATATCTCCTGGCTTGCCCACAACGATGCTCGATATGTTCCCACTCTTACATGGCAAAGGATGATGATTATGGATTTTTATGGCGCAAGGGCATCCATGGCCAAAGAGCGCCATGACACATGATATTTTCAACTTCTCAAGGTGGGGTCAAAGATTCATTTCCCAAGCATTTCACCCTAAATAAGCCGATAACCAGACCACGGGAAGATTTTACCCATTGTATCACCGGCGGGTACCCGGCGGCACTGGGGATCGAACCCCGCACCACCCGCATGCGAGGCGGACGCTCAACCCCTCGGCCACCGGGGGAGCGCAGCAGACCGAGCTTTCAGTTTTCTGTAAACTTTCTGGCCCTCTCAACTCGTATGCTTTTTTCTTAACTAAAGTCTCTCTCACAACCAAACGGACCGCTCCGGCTGCCGCCTGGCCTACCACAGCGTGGAGGATAGCTTGCGGCTCAGAATTTAATCCGTGCACAAATAAGGATCGGTCATAGATATAGCTTAAAGCTTGAGACGCCTTAGCTGAAGGCAGCAATACCCAGTATATAGAGGGTGACTTTTTAACCTTTGCGGATTTTTACTTTAAAAGTGTGACTGATACGTCGGGCGGGCTTGTTAAGCTAGATTGTACTGCAAGGCGGACATTATGTACCTCGAATAGATCAATAATTAGACGATTCACCCAAACTAACAAATGATTTATTTTAGATTTTTAGGGGTCGAAGTGATTTTGCGAAATAAGTGACCGTCAACATCGAAGGTAGGCCCAGTTTTAAAAAATTTCTAGTCGCTAATGCGGTTCGAAATATCGAACGCAAATAATATGAACTTGAAACCTTATGGAGTTGGCTTTCTCGCAATACCGAATTTTAAAATGGCGTCGCCGCGTGTGTTCTCCTCGCCAGACTCAAGTTCTTCTACATCACCAAATGCACCACTCTGCGCTTGCATTTGTTGCATACGAAACACGAGGGAAGCCATTGTATAAATATACAATGCGGGCAGCGCAACTGTTTCCAAATGCGTACTACTGCAATTAGATATTTCGAAGCACATTGCCGACTACCAAAATTTAAACATAGTGCTCAACTTCAGTATTGACTGCCATCAATTTGGCATTATAACCTTTCTCCCTAAAATGAAAAATAGAAATTGTTGCTCGTTAATAATAGTTGATTTTACGTATACTCATTGGCGCATATGAGGTTCAATCTGGTCGCTTTGCAGTAAAATCCAGCTCAACAAAGCGCACCGACATATCACTCACAGTTTTAAAATACGAACCTGAAATGTTAAGAAAACATCGTGTATTTAGTATACGTCATTTAATTCTGTAGGAAACAAAAGCGTTGTGTCCTCCACTAGGCAGCGCTGACAACAACCAATGGACGGATACGATGACCCATGTACGGTGGTTACAGTAGATGTTTGTCTTAAAAAGTCGTACTGTGCAATCACCTACTGCCTGAGGGCAGCCGTGCGGTACCCTAATTTCCTTGGCCCCCTTTCCTCTTGTCTGTAGTGCTGGAAAATCGGTAAGAATAGTCGTATACTTACTCTCCGTGCCGTCTTGATTTTCTATCTCTCTCTCTCTTGGCTAAGGACATAGAAGCCCTTGATAAAAAGAATTCAAAGCAGTACCTCACCATCCGCATGAAGGGTTGACTTTTCAGCGTTATCAAATCACGAGTGGCTGTGCAATATGAGCTCACCATGAAGCGGCACCCTGAAAGCCCTCTGGGGCAAGTGTATACAGGGAGCGCAGAAGGCCAGCCCCGTTGTCACTGAACTGAATGTGCCCTCTATTCTCCGTGATGGAGTCTACAGTTTCACGATACTGCTGGCCACTCGGGTTGCGCCTACAAGTTTCGTTTTATGAAACCTTGCGTAGATTATCAAGGTATCGTGTTCCGCGGGGAGGCCTATTTTACTCTTAATGGACGTACGAAACAAGGTGGGCGTTCGAAGTCCATGAGCGCAGAGTAGACAGTAACTGAGACGCAATGGCCACATTATCCTTAAAGAAAATATTGTGTTCACGGCAGCCTGCATTATTCTCTAGCTTGTATGGGCATCAGCCCCGAGGCATACAAAACTTGAGCTAACCGCAATGGCCAAAAGGTTCTCTTAAAGCGCCGAAATAAGGTGGTCGGTGCCCTGAAAGGACGCCTTTGGGTCATTGCACGGCTGCCTGTTCTGCAAGGCATGGTGACGCAACATCTCTGCCTTTAAGCCTAGCCAAGCATCTGATACTCACTGGGTAACCGATACCAAGAAAAGGAGGTGCATGTGAGTAGCGCTTCCAAAGATTGACAGGAATGACAACAAGGCACGGTAATACCGGCATGGCGCTCATAATGCTTCACAGCTAACCCTTAGTACTTCCTGCAGTAAAACATATGGCCTGCTGATGCCAAAGATTCCGATAGGTCTCACAGAGTGCGTTAAAACTGAGGCGGATATTCCCGCGCACAGCAGAAGACGTCTATACAGGAACATGGACCTGCAGAAGGCAGACAGTAAGGCATAAGGCAGCGGATATAGTGGCCAGATATCCTAAAGCAAGTGTGATTCAAACATGAGCCCAATGAATATGACTCGTACAATTGCAGTACATAATTAAAGAAAAATACCGTACATTCTGCCTTTCCATTGGGTGCAAAATGACAGTATCGCTTCTCCACTCGTTGTCCTGCAGAATTCAGTCAGCAGCGTACATTTTTCATATGGGTCAAGCCGAGCCTTACGGATGTCGTCTTCTCACTCAATACCGCTCCATCTAGGCTTGCGGAAAACCTAAAATGAATCCATCGTTCTGGGCTGAACATTGGGAGTCTCATGATAGGTTGCGTTTCTCTAATAACACAATAAAATAGTTAAAGCCCGCCATATTGTTATTCATGTGAAAGAGAAAACGTTTTTCGATATCATTCCGAAATTTTTCTTCAGTAGCTGATGTCAATATTGTTGAACTGACGCAAAACGCAATTCTTATTGTGGACCAGCGAGTTCCCGGGTTGGAACCCGACCGTGGCGGCTGCATTTTTATGGAGGCAAAACGCTAAGCCAGCCGTGTGCTGTGCGATGTCAGTACACGTTAAAGATCCCCACGTGGTCGAAATTATTCCAGAGCCTTCTACTACGGCACCTCTTTCTTCCTTTGTTCTTTCACTCCCAGAGAGCAAGCTTATGTGTGGAAGACCAGGTCAGACAAAGTCCAACCTTCCAGGGAAAGGGCGTTACCATTCCTGACCCAGCGCGTCATTGACGAGCAGGTGCAGACAGAAGTAAAGAGAACACGCTTCTCTATTCTGATTGAATTAATACGTTCCCTAACTGGCAGGAAAAAGCATTCCTCCAAGAGAAACCTCACTAGAATTTACTACCAGCGTGGACATACCATATATGCCAATTTCAATTAGGCAACGCGCGAAAAACTTTAGAAGTCAATAGCGAGCTTCACATACTTTAATCTGCATCTGTATTCTGCCAGGAATGCAGTAGGCCCGCTTCGGTCAACAACAGAGGAGCAAGACAGCTCTCCTGAATTTTCCCCGGGCCTGAGCGTCATGGTCTATATTTGACCGTGTTTTGTATTTTGGCTATTATGTGTAGGCACTCTGAAGACTGTGTTTTTTGGTGGCATGTGCATGGCAATGTGTGAAAGTTGGTCTTTCGGTTAGACCACGAATATAGTATTTACATTCTTGCGTCATTAGTCTGAGTGCCTGGGCGAAGCAGAGGGTGCTACCTTCCTTCTGTATCATGTGTTCAGCGGAACCTCCATACTCTGAACTTCCCTTATACTTTGCAAAACTGTAGCAGTGTCGGAAAAAAGACGTAGAAGACGCTAACCAATTTTTTTTCTTAGATTGATGGCCAGGAATTTATGTTCGACCAAGTTTCACAATGAAGAACCGACTGCCCTTTATCGCGAGTTTCTCGTTCTGCGAATAGACTTATGCGAAAGCTTGCTATTTTCGGAATTGTATTCAGCCAATTTCACTTCGACAGGTAACACTAACCACATTTTCCCAGACAAGCGACACGTTGCAAAAACACAATCCAGGCACGCTCCGTGCATTCTAAAAAGGCAAAATTTATTTTTCACCTACGTATCGGGATGCACGTAGGTATATGTGCTTTATTTGAGCGTTCAGTACATTTTCAATACTGTATCTCGTGTTTTCATACCTTAAAAACATATTCAACCGTGAAAGCTTTAATGTGTATCATACCAAACATCCAACTTACAGTGCTGCTCAAAAACGACGCCGGGGAAAAGTTCCATAAGAAAACAGTGTACGCGGCTGGTTTAGAGAAAAGCAGACCACAAGCTGTTGTAAAAGGTAATTTATGAGGAGACCTTTGAAGTAGAAATAAACGCTCCTGAGTAATACATGCAATGAGCTTTTAGCAAAAGGAGAGAAAAAGCATATTTGCGAGCAATAAACGTCGGCGACATTATTGACAGCGAAATATTCTATTTAAAATATGAACACCTCTCAAAGCATTTAGAAATCTGCAAGCTATAGCAAACCCGACGTCGCTGTATGAATTCTTGCGCCCTCTTAAATCTTGTGCCCGCTTATTTTTCTACTGTATCAACGCTTAAAAACGCATGACGCACAACTAAAGGGACGACTGCAAGAACATTTGGGTGAAGTTAGACTTTCCAAGTTTATAAATAGCAAAACTAAGATAAACAAACTAAATAAGGGAAACACGTTAGCTGACCTAAGGAGCATTTAGCTTAACTTGGTGAATCACGGGCAGTATTTTTCTCTTGTTTTTTCTGTAGAAATATGCCTCATCGACTGGTTCAGTCCTTAAGGGCTGTTAAAACTAAGAAGTCACGAGAACGGAACGCAAACCATTGTGCTTGTTTTGTTTCACATGCACCGTTCTCGAATGGAGTTTTGCGTGCTGATAATAAAGAGTGAGCATCGAGTTGACGATTCGGCAAACCTCACTGCGCGACATTGCTGAGAGAAACTGAAGGAGCTCAGTGTCCAGAGCTTGTCACTGCTGACAGTAAAGGTCACATCTCTGAAGCATGCATGGAGTGCAGCTTCACTTATCCTAGGTGCATAGATTTCGCGAACACGCGGGCATTCTCACCACATCGCACTGCCACGCTGGAACTTTACTGCTGATCCTCGCGTTTTTTGTTTACTCAGTTGAGAATTGAGCGCGGCTATCTCAAAACAAGTGCATGCGACAATTCTACGAAACAGAACAATCTAGAAGAGGATGCTAAAGCGGAAAGGCACCAAGACGACAGCAAAGAAGTGGATAAGACGAGCGCTAACTTTAAACAAATTGTATGTTGACGAACACAGATCATAGCCAGAGCCCCTCGGGTGCGATGAGCGGTTTTATTCATAACTGAACGTAAAAGCGCAAGAAGCAAGGACAAAGAATAAGACAGACAACACGAGCTCTCACTTCCAACTGATCTTTATTACATGCAAGAAACAGAATTTAATACTCTCGATAAAGCCTGCAAGGCATTACCACAAAGTGGTGAACGATAGATGACAGTCAGCATGGAAAACCAACTCGCCCAAACGTGGCCTTTATTGATTTATTCATAATATACGCAAATCTTAAAACCTAAAGGACAGAGTGGTGGAAGCGGTGAAATCAAGGCAGAGCTGAACGCCAGACATAAAGATATTAAAAAAAGTTGCCCTTTCTGGGTCATACGCACTCAGGGCGTGCTAAGGCACATGTCCCTTTGGGCATCCTTTCAATGCTTCAAACATTTCACATAAGAGCTTTCCTTGGTGCCTACCGGATACCAAAGCGTCCGGCACCAGGGGGTAAAGTGTGCAGTCCTTACCATAAGGTGAATGATTTCAACCGTACCCATTATTGAGGGGACTGTCGTGCTTCCCTAGTCTACCGTTTAGACAGCGACATCTGTGGCTTATAGAGACTTTACTCCAGACAGTCAGTGGAATATCATAAATGATATTGGAATAAGAGCATATTTATTTTTTTCAATCCGAACATGAACTTTATGATCAGTGACTAAAACTTGTAACTATTTTTGATTAATAAAGGACCGCAAGAAAAATGGCGATCTCGTTTTGTTCTCCCTGCACGGACAACTTTGCATAGTCTTCGTTTCAGAGCGAACCGTGTGATGCGAAAGCTTTGGCCAATACTGTAGGTGTTTCTTACGCTGTGCTTATCACGGAAAATTTTGAAAAAATACCTCACAACTTAGTATGCGAACCTTCAGTACTGTCGAAAGTCTATAGAATCCCCAAAATGGAGATTTGTAAAATGGGAGTAATCACTCATTATTATCGACCCATGCGCAGCTTTACGGCAACAAAGAAAAGCTATACAGCTTTCAAACAAGCATCGAAGTTTAACAATTTCAGTACGAAGTTCTTTTAAGCCTCATAGCTTTCCTTTGTTGTTATGCTTGTGCGCTTTGATCGATGCTAATGAATAATTGCTCTCTCATTACAAGGTTTCAGCAAGTCGGTACTAATGGTAAACATTCTGCGTACAGTACAATAGCGTATATTGCTGCTCTGAGACCCGGGTTAAATCGCGGCAACGCACAAAACGTGCCCATTGAAGATCCTCAAGCAGTTTAAATTATTCTGGGCCCTCGACTGCGGCATCTCTTTCTACCTTCACTCACTTCTCAATCTCATCGCTCGCTGCACGGTTGAGGTGGCCTCTCAAATGTTAGAGGTTACTGCGCCTTTCTTTTCCTCAAAAGCATATTTTTATTTCCTGTACTTTCCCATGAACTACGGAGGTCACGCCCCACCAGTGATTTTTCACGCGCTAATAGCAGCCCCCACCATTCGCTAACGAAAAATAGTGAACCTACGCTGTCGGTTGCGCACAAAATTCCATCAAGTACGAAACATCATCAACGCCATACTGCGTCCGTGACAAAGACCACTTCATGATTTACAATTACTGGCCTGCTTTTCTAGCGCTCTAAACACGGCTTTGACTGCTGTATGCAGAACTGATAAATGTCGAACAAGAAAAGTAAAGCCGAGCAGTTAACAACACAGTGGAAATGTTAATTCTCCTTAAAGCTGCAAACACAAGGAATCTCCCAGATTTATTACCTTAGAGAAAGGAGCTCATTACAGATTGAACTGAGAGGCGTGTGAGACAACCCAAGCAAGGGTGGAGCTCCATTATGACTGTCTCTAGAACAACTTCTTCCCAGAGGGCTTTCAAGCAATCTTCTTGGTAGTGTTATAGGTTATGCCACAGCCAACTCACTACGGACTTTCCTATGTTTCCATACGCACCTTCTTGCAGCCAACATTATTTATGATTCGACAAACAACAGCCTTTCAAGAAACCGGCAGTCTGTGTGGGATATAGATCTTGCGGCGTACTCGCGCGATTTATGACCTCTACCTGAGCTAGCGACGAAGGTTCCTCGCGAGGCTCTGTTCCATAATCGACGGTACAGCTTCAGCATAATGGTCGCAATATTGAACAGTTTGGTTAGCCAAAGAAATAGTTCCCTCGGGAGCTTAGTTTCGTGGTTAGATTTATGTTCCTGCTGAGGTAAAAGAAAAGCAACGAAGCTAAGCATTAGTGTTTTGATGGCAAGATTCTCCCCAAGCGAGTCATTATTTTCATTATCCTAGCAGCATTCCTCCCTCAAGACCATCACTTAAACGGGACGAAAACTTTAGCAGGGCTCCAACCCACTGTTTTTACTGTTTTTATTCATTGTTTAAGATGACGGTTGCGAATCGGGAGGGAGATCAGGTTCGACATCTGAAGAGGCCTTGTCTCCTCACGGTGAAGCTGCCCTTCTCTCGGCAACCTCGCCGAACTCTTGTAACGTACCCTGTAATATTCCTAGACAATCCAATTTTCCTACTCGTCGTAGTCCTTTCTTCAGCCGGTATAAATCCGACGTTCGGAAGCTGCACAGGCTAGCAGTGAGGAGTGTCTTGCTCTCTGATTTTAGTGCACTAAATGGAATATTAAACGTGACAAGGTGAAACTTATCCTGAGCTCATCACTACGGTGCGCCTCCGAAGGCAGAAGGTTCTATCATCACGTTAAAATCACGCACTCTTTACGTATGAGGACTACGCGCTAAGAAGTGATAGGGCCAAAGTAAAGCACGAAAGAATAAGCATGTGCAGTTTTCTCGTTCATCAATGTTATTCTGTGCGTCTCAATTCTCAACAAGTACTTTTTTTGCCATATCACGAAACCATCTATGCAGTGCACTATACCTGTGGTCCTGCAAAACACTACGCATTCTTCCTGACCCCACTCCCCCTTCCCGCCTCTCTTCGACCGGAACAGTATTAAACCACTGTCACCTTTCACGATACTCCACTTCTTTTTGCTGTTATTGAGTCATTAACTCACGTTTCTTAAAGCAGGGTCTTAATGCGCCTTGTTATTTCAAACAAGAAAATCAGTGCCAGCAAGCACTCCGTTATCACCCTTACCTTTCCCTCCTGCTGAGATTCATCGCAAGTTGCCACGGCACACGCAAAGGTATCTTCGTCCCTCTAAGTCATTGTCAAATATCTTGTGAGAACCTCCCGAGATCGACAATAGCAAGAAAAGAAACTGTACCAAATTTATGGTACAACAATGTGAATGTCTTGATTCATTTCGTTTGAGCATCGACCAGGTAGAGTATCACATTTGCATTAGACAGATTTCCCAACAGCTTTAGGTAAGATCGCTCATTACAGCGGCCGATGCATGCGTGTATTTATGGTGTGCTGTAAACCTCTTATTGCATCTGACTTCTGGGACGCGATCGCTCTCGGGCCATTCACACCATGACTGTTATATTCCACCTTTAGTGCATGTGACAGCCCTTAAATATTATTTCCACGTCTTCCTCCTGCAACTAACAAATCCTGCATCTTCATTTTGTCCTCAGAGTTAAATCATTTTTTTTTTCATATCATTCTAATTGGTAGTCTGCCAGGGTTCCACTGGTGCTCAATTCTGTGGATCCTATCGCGCATCGTTTAATCAACTCGTTGAGGATGCGATGAATAACATTCATGTTATTAACATCTTACAAATATGAAGTGTTTCGATCCCGTGATTTCCAGGCAGGCAAACAGCAAAATACCTATATTACCATTTTCTCTCACTAGAAATTGGCCTGTCCTTGTAAGCGTGATGCCGTTTGAATTCGCGTGTTCGGAAGGAGTGGGGTTCGCTCTTGAAACTAATAAAGCTTCCCTTCTGCTTGTAGTCGGCTTCTTTATTGTAATATACTTACAAAAAAATTATGATGCTTCAGACTGTCCTCGAGCAGGCTAGATAATTTTAGTCACGGCGTTCTTTGACGAGACTGCCCTTGCTCATTTTGGATGAACGTAACCATCTTTGATTTTGATACAATCTAACCGGGGTACACGTAGGACAGCATCAGAAGCGGTGTATTAGTTTGGAACAACATTTTGTGAAGACAAGAAAGACGCGACCTCAGGGAACGCCAGCGGCAGTGTTTGCTATCCCATACTCTGGCAGCGAAGCTCAACTGCGCGGCTGCCTCGGCTATCCACTCCGTGCGAGCTACGGACCACCATTCCCGCGTGTTATGACCATATTACGATATGAATATTTTGTGACCTGTTTTCCCGTAACAAAATGACCACAATCCGTGCCGTGTCTGGGTGGGCTTGCATTTTTTTTGTATTTCCGCTTCACCCGCAATATGCCTCACGTAACGAGGTTACGATGGGGCCGGAGTCATCTCGCTCGCTCGTCCTCCGCGCGGCCATAGTTGGCACGCCAACAAGAAGCAGGATCCGTGGACGGCAAAGTGCTTCGTTATTGGTCGCGCCGCAACAATATTGCCGGGAACGAGAATAAGCGGGGAATCTTCAGGATATTGGAACCTTGTTCTAGCTTCCACTTTAAAACTACCACCGAGGTGAATTTATGAAAACGAAATCTGTGTGATTAAAATGAGTGAGTTATTATAAACTCAAATCTGCGTCCGCTGAAAGACTAACTGGTTACTTCTCCGTAGTTTCGACGGCACGAGTTCTCAATTCATGCAAAAACCACCACTCAGCTAGCCCACACGGAGTGAGTTAAATTGCGGTAGTTACAGCTTGCTCCCAGGAACGCTATTCAAGCGTGTTGCATGTAAGGCTGATCACAGTGTCAGCCATCTGTTTTGTTTCTTTCCAATAGAAGCAATTACTACCAGGGTAAGTCGGCTACGGACCAATAAGGTTTACCTCCTACGGTGGCTCAATTGGTTTCCGTTCGGCTGGTAAAAGCAAAGTTGCTGGTTCGAATCTCGGTCACTGTGGTCACCATTCAATTCAGACGAAATGCGAAGTGTCCTAGTGCTCTGCCACGTAAGCGCTTTTAAAAAAAACTTTGTGGTCGAAATTCTCCGGAAGCCCTCCACTACGGAACCTCTGAAACCCAACTGCAGCTTCAGCACTTTAAATATCTGATGCCTGAAAAATCAGTACAATTTTCATTCTTTATTTATAGTAGCTGGAAAGTATTTTTCCTATTAAGAGTAAGGTGTTTCGAACTGGGTAAAACGAGCGCCGTTCATTAGATGGCAGGGATCAACAAATTTTACAATGTCTGCTCTTCATCTAGTCTAGAAATAAACAGCCGCGGTGTATATAAACCAGCAGCCGTTGCATGTCCTAAAAATCAAGAAAAGCAATAGCTAAAAAGTAGCCTGAGCTACGTAGAAGTTAATAAGATGAAACTCAAAAAGAAGTTTGCTGCTTCTGCTCCATGCTCCAGAGTTAGCTCTCGGCTGCGATCCCTGTTGAAAGCTTTTGGTAGCGTTGGAATGAATAGAATATTCGCAACGCCGTGAGTTTTTCATGAGTACGCTCGATGAAATACTCAACGAGGCCCAAAGTTGTTCTTTCATCCAAGCCTATAATCCTCTCTGGCAGCGAAATGCTGTGATGATGTAGGAGACGTGTGCACCCACTCCCATGTAGAGTCAGGTAAAGGTAGATGCTCAAGAAAGAAGCAATCTGGAGACCTATCCCATCATAGCGTCGGGACGTCTCCACGCGAACACGCGCCGAATAACAACCCTTATATGGGGGAGCCACCTTAGATGTTCCGCGCGTCGACCAAGTGGCCGCCTACACAACCAGAGTTTGGTTTCGCTAACAGGGGTCGGGGGAAAAAAGGGCAGCAAAGCTATACGGAGGTCGTTCTCACGCGTTACCTTTAGCCCCATTCAAGCCGGTGGCAAGCCGGTGGCGTGCTTCGCCACCGGGCTCATTCCGACTGCCAAACCTCTCCGGAGTGCGGTGCAGCGCTTTGTTTCGGTACTTTGCGTAGCGCGATGGTTGAGGCGAGGCAGTCATGGACGGGGGATCATTGACCTACTGTTTTTCCACAGCCTATGTTTGTTACAATGCTAAGCTCAACGTCGCGCGGCGATTACGATGTTTGTATGTTTCGTAAGCTTCAGGCGAAATGTTAGTACGCTAGCGGTGCGGGAAAAAAATTTTCGCAATTCAGGAAGCTTTGTGCGGCCAAGATAAGCCTACAGTTGCCAGTTATTTCGGCTACAGTTTCAGCGGTAGGAATCTTCCTGGCGTGCTTAATTGCAGCGTGTAACCTTTCACTTTTTAGCCACATAAGGCAAAAATTTATTTTTTTTTGTTTCTTTTGATTCCTGTTTATATCGGGGAGGCCACTGCATACTCCCGATGACACGAAAGGCGCCGGTGTGACTCCGGCCGCGGTAGTCGCATTTTGATGGAGAAGAAACGCTAGAGGCCCGTGTACTGTGCAATTTCATTGCAGTTTAAAGATCTCCAGTTGGTTAAAACTATCCGGAGCTCTCGACTACGGCGTCCCTCATAGCCTGAGTCTCTTTGAAATGTTAAACCCTATAGATCAAACCAAACCACGCAGACAAAATTTTCTTACATTTGAACTCGTCCACTTCAATATTTTGTTTATGGCGCCCCTGCTGAAGACGTCTGCACGTGCGCCTTGCAAGGCGAATATGATTAGCGCGCGCTACGCATGTCACCTTGCCGCTGTCTGGCATGACGGGACGCCGTCAAGGCGTGCTCGCCCGCAGTAGTAGTTGAGTGGTTAGGGCGCCTGGCTATTGAGCAAGAGTTCCCGGTCTCGAACCCACCCGCGACGGCCGCGTTTCGATAGAGGCGAAATGCAAAAATCACCCGTGTGCTGTTCGATGTCAATGCACGTTAAAGATCCGCAGGTGGTCGAAATTATTCCAGGGTCCTCCACCGGGAGGCCGCTTTGACCCTTTATTCTCTCACACCCCCTTTTATCACTTTCCTTACATCACGGTTCTGGTGTCCACCGGATGTGAGACAGATCTTTCCTCAAAATCAATTTTGCCGTAAGGGAAGGGATATAGGAGGGAGTGAAAGAAGAAAGAGGTGCCGTAGTGGAGGGCTCTGTAATAATTTCGACCACCTGGGGATCTTTAACGTGCACTGGCATCGCACAGCACACGGGCGCCTTAGCGTTTTTCCTCCATAAAAACGCAGCCGCCGCGGCTGCGTTTTTTATGGAGGAAAAAACGCTAAGGCGCCCGTGTGCTGTGCGATGTCAGTGCACGTTAAAGATCCTCAGGTGGTCGAAATTATTCCGGAGCCCTCCACTACGGCACCTATTCTTCCTTTCTTCTTTCACTCCCTCCTTTATCCCTTCTCTTACGGCGCGGTTCAGGTGTCCAAAGATATATGAGACAGATACTGCGCCATTTCCTTTCCCCAAGAAAACCAATTATTATTATTATTATTTTCCCTTCGCTGCGATCCTTTTTCCACGCACTTTCTTTCCCAACGCGGCTAACGTGGCGTTGCCCGCATTTATTTCAGAGGGACCATTGCAGACTCAAATTTTGCCTTTAGCGCAGTGGGACGAAAACTGCTGAAAAGTCTTAGTAGGTGCTGGCGTATGTTTGCTGCGGTTATCCTAGCGACAATGTGCATAATTTATTCATAATTCATTCATAATTCATAATTCTAGGAGCCCGTGTACTGTGCGGTGAGAGTGCGCGTTAAAGAACCACAGTTGGTCGAACTTTCTGGAGCCCTTCACTACGGCATCCCTCATAGCCTCATAGTCGTTTTGGGACGTTATATCCCCATAAACCAAACCCTTGGTTTTCGATTGGTCGGCCTTTATTTTGAACACCGGTATATTATAAGTTTACTCTCCACTCAATTTTGTACACCCGAGAGAGACTTTGACAAGCTGCAGTTTTAATCCCGTGTGGTGACGTCACATGTCGGTTCTTGATTTGGGCATTTTTTTTTCATCATGCAGCCCTGCTTTAGTTATAAAATCCCACCTAATTCTCGACAGAGCAGTCGCTTTCTGATCAGAAAAGGTAGGTAATCTATATCTTATCAACAGTCAAAAATCGTTTCTCTTCGACAGATCCTACCTGCGACTCACCTCCCTGCGGTGACCATGAAAACTTAGCTGGAAAACAAAATGATCCAGTTGCTGCATGTCGGTTTCACACCAATTGCGAAGCGCGTGAGCATGCGCTGCTTTTCAGGCAGACATAAACCAATAGTGCAACAATAAGGCAGCAAGTCGCGAAAGAAAACGCCTTTCTTGAATTCTTTCTTTCCTTTTCTTTGTCATTATATTATTTGTTATTTGCGCTACAGCATATATGCATCGTTTTCACCACCTGCCTGTGCTTCTTGCTTCTCGGATCTCTAAGGAAAATATGCGCGCGCACATCAACGCAGCACGTGACCGTGTAAGACAGAAAGCGCCGTCTGCGTTTTGTTGCCGCCTCGGCGGCTTCCGTCAATTGGACACGTACGAATTGTGACGAAATACGGCGAGAATAGGCAATGCCTGCGCAGAAATTCACTAAAAAAAACAGCAAAGAGCACGGGAAATGGCAGCTAGAACAAGGAGATGGGTGTCGGCACACGAGCGTACGGAACTAGACCATTTGAGCCGGTCTTAAACGCGAAGCGGCACGAGCAACAACCTTTGGTTGCTCTTTCCAGGCTCTTGTCTTTATTTCATTTTCTATTTGGTGTAGATTTCACTGCTCTGAGCGAAAACCTCATTCGTTGCAGGTCGCAGCATCTTGCGGCGCATCTACATGTCTTAGTAATGCAAAGTGGTCTTAGGAATGCAAAAAGTAACAAAAATAGCAGATTCGTGAAGAAAACGCAAGAACAAGTTCTAAAACTCAGGTTGTCGCGTTACCGCTGGGTTGTTCTAGCGCTGTCACCGCATGACGTGGTCGCATAACAGCCTAACGAGATCTCCATGCAGCCCGAAGCGATTGAACTGGTACTGAACTGTCACGGCCGCAAGAACATGACATTTTTCGTGACGCTTATGCATCGTTCAGTCCTAGCTTCCTGATAGGCAGAGCTAAAATCTGCTTTGTACGCTGAGAGACAACGTCTGGCGAGGCGCCTCTGTGAACTCACGGGGTGTGAGATAGCGGAGCGCTCTCTTTCAAATCCTCTGGCTTTCGAACTTTGTTAGGTGTGTGTGTGCTTTGATTCATTAGCTCTTACTGAATAGACAGCTAGCTGGGGTATGGATGCAAAAGACACTGACCTTTTGTGTCCGAGAACGAATTTTAAAGTTTATGTTCGGCGCACTTTTATATTTCTTTCGGTTTAAACCGAAAACTCCAACCCCTACCAATGACGTATAGATGCTGTGAAAAACTTAAATTTTGCAGTAGCACGACGCATTGAAACATCTGCTAAGACACTCTTGAGTCGCATGAAATTGACTTCGGATAATTTCACAAACGTTGTGGGGTTCCATTTTCTCAGAACCAGGGGCCGTACCCAAAGTTTGTATCATAATAAAAAGCGTCATAATTTGCCGCAGCGGCCACGCCTGATTGGTCGAAACACCGGAAGCGGATGTCGGTTCTGTTGCGACTGTGAGCGGCGGCAGGATGTCACTGATTTGCAGTTGCCGCAGCGAAACGTCCGGCGGTGCTTTTACTCTTTGCCGAGAAATGGAACGCGACCAATGCGACAGAAGAAACATTCAGCCGTAAGTTTGGTGTCGCTTCGGATTCCACTGTAAAGGGGTAATATCAAAGCTTCTTTATTTACCCAAATGACTTCAACGAATATAAAAAATAGTTCAGACACTCTTTTCTGCGCCGTAAAGGCCGGTGCATAAAAGTGCACCGTAAGGTGTATTTCATATTTTCTTCTTTAAGTACACCGTAAAGAAATACTTAAGAAGAAAATATTTTGAAATAAGAAAATATTGTACGCAACTACGCATGGCTTTTCAGTGACAGGCGACGCCTACAGCCGTCGATCGCCGATGGTAAATTAAAGGCAGCTAGCCTTTTCACACAACATGGCGTTTTACATTTATCTTGAGGAAAAGAGATCGCAGAGGAAAATTTGTAACATGCACTTACTCGCTGCACAATGCCAGCTCCGTGCCGTGCTGAACCAAGACGCCGTGACGACTTGCAATCTCCAACATAGCTGAAGTGGGACGGTTGTGCAGACGGTAATATACGTTTTTCATTCCTTTTAAGCAGGCACCGCAAGAAGGGCGAAATGCCACTGTTAGGTTTTTAATTTTTCTGCAGCAAATAAATAAAAGGAATGAGCTAAAAAATATTCTTGGTGTTTATCTCTTCATATTTGCGTTGGGAGACTTCGACGACGAAGCTTTCATAGGTTCAACATGGTACGAAGCGCACGCATGCCCACGAACACCTGAAAATTACCTTCCAAGCTAACTCGCGAGCTGAGTGCAGAGCCACGCCACCGCGGTTATCGAGAACCGTAAGAAACGCGGGAAAACCGCGTCGGCGGAGTAGCACGTCGCTGGCGACTGATCATCCGTGCACATGAGCGGTTTCACGCTGCCAAAGCATTACACACGGTCATGATGCAGGATGCTTCAACAGCTAATAGAAAGTTCTAGAATAGAAAACACATGTCTGCGCGCAGTAAAGGCAAACATTCTTCGGGACATTATGGTTTATATTACGTCATTAAAAGAACGCAAACGAGGTAACTTCGATGACAGTAGCGCCATCCGGTTTGAATGAAGACAACAATTTCTGCAACAGACCGGTGCTCGTTAGGCATAGGATCTACCGAATCGTCCAACGAAATAAAAAGCAGACCAAATCTATCGTCCACATGTTTGTTATAGGCAAGACAAGACAAAGCAAATGACCCATACCCAGTTTATAGCCAGTTCACGGGCCGAGAAACGCAGTAACATCGACGAGTTCACTTCGAAGCGACAGGCTCTACTTCAGAGCGCGCCGCCAGTTGGCTGTCGAGCATATGCTGCGTACGCTATGTGTTAGACGCCACCGTCCGGTTTCTTCGATCCGTTTTGTTGCATACGAATCACCATATCCGCTTCCGGCGTTTCGACCAATCAGGTGTTTCCGCTGCGGCAGATTATAACGCTTTTTATTACGAGATGAACTGGGAATACAGACCCAGAGCTAAAAACAAGAGGACAAACAGAACCGCTCAGCGAGAGGAAAAATTATCGGAAAACGTTCTTCGACGAAAACTTGCTCATTTTTTCATTCAGTAATCTTGGTGCTTATTTCTATACCCCGCCCGACACAACAGGCTGAAACTTGGGCCACTCTGCTTGATTACGCAAAACTCGAGCTCGTCAGATTTGACTTCAGACATTGCCGTGAGCATACCATCCTTTTTTTCGTTGAAACACTCCTTTTAGCAACAACACTCGCCGTTTTTATCGTTGTGTCAAAAATATTATAACAAAAAATAGTCGAAAGACTTGATGACTCCTCGCTAAAGATGATTTAGAAAAGCAGCGCCGTACTTGGCGCATACATGGCGTATACTTGGCGGTGTTGTTCCAGAGACAGCGAGTCGATGACTAAATGGCGTTTTGCCTTAATTCCCAATAGAATGTCAGCAACAGTGGGACTGCTCTTCGAGTGTTATCTGCTTTCCTAAAAATCAAAACTACAAAATGGTACATTCTCCTTGGAAATATTTGTGACGTCCGGGCATGGCATGAAAGTCTCCGTTCTTTAACCACTCGGAAGCTTAATACTGCTCTTTCAATTATTTCGATCGGGCTCTGATATAATCAGATATCGCTGCTCGATGTAACCTGCCGGAAACCTTCAATTTAAATGTCAGTATTCTAGTTACAAACATTCCCTCCAAAAATTCTTTCGGTGAGGCATTCGCACATCCCGCGCATGGAGGTCAATCTTGAAAGGAATGTGAAAAATGCATTCACGGCTAAAATGTGGTCCACCGCTACTCGTAATGATTCGTGCCCTAGCCGGGAGACGATGACAGATGAACTGGGTAACCTCAGAAGACAATAAATATTTCTTCCGACGTTTTCTTTTATGAGGCGCTTCCGCGTTTGTTGAAATCTCTTCTTTGAGGGTCTTCTTTTTTTCTTTTACTTGTTCGAAGAATTCACTGGTGTTTAAGTACGGGTTTTCTCGGATAACTGGAGTAGCAGAATGTTTCTTTGCCTTCTTGAATGTGCCCTTCTTATGGCACTGTCGAACAAAAGCTGAAGCTAGGCTTCAATATTAACAATATGGGAAGTTCTTGAAATGGTGTCACAAAAATGAATTCCTGTTAGGAGCCTCACAGAACTGCAGCATTAGACACGACTGAGAAAACTGAGAAGGATGATCCACGGTATAGAGAGGGCAGGTAAACGTGATTCTTGGCAACACAAAATGAACAGAATAGGGGAAGGCTCAGGATACTTGCACCCTAAGGCTGCCCCCTCTCTTGTGCGGTTTGTGTTGTAAGAAATTATACGCGTAATTTATGCCAGGAAAGTATTCAGCTCCAAACAAATGAAGGAGTTACAGTTACGCCTACATCTACGACCAAACCCTATTTTTTGGTGACGACCATTTAATTTTCAGTGCTCGTTTCGAAAAGCGCGCTCTAAAAAAAATGCGAAATGGCAAAGTGGCAGCGCAAAAAAAAAAAGACTTTTGCTGCTTTTGCATTGTCTGTCAGCTCAACACTATTTATGGCGATAAAAAACATTGTTGTGCTGCCCTGAAGCTCTCGCAGAATCTCACACGGAGGAGATAAATCACCGGTTATAAAGGAATCAAATCAAAGAAAAGATAGCCTGGCTCAGTGAGACGATAAATTGTGCAATTGATTATATTTTTTTCGTATTCCCTACCCTGTCGGTGCAGCCATGAGGTGATCTGGTAAATCGGTGATTCATGGTATGTCTTGTAGGTAAGTCTGTGCATTTTATTTGAAATTATCTCCAAACTTGCCCACACGAAATGTGAATAATAGGCAGCACAGTACAGAAGCCTGTCGCAGAGCACTACTCATTCAAAACTGTGCAGGCATCGAACGGATTTTTACCTTAGATATGGGGATTTTCCGATAGCTTGAATGGCAATTTTTAAATGTAGCATGTCCATCGCTGCCGAATGCCACGCAAAGTATGATATCGTACGCGTTCTGAAATTTATTTTTTTCTATATTTACTCTGAGCGAACAAGGGAGAAAACACAGGTTCTAATTAGGAAAGTTGTATTCGAAATGCGACTGCCGCTTCCGGGAAAGAGAATGACATAAGGATTAGAGTATAGTCTGAAACACGGTTATTCCCTAAGAATCCGTCAATTACAGTGTAGTCAGCTGTGATTTTTATATTGAAATACTTCAAGAAGACTGTCAGGGCTGCGTGGGAAGCGGAATAGGAATTGGAATTTAGCAAAAACTGTTCAAATAAAATTTTCACTAACACATGTGTAATCTCATGTGTGCTCTTACGCTAATTATAGTTTAACGCTGGCACAAGTCTTCGAATTAAAATGTTTGTGTGTTTATGTAGGTGATTATTTGAACGTGCAGAGTAATTCCGAATATGCTGCTACTTAATTGGCTAAAGCAATCGGATTTGTTCGCAGAAATTTCAGCACTTTTCGTCTGTCTTGTTAAGAGTCCTGTACGTGCTTGGTCGGCCCGTGAATACGCGTGTGCAGTTTGGGATCTGCCTAGTGTACGCGACAACTCAAAAGCTCAAAAGGGAGCGGAACCTTTCCTTTCGTTTCAGATCTGGCATAGTGGGGCGCAGTACGCTCCGCCATGTGCGAAAGAAGTGCCGAATTGGGAATCGCTCCAAACGCGCCGAAAGCAATTGCGTGTGAAGAATTTGCGAGTCATTTATAATATATCAGTGGGTACTCAATCTGAAAAATATGCGAAATAACCTTCTTTAGAATTCGCCTCGTGTGGGCAATGAGTTTATGGTTCGCGAATTCGAAACTGAATTTGAATTGTCCAAGACTTCTTTCCTTCCAAACATAAGAATTGGAATCGAATACCGAGTTATGCTTTGTTTGGTGAATTAAATATTGCTTTTTCTTCAACGTTGTGAGAGGGTACGCATAAATTATTTTTTGCGGGCTCTCATGTGTCTTGTAGATTTTTATTCTTCCACGGGCAGAGGCAAAGATTGTCAGATTCCGGGTCTAACGCTCTAAAGCGACACTTGGGTTATAAGAGACAGTGCAGCACAGGGCATCAGATTAATTTCGACCACCTGGAGTCCTTTTACATGCACTGACGTCACTCAAAATACCAACGCCTTTCCGTTTTGCCTCCATGAAAACGCGAAAAATGAAAATGAAAATTACTTTTTGGGCAAGAAAATGGCCCAGTATCTTTCTCATATCTTGGCGGACACCTGAACCACGCCGTAAGGAAAGAATAAAGGAGGGAGTGAAAGAAGAAAGGAAGAAAGAGGTGCCGTAGTGGAGGGCTCTGGAATAATTTCGACCGTCTGGGGATATTTAACGCGACTCTGGAATTATTTCGACCACCTGGGGTTCTTTAACGTGCACTGACATCGCACAGCACATAGACGCCTTTGCGTTTCGCCTCCTCAAAACGCAGCCGCCGCGGTCGGGTTCGTACCCGGGTACTCCAGATCAGTGGTAGAGCGTGCTAACCACTGAGCCACCGTGGTGGGTGTCAATAAGTATTCTTGGTTGCACACGCCCGCCTTCTCTGACCCCACCTCCTCCTTTGGGTAATCTCTTTCGTACTGTGGGTTTTTGAATGATATAAGTTTAAAAACTTGCTTCTCTCAAAGAAAGTTCACAAAGCAGAAAGTGTCTTTGGGAAGGCGCGAAAAATGAGAAGTTAAGTAGAAAGAAAGTGCGCCTCGTTTACGACAAGCTCTATGTGGATGGCAAGGCTTATTGCTGGGAAGATGGCGCTAAAACACGAAAGGCTTACAGGGATGCTCGTAACCGCGGGAGTAAAAGCAGCCCACAGGGCAACGAGAACTCCCCATGATGAGCTCTTAAGTTTGAACCTTAACTCAAGAAGTATTTTCAACAAGACGTCACATATCGAAGCTGTACTGTTAGAACACGAACCGGATATCGTGATCGTCACTGAAGCTTGGTTAAATAAATCCATTCAGAGTGCTGAATTTCTTCCTCTGAATTACGCAGCGTACCGCAAGACCATGGATCTCAAGGAGGGGGAGTTGCCATTCTTTATAAAACTTGAATTGTTTGTACAGAAATTGCTTCCCCACCAAATTTAGAGTGTGCTGTGTATTCTATGAAAATCGGTGGTTTATTGATTGTAGTTGTTGCAATATATTGTCCTCCACGCACTACCAAGGAATACATGATTTTATTTAACGATTTCTTAACAGAAAAATTTGCTCACAGTAAATGCAAGATCTTAATGGCGGGGAATTTTAATCTACCATTTATTGACTGGATAAGCTTCAAAGAAGGTCAGAATGAGCAGGCAACTTATCGCGCTCTTCAAGATATTTCTTTCTCGCTAGATTTAACAGAAATTGTGAGCACACCCACGGGAACCTAAGAATCTGGAGAGTCGCTACTTGACCCGGTGTTCTTAAATAAGTCTGTTTCGCAGCTTAACTATCGGCATGAAGTTCAGAAGCAACTAAACTATCGGCATGAAGTTCAAAAGGAATCTCTGATCACAAGATGGTGATTGCGCACACATCCACCAAATACGATGCCTCTGAAAACAATGAAACCTTGACCGTACCGGACTTTTCTAAAGCTGATGATGTCGCAATATTACATACCTCATATTGGATTAGATCACTCGTTATATCTCTCTAGAATCGACATCTGTAAATGATGCGTGGGAGAGGTTTAAAACAGTAGCGTTTGACTCGATAAAGCGATTTGTTACCATGCACACTAAAAAAGTCAACAGAATAAACACATGAATTACACGAACAATTGTTCAAAAAGAGCGCCTCTTTATGCGTCTCAGGGCTAAAAAAACTGTCTCTATAACAGCGCGCAAGCATATTAAACTACTCTCTAAGAGTTGGAAATGTAAATTGTCCAAGCAAAGCATCTTGATATGAGTCAAACACTAAATGGTTTCATCCAAACGGTTCCGGGTAAGTTTTGGAGAATTGTTTAAAGGCAAAATCTGGCATTGAATTTTTGACAAGCAAACAGAGAGCTATAACGTAAAGGACTGAATTGCTTGCCTCGTAAATGAGTACTTTGAGTCAGTTTTTACTTTGGATGATGGCACTACGCCCCAAACGAATGTTCTTGATATACAACCTGTATCGGGGCCTAAAGTAAGTCAATCCGGCATTCTCAATCTACTTCTTAAACTGGACGAAAAAAGTCCCCAGGCTCTGATGAAAATCCTAGTGCTTTTTTAAAGCGACACGCAGAGTGGTGTTCTTTTTACCTCGTAGATGTTTTCACGGAATCCCTTGAATCTAGCCAAGTAATTATTGACTGGAAACGGGCTGAGGTTATACCAATTCATAATGTCCCAAAAATAATGTTACAGTTTAAAGACAAATTTTTCCCACCAGTACATATTGCAAAAGGCTGGAGCAGATTATTACCAACCATTTGATGAAATTTGTGGAGGAAAACGGCATTCTGGAAACCAATCAGCATGGCTTTCTACGAGGGTACTCAACATCCACAATTCTGACTGAGCTTACACATGAGATTGGTGAATGTATTGATGGAACAGCAGGCAAGGCAAATGAAATGAGGGGCTCGTTTGACAAACATATTAAGGAAACCAACAGTCACCGAAACGAAGGTGCGTAGGGGAATGTTTTTCTTTTTTTTTAAATATCTAGTGCCAATCAAATGCTTTTTTTAAAGAAAATTACTTATAAAGCAGCACAAAAAACAACCATGCCACCGGTGGGATCCGAACCCGCGACCTCCGAATATCGCGTCCGGTGCTCTTACCAACTGAGCTACGGCGACGGCTGTCTTCATGCCATAGGTAGCATAAAAGGGCTCTCGCACAGTTTCTGCCCTCGCCGTTAGATGACGTTTTACGTCACATTTGCGGTATTACAGGACGTGCCACGTCCACCGCTATGGACGAGGGTGGCGTTGGTGAACACTCTCAAGGTTCGCTTATACGTAAAACATAAATACCCACGAAAGCAGCAGATTGGACAGCCGTCGCCGTAGCTCATTTGGTAAGAGCACCGGACGCGATATTCGGAGGTCGTGGGTTCGGATCCCACCTGTGGCATGGTTGTTTTTTCTCCTGCTTTATAAGCAATTTTCTTTTAAAAAAGAAATTGATCGATTGATTGGCACTAAAAATTTAAAAGAAAGAAAAACATCCCCCTATGCTCCTTCGTTTCGGTGACTGTTGGTTTCTTTAATATATATATATATATATATATATATATATATATATATATATATATATATATATATATATATATATATATATATATATATATATATATATATATATATATATATATATATATATATATATATATACATATATATATATATATATATATATATATATATATATATATATATATCAGTGATATGAGCACAGGTTTTTCCCCACAAGTTGTGATGAAACATTATGCAGATGACGCCATTGGGTATTCAAAAATATATTCCTCTTCTGACCAGCACGAACTTAGATACCATTGGAGAAAATTGGTTTGTGGTGTGGCGAGTGGCAAATGGAACTGATGCATATAAAACATTTTTTATGTTCATGACACGCAAAAAAGACCCCTTAATCTTTCCTTACAGTATCAATGGTGCAGCATGACCTCAAGTAACCGATGTCAAATACTTAGGAATTCATCTTAAACAAGACCTAAACTGGACAACGCACGTTGAAAACGTTTGCAATAAGGCCATGCGGAAGCTCTGGTTATTGCGACGAAATCTTCATGATGCCAATGCACAGGCAAAACTAATAGCGTACAAGGTGACTGTGCTTCAAGTGCTTACTGATGCTAGTCACGTTTGGGAGCCGTTCACTCCACAAAAAATTTCGAAATGTGGACTGGTACAAAGCAAAGCTCTAAGAATTACTTCGACTAGTACTCTAGAGCCTAATCAGTGTCCGAACTTAGAATCAGGGCCGGGCTGATAACTGTTAAGCAGAGAATGCAGTTAAAGCGGCTCATATTCTCTTTTCATGTGCTAAGCGGTGACTATAAGGTCAATATGAACCTATAAATTATACCACTGAGTACTTCTGGTAGCAGAACAAAACATTCCAAACATATCACTCCGATGGATTTCAGATCTGATTCTTTCAAATACTCTTTTCTGGTTTGCACTATTGACGAATGGACTAAATTATCAAAAGAGGCTGTTCAATGTTCGGATTTAGTAGCTTTTGAAAACGCCGTAACGAAATATTTCTGACTGTCTTGAACTGGTATGCTTGCGACTCATATTGCATGTCATTTTGTTTTAATGCTTCCTGCAATTTATTCTGTGCTGTTTGTGCCTGCTCGGGACACTGTATTGTTTAAAATTGCTTGAAGTATTAGTCGTATTCCTTCTGAGGCAGCGATCTGTTGATGTATTGTATGTTGCTTTTGATTATTTATTTCCGCTACATTTGTGGCTTTCGTTTGCGAATGGTTTGAAGAAAACCAATTTTGACCAGTTTCTGTCATATTGTGCTTTTTACTCTAAAGGCTATATACTGAGCAGCCGCATGTTTGATTGTACAGTGTAGCTTTCTATTGTGCTTTATATTGTTCAACATTGGCAACTTCTTTCTTGATACAAGGTGACAATATGAATACATAAAATAAACATAAAATATTCAACCAAAAATTGAAAACAAAAATGTTTTCCATCATGCAGTGAAACTCAGGTAAGATGTCAAAACTGTTTACGCCTGAAAACTGGTGGGCGAGGGGTGCTGCCCAATTCTCGGCAAGGAATGCGCAGCCACCACTATTTCAAGCAAAAAAGAACACAAGAGCGGAGCTACCTTGCACCAGTGTTCAACGGCTTTTATCACGAAGAGCCAATCTGCGCCTACATAGTTATTTTTCTTTGTCGCAGAGACCTAAGAATCTTTAAGTAAATGGAGCACGCTTATAGAGCCTCTCTTCTTCCTTATCAACACTCCTCAGAAGAGAGTAGGTTTAGGGACTTGTTTACGGAACATCCGTTGCGCAGCGGCACGCACGTAATTGCGTTGGCGCCGAACGCTCGACAGCCTACGCGTCTTTCCTTTTGTGTACGATGGATCGCATTGTCCTGTGCAGCGCAAACTCGAGCCTCTACCTCTTCTAGATTGCTTGTTTAACGGATCGCTGGACCTGAGGATAGAATGATTTCTGCAGGGTTAACCGTGTACTCCGCCTACACGTGGCACACTCTTTCTTCTACCCTTCGCTTACCTGAGTAAAGGCCGTGAGGTAAGCCTGAAATTCAACTCCACGCCTTCTTTTGGTCAAAGGAAGTGCGCCAAGCAAGCTTGAAAAAGCGCGGCACTTGAAAAAGAGGCTTGGTGCTTAAGGGCGCCTGGGCATTCACCAGGAACATTGATGTTGTTCGAGCGACCGAGCCTCCATTATCTGTTTCGAGGTACCCTGATTTTATTTTGTCCCCACCAAGAAGATTATGTGCTAACACGCAGGGCTGCTTGAATGCGCTGTTACTTTGTCCTAAGTGGCAATATCACAAATCACGAGACATCATTTCTTGGTTGTTGTCGCAGTATATATGCGTGCGGAAATGGTTACCGTGCCGTTCTAATCAGCACAAGGAGCTAAGAATGCCGCCTATCAGCAATTGCGTAGTGCGATAGCTGCGTAATGGAGGTTTTATATTATTTTATCTGTCGTAGCAGTAGCCGTAGCATGTTTGTTGTGAATGAAAAACTACTATGGTTGACGCATTTCACGTTACCTAAGGAACCAACTAAATACTGCTATTGCCCAAGAATACATTGATAATGCCGGTGGAGCCAGGAGTTTTCTTAGATTTGATGATGTCAGTTATTTCCAAGACACTACAATGTGCGACTGTCGCAGTAAGACGTCATGTCTTCAGAACGGATTGTACCTGAGCTTATTAATGCGAAAGCATTACAAGTCCCATCGTGACAAAAGGGGTGACGTAGAATTAGTTTGACGTCAACAAGCTGCCGTATGACGCACACAGCAAGCCGAGTACTGCCACTTCAGACAACCCTATACGTGTAATATCTCTTTATATACTTGCCACTTACCGAACTCCATACGGCGCAAGTTTCCCGGACATTGTCACGAAAACTGACGCAAGCGTTTGTCGTCCAGCGTTTCGGGTGATCTCTTAGGATTTCTCGTTGCTTGTAGCTTCCATGTGCTACAGAAGTTTATTGCTAGCTTCCGACAGAGATTCGATTGCACGAAATATGCTTCTTCAATAGTCTGCCATCTCAGACTTTCATATTAAAACTGTGATGCAACCGTTCTCGGTACAGCGTTCCGGGTGGCGTCATAAGTGCGTGTGTGCGTGGGTGGTTGTCATTGCACCCAGGGACAATAATGCTTTCGCATTCCCACACGCATCAAGTCTTAAGTGACACTGTCTAATTTTTTATTCCTCGCCATTCTGACAACTTTCAACGAATGACTCAAGGCTGTAGCGAGGTCATCGTGGTAATGACGTCACTGCGCCTCTGCTGCAGAGCCGCTCGAGTCTACTGGCGCCCGAATAGAACAGAAGCGTTCTCTGCCGCTGATCGGCTGGACACAAACCTCCAACTATGGTGGATAGAGATCAACGTAAGTACGGCCACATAATTCTCACATAAATGGTGCACATGTGATGCTAAATGTGCGCACTTTGGCGTGAGGGCGGCGATCGGTTCGCCAAAACAGTTGATATTTCTTACAAGGAACTGAGAAATGCCACAGAGTTCCTGTGCTCACACTTTGTTGCACTCTCGAGATTATAGTTGCGAGTTCTTGCATTCCTACTAGCGGAACATGCGGAAAATAATCTCTGAGGGAGTCTCAGTTGTAGTAGTGTAAGAACGGCGTCAGGAATATGTGTTCGGAAGTAGATAGACGTAACTAATTTTTGCCTGAGCAGTGCCGCCTACAGCGCGTCTATCGCCAAACCATTATTACTTGGTCTCCTGTAACACTCTCATGGCTGAGCCACAGCGTAGTCAGCGTGCTAGATAATGGGGGTGGGCGGGCTTCAATTGGAAATTTCTGCCACATCTCTGATTTAAAAAAATTTGCTTTCATACATAATAAAAACTAAACATTTTGTCAGAATTGCCTATCTTATCGGTTTTTGATAACTTCCAAAAAACAGCGAGACATCTCCAAACGAAAGATTTTTTATTTGGAAATCTGACGTTTAGAAGCCCGCTCGGTTCCTTCTTCCCGGGTGTATAGGAACCGTTTTGTTTACGGCTTTAACTAAACGATGGGGAGGAAAGAAAGCGTGTGATGCTGGGAAGAGTGCGGAAGGTTTGGGGCAGGGGAAAAAATTAGCAGTGGCTTAGCTCGGCTATACCAGGATATACATAGCGGGACCTACGCTGCGCCGCTGAGCAGCAATGTCGCTCTCCTTCTCAATGGCTATACCACACTGGCAAACGCCCCGCCATATGTATACCCCCAATGATACCTCTGTGCATGCGCAAAAATGAGAGGCGCTATCAAGCGGCTCCGGTACAGCGTCATACTTGGGTACTGCGCAACTAAGGCGCACAGCTGGGCACGCGTCGGCGGCAGTGCGTCTGCCGCGGCTATGACGGCACTCCTCTGGAATACGCAGGCCGGCGAGGCGCGCGCGGTGGCGGCGGAGCGCCAGCTGTGCGCCGTGTGACATCACTGCTCCTCGCGCATGCGCAGCACGTCTCTCCAGGAGCCACGCGAAACTGCTCAACCTCGGCCAGTGTAGCTCACGCTACAAAGAGCGTTGTCTTCTCGTTTACGGCTGTGAGTCACAGCGTCGGGCTCTGCGTGACTGGCTCCGCTTGCGCATTTTCTTTCTCTTAGACCTGCGTTGGAAAGTCAATGCACAAACACAGACGAAAGGTTGCCTCATGGGCGGCTGGTATTGCTTGGAGTGCTTGGAGTACGCCAAGAGTCGAGTAGCAGTGTTTTGGTAAACAGTTTCTGTTCCGAGGACGATGGTTTCTTCGAAGTTCATTTTAAGGTCTGCGTCTTTGGAATGCTCCGCTATTGGGTTGTGTTCTCTTCAGAACATCGTCGTTCTTGTGTTCATTCATTGATTACCTCTCTGGTTGTAGCCTCTCTCACATTGCGGTTCTAAATAGCATGAATTAAGAGACAATGCAACAAGTTGTACTGTTCCATGAACAGAGTAGCAAAATTGTTGAACTCCGCCAGAGATGGAAACTGTGCACGTGAAAGCAAAGCTCAGAATACGTGACCTTTGATTATTTTCGCGTGAACCAGCTTGCTCTCAGCTTGGTGCAGGGTTACAAGTTTCCTTGCAATAGGTCAAGTTGGACGTAAACGCATCGAAATGGAATGGAGCGTATGGTTTGCTCACGCAGATGGTTTGGTCCTATTTTTCGATCGATAACAGTAGCTGTCAACTGTCCAATGGCAAAGGGTAAAACGTGGTTTCCTATCACTTACATCACTCCTCGAAAGTGCTGCGAGTGGGCTCTATGCCGTCGCTGACTGTATGCGCTTTAAAACTGGACGTGGAAAAGGCGTCACGCCTCCTGGCACTTATATTTAGGCATGGTTTTTCTGCTGAGGACGCTTTATCATAGAGGGCAGGCCGCGTACCAGCGTCGATCTGG
This sequence comes from Amblyomma americanum, assembly GCA_030143305.2. NCBI lineage: Eukaryota > Metazoa > Arthropoda > Arachnida > Ixodida > Ixodidae > Amblyomma > Amblyomma americanum. The sequence continues at coordinate 357,477 of JARKHS020026822.1, forward strand.
GTCAGACCATGGACTTGGTGGAAGGCGGGGCGAGCAACGTGTGCCGGTAGGCTGCCATTATAAACGAAGCTGTCGCGCATTGCTGGGGCATATATCGCGTGTTCAGATTCATAGGCCTTGTTGTGCCACATTAGCCATGCTTCGTATAGTTTTCTAATATCGCAAGATTGCTATCGTAACTAAAGCTTCATCACAACATATGTAGTGAACAATAGATCCCTGGAAAACGATAGCACTTGGTATGTAATTTTTTGGTGAGCGGCAGCTTATCATTAGATTCTTACCTACTCATAGATCATTCTGCAAAAGGATTTTATTAAAATAATATGCGTCTGTGTTATCTCCTCCAAGCTTATCAGTATTGCGTAGATCTTACGACATTTTTGATCACAGTTATGGGGCGATTACATTTTTTTCTCCTCTTCGAGCCCTCAAAAGAGGCCACTTTATTGTTTAAAGCAAAGAAAAATAGCATGGTTTTTTGAACAGGCGTCAGTATGTTGAACACGACATACCTGCATTGAATAAATAGGTACAAAGGTGCACTGCGCACACGAAATTCATTCTAGTAAAAAAAAGGGTGCTAAAAATTTGCGTGCAGTATTTTTCCAGGGATGCAATTTGATGAGGAAAAAACGAATGAGCAAATGAAACAAGAAAAAATGCAAGAATTGGTCAAATAAAGCTGCGACAACAAATGACGTATGGTGTAATGCCTGCTTAAGTTACAAGCGATTAGTTATAAGTTAATATATTTTGATAGCATTCCTCACAAGCTGTCTGTACAATTCTGGCAGCGGCAGTGAACCAGACTCTGCTATTCCTGTTTTCTATATATTCCATAAAATTTCCCTCTTGCATTGATTACACCCCAAAATATTGACCTAACAAATTCATCTTTGGCATGCGGCTGGTCAATTTCTGCTTCAGGCGTTGCACTCCTCTGCTTAAACTGTTCTTTGTGCAAACGAGGTTGCAGTCATGCTTTTTTAAAAAACCTTGATGAGACTTGTCAATGCTTAATAACAAAATTGTATGATTAACCTTCATAGGAGTTAAAATTGAATGAAAGCCAAATGCATTGGCTAAACGGATACTGCTGCGTGCATATTAAACACAAAAGTCACATATTATTAGTTCTATTTGCTGGTCTGTCTGATCTATTCTGTACTAAAGCATACAATCTGCTTGAGCTTCAAAAACCGCGTCGGAAACAGTTTTTTCTGACAAGATTCACTGAACGGAACACATTATTGGCATTGGTTATGAATTCTATCGTATTAAAGCATAAACGTGACGACCTTGCATTCCTAGGAAAGCGAATAACGGTAAGAAACATGACCTTTCTCATTTTTATGCGAAAGCAACTCTATCAGTGGTATTCTAGAACTTAAGCGTACATAAGCCATGCACTTTAACCTTTACTTAGTTTAAATCTTCCAAGTATGCGTTCAGGCAAACTTTGTACTTTCTGGCATTGTGTGTCGGAAACGTTTCCATATGTTTGATTGCCATATTTCATAGGAAATATATTATCAACTGTGACACTAAACGAATTTGTTTCTCCCGCGTTGCACACTGTGCGGAGTTTGGTTAAGATTAAGCTAAGATTGAGTAAAGATTATGATTAGTAGATTCTCTACCAAACTGCATAAAAAATTATGATCTAAAGGAGCATCTTTCTAAATACTGACATGTTCCGCATTCTGTTCTTGGACATAGTGTCAGACATCCTGGCGCACTTCACCAATATAGCGTTTTTTTAAACGTACTTATATCTGATAGAACTATCACAAACTCGATATGGAGCGTTTAAATCTTACTGAGCTATCCATAGAGTAGGTAACATATAGACTAAATTATTAAAAAATTTAATGTTTAAAAACATTTTGCTTAAAGCCACCGAGTCCCTTCTTTGGTCGCAGTTCTTGTGTTGCGAATAGGAAACGCCATTTTTTGGGGGTTGTTAAGTGCTGTTTTTATTTTTGTGCGCGTGAATGGTCAATTAACTCCCATGAGGCGCTTCATATGCGGACAACGACGTAATAAATCACATCCATAGCTCTGCATAAGACGGGCTTTAGTCTAGACTTTCGCTTACTATCTCCAAAAGAGGGAGGAGGTAGAAGAGGCACCGGCAGCCGTGAAACGAAAAAGAATGCTTGTGAATTTCCGAAATTGAAGAAGCCAGTGGCATACCAGGAAAAATTTTAAGCTTCCCGTCATTGGTACATGCTAGCGCGAACGTTATTTTAGTAAATGTTGCTTCTTTATTGGGCTTATATCGCCAAATAGAATTGCCGCTGATAATTCATGTTCATCCTCTGCACTTCGAGTGTCTAGACAGGCGCTCACTCACACTTTGGCTTGCTGTTCGTTTTCGAAGTAACGCTGCTTAAACTGAACAAACTGATAGAAAGGTTTGAACTTTTGCGCACGCTTTTATACTGAGGACTTCTGTTGCCTGATCTCTTGTTACCTTATATTGCTGTTCGGGGAAACGGACTTAGGTTTCAACGCAACAGAACGTAAATGTAGACAGAGAGAGGGGAGAAAAAGAAGGCTATTTTATATTTGTTTATTTTTTGCTCCCCACACTTTTTGTCCGACAGCTGCGCCACTGCTTTTTTTTTCGCTCATCTGTTCTCAACAGGAGTTTTTAGCCGCAAGTTCTTGAAAGAAAACACGCCTGTTCTTTCTCTGTTGTAAAGGACCAAGTATCGGGTTCCCTCAGTCTCTCTCGCAGCTCCCTGTTTTGAAATCTACTGTGCTCGTTGAAGGTTTGCGGGTTCTCCGGAACCTCTACTGCAGCGTCCAGCTATTGCGCTTTTGCTGGTGAGTGTAGTTAAAACAGGACAAAACCGTAACTGGTAGCTCTAACCCTATAATGCTAGGTCTTTTTGCATTCTCTTTTTTTATTTACTAATGAGGTCACAAGTAGTCCTAGCGGCGCGGTGATGTTGCAAAACTGCCTCCTCTGCGCGATTTTTCATGGTTGCTGGCACGTGTGCGAACTTGAGGGAATGCGTTTTCTTTTTTGACAAATTATACGGGTTTCTGTATTTTATCTATACATAAAAAGTCCTCGAAATAGATCTCCAGCTGCTTCAGTTTCTTTCTTCGTCAATTTTGTCATTTTTTGGGGTTTTAACAGAGACTTGTGTTTATTTTTGTCACCAAAATAATATCCGACCCACTAAACTGCAGTGCTTTTTTATTTTTTCCTCTGAAAATGTACGCGTTAACACTCTGTCCTTCCACTCGTTTTTAAAGTTATTTAGCACTCCCGGAGCTTTCGTTCTATTGCATGTAAGGACGAAACGTTCCGCCGTCAAGCGGTCACAAAAAGTGAGAATTAACAGAGGCAGCAAGGCACACCACCGTTCAAGGTGCTGGCCAAAAGGGTTCATTCAAAACATTGCGCACATTCTCGTTCATTCACTCTCGTCTGAATAATATTCTCATTGACTGGCAGACGGAGCTGAAAGTATTCTTTTACGAGGCGCTACGTCAACACCGATATTCCGCTGCTTGGAAAGCAAAGTACTTGAAGGTATTTCTTTACACACGGTAAGAATCCCGGTTGCTAATAGTGTTGGCACAGATAACTATCGTAACGTTCTAACCACGCCTTCACAAGTAGCTGCCGTCGCTGAATCGTGCTGGCTCTAAAAATTAGAAGATCAAATAGTGCCTCACTGCTACCGTCACTTTCGCATTAGAAGCGCAGCTTCTCGAATTCGATTATGTTAAAGTTGTCAGCGATGCCTGTACTGAAAGTGAAATACTTCTGTATATCTTTACTTCTGATAATAAATTACAGCCAGACCACGTTGAACTAATTTTTCGGTGATCACACAAAACAAAGGGAACAAGAGAGGAAGGGGAGAGCATCAAGACTAGCCAACCTTTTTCTACTACGTTTCTTCGTCCCTCGAAACGTTGCTAAAGCTCCCCAAGGCTGTCTTCTCGTTCACTTTATTTTGCACTAGCAAGAAACCCGTCTTCCTCCCTATTCTCTTCCATGTACTGCAATTTTTCTACGGTGATGCTCGTAGTTTATAGCCCGTAAACTTTATCACATCAGGCACAATTTTTTTGGCAAATGTAAATGCTCAGGCGTTTTTTGTTCTGAAATTTTTCTAAAGACTTTCGATTTCCCCGGTCGTTCCGCCCGCCTAATCTGCTGTCATCAAACGTCACCGCATACCTTTATTTTAACATCTGGTACCACGACAAATGCAATTTCAATAGCTCTGTACATGCAGAAATTTGTTCCTGCTCTGAAATGTGACCATAAACGTCTCGAGTCAGGGAATTGAGAATGTCATGACCTTTGTCCGAACAACTTGCGCTGGGGCCTTAGATTTTAGAGTTACTTATCATTTTCTTTATTTCTTTTCTGTTTTTTCTCTCGTTGAAGTAGTCCGCCACGGCTTTTATCACTTGGAAGCGGCGGCTAACGAGACAGGAAGAAAACAGCATAAAACGAAACTTTACAAAGTAAACCCCCTTCGCAGTTAAGAGTTCTTCTGGCTTTATTATGCCACCGAACACATGTATAGCGCTAGGAACCAGAGATGGTAACCCGACTGGCATTCACCGTCTTACTCTACAAATTCCCCAGAATAGCAAAAAAAGCACTTTCAGTATGCGTGCCTCTCTAACATGACATACAAATCAAACCACATGTGCACTCGCCGACAGTGCTATTCGGACTACAGTGGAACCAGAGCTTGCCTGAAGGCCACGAACTTATACTGAAACACCAGCACGATCCTTCTACAGCGTCAAGCACTCGTAGCTTGAGAGAAAATAGGTGCTTTGCATAGCCTTGCCGAGCGCATTGTTCCGAACCTGTTGTCTGGGCTGGCAGTTCTTCGAAGTGCGCAAGGTTCCTACATTTCCAATATGAGATTGCATTTGGGGCAAAGTACGCACGCCTGACGAGATTTTTTGTCGCTCATGCATGATGCATTAACGGCGAGTCTCGCCTTCGAGTATGAGCAGCGCCAAATTACAACGCAATTTTCACCACATTCACGAAAGCTATTGTTTGCTGGTGGTAGAGGCCTATACAAGGCAGACTTTTTATGAAAAATGACACGCTTTGCTTGCCTTTCTTTCTTGTCTACACTTGTTTTCAGCTTCCACAATTCGAGGCATTCCAAGAAATGTGTTATTAGTGTAAACAGGTACTGGCCCTTGTTTTTTTGGTGGCAATGCTTCAATTTGCGCATTCATTGACTTGCTGACTTGTAACGTACGAGATTTTTCTGCAAATAATATTAACCCTCTTGTATAAAACTCTTAACGGGTTGCCTTTTTGTTAAGATTACTTCTTTTTACAAACTGAATGCTTCCAAGAACTGGGTGTGAGTAATTTCTTTTTTTATTGAAATAAAAATTTGCTATTCTTCTTGAAAGTCATCTGTTCGTTGTCTGTTCCTCTCTTGGGCGCCAAAAAAATTCAGACGAAAAGAAGTATGAGAGTATTTATTTGAGGTATTGAAGCTCTGCATGCCGAGACTGAATAACAAGAGAGAGCATTAGCTTCTGCACATAAACAGGTGTGATGTTCGGTTCGCGACAGATATTTCTTGTGTTCAGTGCGTCTTAGATATGCCCCCATGTCTTTCTTGAAGGCTTATTTGACCAATAATAATTGAAACTTTTTGATTAACAAACAACGCTAGTGAAGAAGCGCTTTGAAACACCATGCACAATAAAGGTAAGCTAAAGACATAAATGCCTTCCTTATTGTAATAATCTATTGAAGATATAACATTCTCTAAGAAAATTACAATATTGTAAGTATATATTGAATGAAGAGCAAAAGTTAATTTGAAACGCCATATTTTTCAATGTCATGAACCGCAAAACTGTCAGCTCTTTGCACGTGGTGGATATCCTTTTTTTGTTATCTTTTCTAAACAATTCATTCTACGTAAAATATTCGGAGTACTTTTAAATGATTAACAAGTGTCTTATAGATGTGGCGTATCTTCGAACGTGCATTTGTACGCTCATATGTTTTGTCGATACACTTGAGGGCACACACAAAGAGCGCTCAAAGGAGGGCTCTTTAGCGAGCGCTGACGTCGAACATCACATGGGCACTTTTGCATTTCGCCTCCATCAAACCGCAGCCGCCGTGGCCGAGATCGAACCCACGGCCTCTCGAGCAGCGCCGAGAGGCCAAGTAAACTGAGCAACCGCGGGTGGTTTACTCTCGATGTAATTTCCTCTATGCGCTATACGCAGTGGAGTTTAACCTATTTCAATTGGCGGTTAGAGCAACTCTTTGTATTAAGACTCCTATCACCACAGCTGCCTCTACTGCACGGTCGACTTGCTATGTAGCATAAGAAAAAACTCGCATCCTCCCTCTCTGCAGGACAGCGGATGTTATTTCCCAGATAGAGTCAATGTAGTCTTTTTAATGGGTTGATTTCTCTTCTCATGCCCTTCATTTTCTTATTATTAGGCACTCCTTCACTGCGTTGTCGTACGATCTCATTTACTTCATTTCACATGTATCACTTATTTTAACTTTTCATACACATTTCAAAGCTCATAAAACATTTTCTGGCGTCGTATTCTTGCTACCGGCATTTATCTCTCGTTTACTGACAATCATTCAATTCGCATCTCAAGCCTCATGGGTAAGCATCAAGAAATTAAGTGACTGCACTCGTATCTTGTACGTGGTTAGTTTTTAATGGTGACTGCCGGGTAACTGTGCTCTCGAAACAGGGTCGCAATGTCTTTGTTGCGAGTGCTGTGCCCTTGACAAAGCACGCACCATGAACATAAACGCGTGCTATTTGTACAATTTAAAAATCCTACTGGTCGATCCTGGAGAGCGACCGCAGATGGTCTGCCTGGAAATGAGCAGTGTTGAGGTAATATATAGTGAAACTGGCATCATTCTGCGGCATCTACCTTCATGCTACGACGACAGCCTTCATTCTACGAGGACAAAAGTAGAACACAAAAGACAGGACAAGGTCCTGTCATTTGTGCTTTACTTTGGTCCTCGTTCATTGCGCCCTTTTCCTTACATCTTCAAGCATGAACCAACAAGCCCAAGCAAGAGCTTTACTTGAGCACATTGCTTCTGCACTGGGCGCTGTCTTCACAGAAGTTTCTGTACCTATCCTTGCATTTTGTGTGTTAACCTGATCGCCATCTCAACCTGCCAGTCTCGAGAGGTGTCGTAATGCGCTAGAAGAAAATTGGTGCCGTTGGAAGTGCAGTTTATCTTATGCGTTTTGAAGCTATCTTCAGGATATGTCAGGCGCGTACACAAAATACTCAAATCAGACAGCGGTGGTCCAGTTACTTGTGTTCTACTTTTGTCCTCGTCCGTCGCGCCAATTTCATCGCTCCAATTTGTTTCCCTGTTTCAAATGTTGCTACTCTGTTGCTTTTCAAGTGTCGCACATTTCGCATTTTGCATCACCAATACATTTTCTAACTTCGCTCGTGCGACATTTGCAGTTCATTGATTTTAAAGAGTTTTCTCAAGAGCATAAACAAAAGGTTTCGCAGGTTCTTCAGATAAATTTGCATCGGGAGATCATAGGAGATTCAAATTTGTTTGTATTTTTAGGTATGAAAGCTTTCGGCTATGGCATACTTAACAGGTACCCTGTCTCGCGGTAATGTGGTCATGTTAGCCGCTGTGATTAAAACGGCGAAACTCATCGTTTTTCAAATGCATATTCAAATCTTTCTCATGTACAGATGGAGAGAGTCGAGGGGAAAAAGCCAGTAAGATGTGGCTTGACGTGCCCCTCGGGCCCAGCACACAGGGCAGCAGGCAACATGAAGAGCAACCTATGAAATAAAGATAGAGGATGAAACAGCAATAATAACAAACAAAGAAACAGAAAGAAAATGTCGCTAACAAAGCGCGTATGAGGTTACTACAAGAACTTCATTTCATGAAAGAATACAAAAGAAGCAGTGAAATGCGCATGTTAAAATCTAAAATGGAGCGCATACACTCTGTACATCTTTGCGGCATACTCGGGGTACGTCAATATTTGCAGCTTAAAACTTACTTTAAAAACGGGGTAACGTGTTTGCTAGGCTATGTGTACCATACATTGTGCGGCACGTTGGAACGTGCCACAATTCGCTGTGTCTGTGTGGTTGAGTTTGTATTTTTAGCAAAAGCTGCGATATCTTGCTCATGTGATTTTTATTTTGTTTGATTTCTTTTTCGTATCTTTCAGCCAGCCCAACACGGTACATTTCAAATATTTTTAGAGCACTGAGTTCGTGGAATTGATCACATGTATGTACTTCATAAATGACGTTGAGTACGGCACGCAGAGCCTGCTTCTGTGAAATATATATTTTATTTTTATTTGCAACTGTAGTTGTTCTCCAACCTAGGTGAGCATAGTTCACGCGGGACATAAATAGGGGGTTATACAGGAGAAGCTTAAGTTTGTATGAAAGCTTGTGGCGATGCCTGTCGATGATACCCGTGAAACGAGAAAGTTGACTAATGACAGCGTCAACATGATTGTCCCAACTCAGCTGACTATTCACTATTCAAAATTAACCCTAATATCTTATTATTTTCTACAACCTAAATCTTTTCCAAACCTAGCGTAAGATCGCATGGTGTCGTAACGCATTTATTTTTTGGCCTTAAAATAATAGCTATGGTCTTATTTGCATTAATTTTAAACTGATTTTTAAGGGACCATTGGCGTTGTGTCCTCAATGATCTATTTGCCTGGTTTATGCCTTCTTCACCGGTGGCTGACGAGAAAATAGGTGAGATATCATCTGCACACATAACACATTTCACATCAGGGCATTCATTAATAATTAGATTAATTTTAAATTAAAAAGTAGAGGCCCAAGAATGCGGCCTTGAGGCACGCCCGCGGTTTGGGTTGAAAAAGGCATTCAACCAGTTGCAAATTTTTTCAAATATTACCGCAGAGATCGGCTATCAGGAGGGCGTAAGCTCTGCTCGTCCTCGTGATTTAGGAACCGGTGAACGAGGAAACCTTCCCAGCACGAGTACAAGGCCGACGCGATAAAAGACCTACCGTTACTATGAATTCTTGTTAAAATGCGCACAACAAACATGGCAGAAACATTGCAAGTGAACAGAGCAAGTGAACACATTGAACCAAAGAAAAATGACTCTAGCTGTCCGTAGAGCAAGAAAAATATAAGTGAAACACTCTGTGATGCTAGTTGGCTCATTGGGTGGAAAGCTCAGACAGCGCGAGTACAACGATTAGGACGACGTAAATAGAGAGGGATCAAGAAAGAAAGGAAATCTGCGCAGAAATAAAAAGCGAAGGTCTTGCCCTTGCAAACGAAATAGTGGGAGACGCAGACACTAGATTCAGTGCAAGTACTTTAGAGTTGTGCTTTTCATCTGAAGCCCTTTCACGGCTCCCGTCAGTCTATTTCCAGCGTTTTCAATATCATGCCAGCTCAAGTGAGGCGCAAATAAGGAAAAATGGAGCGAATGCGCTGAACCTGGTCAGGATGGCTCCAGGCAGGCACCTCCAATATTGGCGTTAAGCTTTCTCGATGACGTCTCCTAAAGGAAACGAGAAGAATCTCTGAGGCATTTTAATGTACTTTACTTTCGTTCAACTTTTGCTCGGCCCTTTAGAAACGCTAAGAATATAAGCGCCTGCGCTTGAAAAGTGAACTACACTGCGCTGTTATTTATGGGCAAAAACTTTCCACTTTCTTGTCGTTTAACTTTGTTGCGCCGTGGAACCGCATAGACGTTTTCATTCCACTCATGTTATGTTGTTTCCTTACATAAATTTCCTTACAATAATTTTGGACAGCGTTTCCAATGTCATCACACGCTGTCTGCTCTTGCGGTAAAAAGCATGCATTAAGAGATGTGCTGCATTTTATGTCTAATAGATGATATGGTCGCCTGTGTGCTGTTGCTCACAACACCGGTAAATAACGCTCTCTTTAATCCATAGATTCTTTCCTTGTCATGTTCCTTCGAGTATTTTTGTTGAAAGACAAAAAAGACAGAGTGGAAATAAAACGACTTAAACAAAATGTGATTGAGCGAACAATTTGAGAAAAAGCGACGAACCGCACCCTAAATATTTTTAGCCAGTTTTGTGCAACATTAACATTTTTAGCTGTGGTGCCTTAAGCAAAGTACCAGTAGAGTTCAAGTTCTGAAGTATTTTTGCTTAACTGCTCAGTGAATCATTCATCGAGCTTGCTGAAGCGCAGGCAACGTCAGTGTGGTTATGTTGACAAAAATTAGCGTTTATCTATTGATTAGTGAATACGAGGACAGAAAAGACATTAGCTGCAAGCACCGACGCTCTGCTTGTATGCGCGATTAGGAAAGGCTTGGACTCTCATGTGCAAGACTTTCATGGCCCCACACTCTAGCAGGAAAGGCCAAGAAAAGGCCAAGCCACGAAGGGCTTTTCCTTTAATGGCTCCTCTTTTGCTTGTGCGAGAGGCACGGCCTGCTACTCGTGCAAACAGAACGAAAACAAAACACAAGCTCGAGCTAGCTTCACGCAGCAGAAAGGTGAAATTTGACTTGTTCGAGAGTTAAACGAAGAGAGGAAAGAAGGCGAATGCGAATAAAATATAAGGATGATGTGGGCAGAAATGTTTTGCCAACACAAATAACACACCTTTGCAACTTCGATAACTAGAGACGCCATAATAATTAAATTTCGAATGCAATTCAGGGGTGCTCCAGCAAAACAGCAAACTAATGACTCCATGGGACCGCAACCTTGCATGAGAAGTGAGCAGACAGATTACATCCCGATCCCGCCAGGAGCTGTTGTAGCGCGATGGCAGTGAGATAGGATTCTAAATTATAGCCAGGGGAATTGCGGGACTCAGGACGATCGATTCGTTCACGGCCGGTCTGGTAAAACGCGACTGAAGATAAACATTGCTCTCTTATAAGACAAAACAAAACAGTTGTCAGCACCCCGGCTATCTGGGAGCGGGGACCTCGCTGCTGATCGCCAGTCGTTGTGTGTGTGTTTAGGCAAGATTATCGTTCCTGCTTTTCAAATCAGACCAAATAAAAAAAAAACCGCCAGTACCACCATGAAAGCCCGACATGCTATATCCAAGGCCAGTAGGGAAGCGAAAAAAGTGAGAAAAAGAGGGCCACTCAACGATAAAAAAACATAAATGTGTCTGCCTTTCCTCCCAATTCTTCAGGGAGAAAGCGCCTGCCGTCAGGATGGGTCACAGATGCCGCTTTTGGAACGGGATTAGCGTAATCCACTTCGAAAGCCTGAGGCAGAGCAATCACAAATATTCCCTTTTCCCTGGCCGGCCAACGATAATCACATCGGGACAATAACACGGCCGCATGTAATCACCATGCCCTACCTGCTCAGTTGCTTGTTATGCAATCATAGCAAAATAACGTAACAGTTAGACCGACGATGGCCTGAAAAATAAGATGCGATTCGACCTCGCATTTTCTAGTGCTGAAGATTAAGAAGAGATATGGAAATAAATATAGACACAATTTCCTCAGTCCTTGCAATACGACGTATTCACCTTTACGACCATAGCTCTTGGTATCAACCTACGTTGGACTGTGTGGAGCAGGAAGCAACAGAGCGACCAAAGCTTGCTTTCACCACTTATGGCGGAAAGCGTTCTAATGAAACAGATGTGCGGGGTTTTGGATTAGCTTCATAAGAATCCAACAATACCTGGAAATAAGTTGAAACAGACTCTCCGCAGCAGCCATAATTTACTATCAGAGAAGGATTCAGCTGGGTGCCTTGTTGTCAGGTCTTCTAAGCATACCAGGTGCTTCAAGGAAGACTAAGTAACTCTCAAAAATAGCTTTATTGAGGTGAAAATATGGCTTTTTCAGCATATCATTATTAGTGTTGGCAGGCTTCAGAAAACTGGCAATTCGTCTGAAGTAGTAAGCTGGTTAAGAAATTTTTTTATAATAACTTTTTGACTTTGATAGTCAGGCGCCTAGTTGCAAATTGAGATTTGTAGCCGGTCCCTAGTAATATTCATATGTGTTTTTAGAATTTCTAAAACGAAATTATCCTAGGTGCTGTGGCTCGACAAATTTGGCTTTTCGATTACGCATGCATTTTGGCACGATGTAGCCAAATTTAGTCGATTAAGAGAGCGCCTAGAATAATCTAGTTTTCGAAATTCTAACCAGAGATAATGCTATTAGTAACAACTGGCTAGAAATCCCTAATTGCAGCCAATCGCCTAGCTGTGATACTTAAAGTGTTATTTATCACCAATCAGTTAAGAAGGTAACTACCTGAGACATTTCACCGGCTTTCCGGTGTACGGCAACACTGCAATACTATCCCGCAAAAGCCATATTTTCATCCTATTTTTGAAAACTACCTAAAATCTTCCGTGAAACCTCTGGTATAAGATGCTTTGCTGTGGCTACCTGCCTTCAAGTCAAACACACTGGTCCGGCTTTTAGGCATTCGTTGTTGGGAGCTTCATTTTTACTAAATACTATATCGCATACTGGCAACAACGTGCTCTGTTTTACAGAACCATTTAACCACCTTTGTATATATTTTGCTTAGAGCCTTGGTCTTAAATTGATACCTATATTTCTTGTAGATGTGTTGAGGAATGACAGTTAAAAGACCGAATACTCGCTATAATTTTGTTTCCGTATATGGTTTTAATTTCTTTCATCAAAAAGAAGGTATGCTCAGTGAAAATTTTGTATTCTCCTGGTTGTCTCCTCTGCATAACCTTTTAACTGATTTTGCTTCGATAAATACGTAATTGCAATATCTGGTTGAACGAACAACACATATGCCTAGATGGTAGCCTGTGAAAAAATATATGTTTCCGTTATGATGAATGCCTCCTTTACCCTTCTGTACTAACAGTTTCATGGACTGGAGTTCCTAAAAAAACGAATTTTCGCTTCCTAATCTGGAATTTCGGCGCCGAAAACTGCACAGGGCAAAGATCCTCAAAAATATCGGCGCAATGCTCATAATGTTTATAAAATTTCGCACTCAAGTACTTTCTGATGTCGCTTCAGTCAATACGCAGCCGTTCTGGGTACAGTAAGCTAGCCAGCGGCATTGCGTTCAGCATCAAACTCAGTAACACCTGAACCATAGAAACCGGTCGATTGACATTACCCTGTGTGCATAAAGGCAGAGCTAGTGACATCCTGACCTCTATTTATGTCTTAATAGATCTTAAAAGAAGGTTGTCGTAAAACGCGATGGCATTTCAGTACGTTTTCATTTTTGCGAATGCGAATTGTGCGCAGCGGATTTGGCTTCCACTCGAAAATTTTGTCCTGGAGGCTGAGTCGTAGTGGCCTACATTTTACATCGGAATGAACGCCCATGTTGGCGCGCATGATGATGCCGACGTAACAGGTAAGCTCGAAGTCAGTGGCTGCACGCCGAAGCCCGCGCATGTGCACATCAATGCAATCGTTTAAGAAGATGCTTATTCAGGAAGGGGCAGCTTTTTAAGGAGCCTCCTGGCAGATGTAAGCGCAGTTAAGGTCAGCCTAGTTGGCAAACTTATTCTGGAAGGGAGGGGGGGGGGGGGGGTATAATCGCTTGTACGATGGGGTCACAGACCTGCCTAATAAACCTGTCGTTTTCAGTGCGATAATTGAGGAGCTCAGCAACACCTTTAAAAATTTCTGAGGGCACTTAAGTCTGCTTAAGGAACAGCGCTGAAGTTCCATGCGAAAGCATGGAACTTTCAAGTAGGCTGGTTTTTTCCTCGATAGCAGTACGCATTGCATTTTTAAAATTTTTTCTCATATTTTTCTTGTTCTGTTTTTTTATTTTATTTTTATTTTCATTCAATTTGTGTTTTTAGCCATTTATTATTTTTATTTATTTATTTTAGTGTCGTCATTTGATTGACAGGTGAGGCGGACACTTCCTGCGAACGGACACTTCGGGCGGATTCATGAGGCAAGGGAAAACAAACTCAAGGCTTGCTTTGCCTGTAAAGGGTGCTTTGCCTGTAGGACAGCTGCGCTCAAGAAAAAACACAATTTACAGGGGTCGGAAGAAAAAGCCAGGGCTTTTGGGGCAAGCCAAGACGAAATGAAAATAGGAGCCAAGCGCCGTGAAGCACCGACTTGGGTAAGGCAGAGCGAGCGGAATAGAAAGATGAAAACACGGACGCAAAGGATGTACGCAGCCCACAACCTTCGAAGACTCCAGTTTTATTTTGCTCCTAAGCTAGTACATTAGAAATGTCCAAGTGCCTTCAGATTGAGAAAACGCCTCATTTATTGTATGGCACTACTTCCTCGGCGTTTGGTTGTCTTTTCCTTTCATTATTTTTCTCAAAGCGAAAGCGCGGGACAGACGCTGCTCTTCATTTCGTTCCGCTAACCAGGAAAAAAGAATACGGGACAGATGACTGGGATTGGTTACAAAATATTTTCTTATCTTTTGAAATCTCTCTTTCTTTACTTTAGCGCAGACCGTATTAGTGAGAAAGCTGATGTGATGCACTCGTCGAAGCATGTGATTCACTCGTCATTGAAGATTGAGCGTCCACGAAACGAGCATAGTAATATTTAAAACACACGGAAGAAAGTCCATTTTTTGCCAGTACGTTCCAGATGGATAGTCCTGTGTTTCTTTCTGAATAAAACATGCGTTTCTAGATTGCGTTTTCTTTACTTCTGACTGTTCGAAAACGAATTTTAAGGTCTTCTTTGTGCGAGAATAGTTATTAGGTCAACTGGCGCGTTACCCAAAATTCAGAGCGCGTCTAGGCACAAAAATTCTGCAATAAAACTTTTCAAGTCTGCTTGGCCGAGAACGCTCAAATGAGAAATGTGGGGCCCGAAAGGTAGCAGGAAGATAAGGTGAAGTGCTACAAATCTGCAGATGAAATCTGCAGCAAATTACGAATGTAACAGTGATTACAGTTTAAGAAATAAAAAGATCTTCAGTTTGAAGTAACAATAAAGATTCTAAGCATTTTTCAGTTCAAATTTCCTCCACTCTACAGAGGCTGGATCATTAGATTGAAAGATGTAAAAAAAAAGTTACACAAGTCGCATAACGTCACAAGACGGAAGCTCACGAAGTCAGTCCAGAATCGACGACAGAAAGCCACAAACCTGAACTGCTTTTTCCCCATTTTGCGCGCTTTATTATATACACGCTTGGACCTCTACAAGCGAGTTGAGTTGGGTTTGAAATAAAGCAGAAACTGTTCGTGGTGTGGAGTAATTAATTTAGGAATATTTATGAGAATCATAGGACCTTGCAACATTCATGTATTCTATACGAGAGATGAAATGGAAGGTTCTTGACGGCCTCGCCACAAGGGCTCCCCTAGAATGAATATCCTCAAATCTTTTTTCTTTGCTGTACTTACTTAAACATTGATGCTTGCTAATGAGGATACTAGAACGAGTTTACAATGGCAGCTGTGTATCCACCTCAGCGACACTTGTGATATCTGAAAAATAAAGGTTTTCAGCATTTTGTGCCTACTTGCGTTCGTTACTACTGGGGCAATGAATTCCTGAACGAACCATGAAAAAATAAAAAAGAGTAAGTTAAATGAAGGCACATTAGGGCTCTGCATGATTTTCTCTTGCTAAAACGTTAGCCTTCACTCACTACTAAAGTATAGGCTCTTTCGGACAGAAGAAAAATCTTGTGAATTTACTTTTTGCCTTATCTAATTATTTATTTATCTACATACCTACAGCGCCCTTGCGGGCATTAGTTTAGGGGGGAATAAAAATCAATATGAGTGCACAGACGATATATAATACAAATTCAGCTGCCAACTGAAGGCATGAAACAAGCAGTGAAAAATAAAAAGATACATGTACACGTTGTTTTCTTCATATTTGCGTCACTTAATCACACTGTATCATGGTAAGTTGAAAAACAAGCATGAGAAGTTAAAAGCATTGGAAAGACCCGTTAAAAAGAATAATTTTCAGATCCTGGATAAAAGACGAAGGGGTCCCGGAAAAAATTTCTCCAGACAAATCATTCCACTTATGTATTGTCTTAGGGAAGAAATAAGTTTATCCGGCAAACATATTCAGGTTCACGCACTTTTAGGGAATGGTCTATTCGTGCAGATACATATGTTCGTTTCTTTATATATCTGTCTTTATCGATGGCTGTTCTAGAGTAAAATTTATTATAAAATAGCGACAAGCGTAGGTATTTTCTTCTGGTTTCAAGCAGCGGCACCTCAGGTTTTTAGAAATACCGCGAGATCTTTTCGAACAGTCATAAATACCTGACACAAAGCGAGTAGCACGTGCCTGTACGCGTTCAAGTTTTGCAATGTTGCACAGGGTTGACGGATCTCAAGTACTGCAAGCGTACTCAAGAATGGGACGCACATTTGACAGAAATAATGTTTCCTTTAGCTTATTTGGTGCCTGATTAAAGTTTCGTCTGAGGAAATTTAACATTCGACAGGCCTTCAGAGCTATGTAATCAAACTACTCGCACCGCTACTTTTATGGGGAAAGTTGAAGGCTCAAAAAAAGTTCAAGAACAACTCGCTTTGAGATTCGGCCACTAATAGAGTGCGCACCATTCTCGTTGACTACAGATGGCAGTGCCGGTAGAGTCTCTGGTAGGGTTAGTTTATTTTTTTTTTGCTTGCCATCGCTGCCATTTCTTGCTGAATCAGCCATTTACGCCTTGCGAACTTGAAAAATACCACCTCCTAGAGCAGCGTGAGTGCGGACAGTCCAGCAGGTTGCCGAGAGAAGCATTGTTGGGACCTTTCTGAGCGACGCTATCGACGGTATATTTCAACCTTGGAAAAGCGAAGCATGAACCATGTGAAAGAGTAAAGAGTGGTGCTGTTGATCGCTATTTTGTAACACAACGAAAGCAGGCCTCCACAGGCCTCTACAATAAAGCCTCTACAAAGTCATGACTTCACAGCATTGCGAACGCGCATTCATGACTCCGGCCTGGAATGGCTAGCCAAACAGAACCGGAAAACATGAGCCCTCTGTCAATTCAGTGGCCTAGAACTCGAGGATAAAGCACTGCGTTCTGGTTGAAAAGGGGCCTCTATATTTTTCTCACAGTCACTCTATACTGGGGCGTACAACGTCCACTTGTTTCCACCGCCAGGAGACGATGTTTACTGCATGCAGATTAACCTGGATATTTCGTTTTTAATAGAAATAAACCCGCGGCGTGAAGATAAGGTTTAGGCTGCTTCTACGCAAGCACATCCACGCAAGCACGTGATACTAGTGCACGAGAAGAGAGAATAGAGTGCGCGCAAATTTATGTGACGCCCAGAGAATAAAGGCTTTCGACTAGCAGCAAACGGCACTCGTTATGGTTAGCGTTGTACGATGCCGTTCGTGAAAATTTCAATTATCTCGCCGTCCGTGGACACACTTAAATGTATGCACTTCTAATCACTTGAGTCGCTGCTCTCACGTACCCCCTGTATTCATGTCTTCATGTCTACATTGTCCGCCATCCCAGCTGTTTTTCTTCTTACTTACTCATGCTAAGCGTTGAACGGATGAAGAGAAAGCAATCTTCATTCGATGTTTGTCACATAAGGAAGGACGACAATCATGTCGCCACCAAGAATTATCACGGCATTATTAATTGTTTTGTGTGTTTTCTACTCCGCGTTTTTATGGCCGGTCATGAAAATTATGATAATTTTCACAACTCGTTTTGTTCGAAGAACTGGGTGGTTGTATGAGCGGCGATTACAAAGAATACGGGGGCTAAGTTGAACGCTTGGTTTAAATTATGAAGCCTGAATAAATTAGATTCCCCCGATTACCACCGAAGACATGAAATTTGCTTTGAAGATGTGCTTCATCTGGTCGCATGGTGCCCTAGGGACCGTCCGCTCGCAGTTTAAAAGACAACTGTTCGAGACCGGAGAGTTTTGCAGTGTAGGTACTTTACGGTGGTATAATAACGCCCCATTATTTGCGAACTGTAAAAACTTGGCCAGTACGCAGATGAAGGACATTCGTGACGATAGCGCGCGGTTTGTAAGTGTTTTGCTGGAGCAATTTGGCTATAGCTTTTAGATAGCTACATCAGCAGCATAGTCGGCCTCTATGGCAACTCTTCGGCGATTTTATGCCGGTCGCTAGAAGGCATGTGAACGAAAAAGACATGTGGGAATTCTGCATGATGCACATTATTTAGTAACTGCCCCTGTAAGAAGGTGCCCGCAACACAGGAGAAGAAATGACGGGAGTTTGGAGGAGAGACACCGTTGTTACGACGTTACGACTCAGAAGACGAAACTTGCGCTGCTGATGTTGCCTCCATACACTAAGTTTTCAATGCGTGTATTTGAATAGAATGGGTTGATAACCAATCTTTCTACAGTTTGCAATCTTGTGCTTACGACGTGTATTTCTTTCACAAGGATGTTAAGTGAATTCCTCGCTGAAAATATATTGTCAAAAGCTTTACGAGTCATGAGGTGAAAAGCTTTTTTGTGGGATGCTCCCGGTTACTTGTCTGTCGCGTCGTTGAGATTACTGCTACGTTTCTTTTATGAGATGTGGCCAAGGCGTCATTTGGCTCCTCACAAGATTTTTTATTTCCTCTTGAATTTAAGATTTCGCTCAAAATGTTAAATTCGCTTTGAGTTCAATTGAAAATAAATTGAAAAACCCCACAGTGCTAATATAACGCTGCCTGAAAGTACAGCTGGTGCGCGTTCCAAGCCGTTTGTTTATAAAATAGCTTTAAATTGGAACGGCGCGCTGCACAGTACCTGTTTCTATTAGCTATTACCTTATATGAAAGACGACTCTCACGTCGCGCCCACTTTAGTTCACTTCATCTAGTTCTCTTTATTTCTACAATATGCCACGTGATAGCTCTTGCATTGCTATACTCGTGTCGTCGCATCACACTGAAGCTGGCTGTGCTCAGTAAAACGTCCTCTCTATGAAAGAAAGCATATCACAAATTTCATCAAGAGGAGAAGACATAACTTTTTTTTCACACAGATGCACTGAAAGTCAATGAACGTGTCACGATTCTCATATATGAGTCCATCAATATTCGTAAACTTAAAGGTGTGCCCTGTTAACGTGGCCAGTTTCCTTATGATAGTAAAAAAATAACAACACCAGCACCCGGCACCAACTGAAAGGCGGAAAGGGGGGAGTTCACATCAGTGAATTTGCAGTGCAACGTTCTCTTACAGTTGGCAATGCCGTCGCTGAGAGTGAGTTACACAGCGCTTCTGCAAACTGTTCGCGCTTCTTCTTAGTTCCATTAACTCAGGAAAAGGAAACCACTGAAGCTAACGCACACGTGTGGACATAAATCCACAACGAACGCAGCCAAAGTAAACACTGCATTCAATTCCAATTTAATCCGGAGCCCTCCACTACGGCGCCTCTTTCTTCCTTTCTTCGTTCACTGCCTCCTGCTCTGTGAAGTAAGAGTTAATAGTAACACCTGTCTTTATTTCAAGCCTCTTGACGCTGTATTTGCTTTTTGTACCGGACTGTCTTGCGAGATTTATACTGGAACGAAGTAGGAGGTAAAAAAGCAAACCTGAGCCAAAGCTACCAGCGCTCTGACTTATAGGCCGTCTTTGGATCATAAATAACCTTTTATTCGTTTCGGAAATGCTTCGCGCAAGTTAATTTGATGCCCGTATGAAAAACCGCGAAGGAAAGCAAAATTCACTCATAACTTTTAAGTCCCAGCGCGAATGGCCTTGATGCCGTTTCGAAACTCGAAGCTGGTTGCCTTTTGGTACGCAGAAAAGAGAGGAGATATTAAAGGGCGCCTTGGGCAAGAAAATAAGCTGCACCAAAATTCGGGACTGATAGACTTCACGGCGGATCGCGCGTTCCACGAACTCAGAAGAGTGAAGTGTAAGGATGTGTGTACTTTGCATGTTGCCATTCTTGCAACGATGGAAATTTTTAATAATGAAACGCGTGTGTGGGAAAACTAATGAATAGAAAAGTATGCAAATAAAATTGAAGGCACAAGCGCCAGCTCAATTGCAGGAAAGAAGGTGGCACTACGCTTGTTACCATCGGCTGAGGAAAAACACTAACATCGATACCTATGTCTTTCAGCGATTGTATGGATTGCAGAAAACTTCTTTAATAAGTTGCAAATATAACCGGGAACGCTCAGAACAAGCACTGGAGATGCTCGCAAGAAGATTTCAGTCGTGAAAAGAATGGTACGACCACGTTACAGAATATGTACGTATATCTTTAACATTGTGGTTAACGGATTTGTTTTATACTCTATGAACGAATCACTGGTTCAAAATTATTTTAGGGATAGCAACCTGCGGGAAGGGAGGGTAAAAAAAAAAGCTTACTTTCTTTCTTGTACAAGTCAGATTTTTTGCAGCTCAGTAGAATTCGCATCACAAAACGCCTGCATACAGGATCCAGCGTAGCGGCACGGCTACCGCTGTTATATTTCTGCTTCGCGGAAGTCAGGAAGTGTGCACCTTTCTATAATTGCTCACCAGTTTTCCGAGTAAACAGTACATTGTTGTTTCGTTGTGTTGTCGTCGTCAAAGAAGAACTCGTTCCTAACTCCTAATATCTGTGATGACAATAATCCGAAACTTCGCGCAGTTAGATGGACGTGTGCACTGGAAGATAAAACCAGTGCACAAGATGGAAAGGGAAGCGGAGCGACTCTGGAGGGAAGCTGTGGTAAAAGAGGTAAAAATTAATCAAATATATTTTTGCGAGCGAATGCAAATAACAGCGCCAGGCTGTCCTGGAGCACCCTGCACACACAGAATTTATGCATGCGCCGAAAAGTTCGAGACCACAGTTGCAAAACTTTTGAGTACGAGGCCAGCGTCATTAGCCAAACGATGAGAGTTGGGCGGTCATAAGGAGCAACGTGCCTGGTGGGAACCATCCAGGAGATGGCTTTGTGTAATTTTTCTACTGAGCGATGCTTCGTGTTAAAAAAATTCGAATAAATAACTTCGTCACATCACCGCGTACGTTGTAGAACTCATCTGCATTTTACCAATCAGCTCTGCAGACTAAGTATTGTTGGAATTCCCTACTGTTCCCATGAAGCCACGTTTCTTAGAATTGTGCTGCAATCAAGGGTGCTCACAGCAGCCGTCCAATTTAGTTACTAGAAATAAATCAGTTTTCTGATTCCAACGTCAAACTAAATCCCAAGTTCATCGGAGTTCAGGATTACCTTGTTTATAATATTAATTTAAAAACATTTTCTGCTGCATATGTATTTAGCCAAAATCATTACAAGATATTTTCCTGAGAACTTGAAGGCATGAAGATACGCAGCATAAAGCATGGGGAAAAGCCGAACAAAAAAATAGCTGGACCTATGTCTTCAGAATGTTTATTGCATGTTGATGGGAGCGCTATTTCTGCCAAGCCTAACATTTTTTCCTGACCTAAAGAGCACATAGCATTTATATCTAAATAATTTACAACAGCATATTGTTGCCTTACACGTCCCGCATGCAAGCAAATTGCCCCGACGCCTTCAATAACGTCCGCAAACATGAATAAAGCGTCTTTCGATCTGGAGTCCACAATTCTCCTGCCATCTTACAAGCACGACTGAAGACCAAAAGATGGTGAGCGCTTCTAATGACAAAAACACAGACAAGAGTTGCCTTGCAGCGGTCAGAAAAAGTATTTACAGCCCCAAGCATTAGAATTTTAAGTACATTTCCAAATAGTCGATCATATAACTGTCAATTCCCCGTCTCATGTTTCCAGAACAAAGGCAACTACATTCTCTTTCAAATATTTTTTCCTCCACAATCGTTAACTTAAACTTTATTCAGTAGCCTTATCTTCAGCACGCAGTTTCAGCTTCAGGATAAAGCTATAGGTAAAGGCAAAGTGAAAGCCAACGCTCCTGCGTATTCAGGTGGCAACAGGTAGCAAAAGGCAGTCACAATGAATCGACTCGGCCAAAGAACGTTGCAGAAGGCTTACCCAATGTCCTTTTCAAATATGGTTCTGCGACGTAATATTCATAGCTGAAGCAAGCTTGCCGCATAAGACGCTCCCGCATAATTGCAGTATGCCCGCGTGCGCAATGCGTACTCGTTATTTCACTGTGCGCCAAAAGGACAGATTTTTTGACATAGGAAATTTCTCGTTTGATGCGGCTGCTGGATTAACTGTGCCTTCACTGTATAGAGTTTTCAGTGGTAAACCAAATTCTGGGCCCCTGTGCCCTCTCCTGGATGCAAATAATTCTTGCACACGTTAAAAAAAAACAGTTTCATTTTTTTTCATCAAAATTGCAAGTGTTCATAGTGTCTAGTTAGAGTGCCCGGAAGTAAGTGATGAATTTCAAGGAACTAATCTATTACTATTACTTGATTCTCTTTCTCCAGTTTTATTATCATAACGGGAACATAACGCAAATAGTATGAACTGGTGCGGTTTGCATGTTCTGGATTTGTAGCAATTTATATGTTGTTAATATTCTTCAGGAGTTTTTTTCAAACTTATTTCAAGTAAATTTCTGTGTTTCTTTTTTAAAGACAAAGAAAGCTGTATTGGTTAACGCCTTGGTGAGAACGGCGGTGTTGTAACGAATGAAGACCGTTCGCCCCAGAAAGTACAGATGCGCAAAGCAGCACACTTCGTTTTTTTTTTCGCTATCTTAGAGAAAAAGCTTACGACCACCATACGAGGTAATCTGCAGTGTCGTGATAAACATTGTGAATAGCGGGACACGTGTCTAGTGAAATGCAGGCAGCTCAAGCTTGCATGTCTGGTAATGCTGGCGCGCGTGACTTTTCCCCAGTCGTACTATTGTCTCTCTGCACCGAAGGTATATGCCACGTTTTCATTGATGTTTGCCACCAATTTATGATTCTCGAAGCTAGAGCGGTGGTCACAACTTGTTTTTCGAAAAAAAAATAACTAATTACTAGTAATCGATTACTCGAAAAACTTAATAGCATCATCGCTAATATTGCCGCTTTAAAAGTAATCACTGCTTTAAAAATTCCAAAAATAATTTATATAAATAATCGGTCACTTGCAACACATTACATACAGCTGTGATCTGAAATGGCGCTTGCCGACGTTTCCGACTTGCTGTGCACTCTCTATCCTGTGTTCATTTTCACTATTGTGAAAGGGTGCCCCTTGGCATAAAGTTTTGTCGGTTGGTCTAGAAAAATTTCCAGTAATCATTTCATGCTTTATGAATTATTTTGTCTTTCGGCTGTTATAGCGTGCGATTAAGCGCGCAGTAAGGGGGCCTGCTAAGCATTGCGTCATCCAGACGGATGCATTGTTGGAAGCTGGATCCCTCTAGAGTAAATGCATTCCAGCCGTTGCTATAGTTGGGTTGGTAGACCATATCATGCCGCATGCGGATTTCATAGATTTCCCTCTCGTCAATACTGAGCGTTGAACATTCTCTCCGTTCATCGACAGTGTTAAAATTCCCGAAGAAATATTGTTCATATTAGGAGGGCAGTGCTCGCTAAGGTAGTTTTCTCGACAGTGTTCTAACTATTTTGTACTGATCAAGGGCGCTCGCAAATTGTAGGAGCCGGTAAATAGGGAGGCTACCTGTTCTTTGCTTCCGCAAGCCAGGAACTAGGCACACAGTGTAGTAAATCATGGTGATCGTAAATTTCACTAGCGCATGTTCAAAATCATCAGAGATGAGTTAATTGCACTAAATGTGAAATGTTGTGCAATAGGCAGTCAGCGTCGCCTGACGGAGGTGGAATGCGCAACGACTCCAGACACCTTTCTGGAAGGCGCACTGAGGTGTGAATACAATTAATGCAGGCGTCATTCAAGTCGACTGCGGTGACAATGGCCACTTAGGGCTCGAAGCTACTTTGGCGCTCTCGGTCCGCTTAAGGAAAAGCACGAGATGTCGTTTCAGAGAATTAAAGCCCAAAGTTTGTAAAGGAGTGGATCAAGTCCTGTAAGTCGCAGAGATGATTGTGTCGTGCTCGACGACGGTTTCAAGGTTACCTTTGCAAGCATTCTTTGGGTCACCAGCAGCGCCATGCGATGTATGGCAGGTTATTTTTGCGATCAGCGAATCGTGGAGCATTAGCTACTCCAAGGAAACTCGGCAGCATATGCCGTGTAGGCTACACTGCAGGAAAACATGCCTATACGTTAAAAAAAGACTATTTTTACTAACAGGCTGCATCAGCAAGGATGACTGGCCTTCGTCAGCCACACAGGTATTCCGGCTCAGAGACAGGTTACACAGGTGTTAATAAAAACAACTTTGTGTCCTCTCATCAGAGATAAGGTACTGCACAATGGGAAAATAGTATTGTGAACGGCGCGGAAGCCTGCTGCACAGGTTACTCCTTTTTGTAGAGTCCTGTTAGACAGAACGTATCTTCGCTGATCCACACGAGCCCCATCCTCAGGATAACACGTCGATATTCCTATAGAGCGCCCGGGAGTTACTGACTTGCCGGGCACTCAGTAAAATTAGATTTGTTTTGTGTCGTTCTTCCTTTTTCCTGAGGAACGCCACGCAGCCTCCGCTATCGCCATCCAAGCACTGCGGATCGATTACCACCGGAACTGCACTATGTGCACCACATGCCGCCTTGCATGGAAACAAGCCGCTGCTTTCTTGCCCGCATTTTTGTTTCATCGCAGTGCAATAGCTATTTCTATCTTGAAGTCGTACGAAGACATCTGGTGTCGATCTGAGGACTCAGGAACGTAACGTTCACTCACGTGATAAGGGTATGAGGAAGCACGGTGGTGTACTTATGTCTTTCTACACTCACATTGCCATGAAATCCGGCTGTGAAAAAGATCCTGCAGAGAAACAGTGACTGAGAAGAAACAAGCGTCTATGTTTCTCACGTGGACTCTATGTGGCTCTTTCCGGGACGACGCAAATAGGCAACTCGCTTTCGCTACGCTAATTGTCTTTATTTTCTTCCCATTTTTCTCTTTTTCATCACGCGTCTTTTTCCGTCAGTTCCGGCAACTTATCCTACGGCTTCGTGTTGGCACTTCAAGGCCTTCCAGTTAACGTCAGTAAAAAGATAACACCATTGCATGCACTACCGCTCTCTTAAATTCTTTCATTCCAACTACATCATCTGAGTGGAATCACTTGCCAGTAGATGTGGCACTCACCGACGATCTCGAGCATCTTAAGAAAAAGTTGAGTACCTGATTTTTTTTTCATGACATGTGTGCCCTTCGGTTCGTTGTCCCACATGAACTCTGCGTTGCTGATTTGTAGTTTGCCTAATTAGTTCTTATTTTCTTTTCTTTTTTTCTTTTTCTTTCTTCTAGCTGTCCATGTAGTTGCACAATTGCTGAAGTCTTTTAAACTCAGTGCAGTGAGCCATATGTAGTGCTGTAACCCATGAACGTATTTCCGTTTCTTGTTATCTGTGCTATCGTACGTATTGTTCCACTCCCCTCAATGACGGCCACAGAACCATGAGGGTATTTTAAATAAAAAAATAAATAAATACACCGTAAATGCGTTACATGCGAGCAAGCACTCCTAACAGAAACTGTCTATTCGTTTTCCCTGGAGAGCGTGGAAGTAAACGAAAGCGTGAATGGGAAACAGGTCTCGGGACGAGCATGGTTGGTATAGAGGAACGGAAGAGATTTTCTCATTGGCCGCGTAGTAATTTGTTATATTTGTGAGGCATGTGTGCCCGTCAAAACAGAGCCGGGGATACAAGCCTCGCTTCGTCTTGACTTTATAAACAGCAGCAGCAACACGAATAACTTGATTGCTTCGCTTATTGGCGGCATAGAAGTCTAAGCCGTTACTCGAGCTGTCTAGGAAGAAGGCGCGTTTCTCACTTTCTTGGCTTGTGTATTTGAGCGTGCACTGTATGACAAGCAGGGTGGATTCTAGGGCAGGAAGACGAGATATAAGGAAGGTTCAAGGAAATTATTGGCGTGAATGGAAAAAGAGAGCGAACTGATTAAGGCACGCAGCAGCCCTGCAGGTTCTGACAACTGGCGTATAAGGAGTCGTTAAGCCGACGTCGAAGGCCGAGAGAAAAGGGGGTGCAGTGCGTAGAATGTTTGACCGTTAGCTGTGATGTGACAACAAAGAAGTGTACACAAACTTTTTCACCTGTACAGCGACAATTGTAAAGCACTGGTTCCAAAGCTTTGCGCAACTTTCGTAGCAGTAGTCGGCATAACCAGTGGGTACATTTCGATAGCAATCTCTCGGATGCTAGTTAGCGTGGAAAAAGGAAGGTTTGAGGAGGATATGAGATCTTTACGGTGGCAGCTGAATTTGTTCTGTGTGAGACATATACCAGTGACAACGTTCTGTGTTTTTGAGAAGCCCTTTACAATCCCTGTATACGTTTGGCGTTGAAGATTGGCCGTAAATAGAGACCTGCAATTTTACAAAAGTGTGGAAGAGTTATTAATGATCACCGAAGAAATGCTTTAAAGCAGTTGTTTTTTTAAGTGCCTAATAATTCTGCCAGTGAAAAAAGGGGCACTTCCACTAACTGAGAGTTTTGGTGCATCTTGGCTGCCTTTGCATTTGCTTTTTAGCTAAACACGCCTGATACGTACTTTATAGAAACACATGGATGTTAGAACACCTTACAATAGCATGTAAGTAAACATGAATATTTGTATGTTCGTGGATATTGATTCCTAAAAGAAGAATTCTAGCTCGCTATATTAGCATTTGGCTGCATAAGAGATATAGTTGAAA
Source organism: Amblyomma americanum (assembly GCA_030143305.2). Lineage (NCBI taxonomy): Eukaryota > Metazoa > Arthropoda > Arachnida > Ixodida > Ixodidae > Amblyomma > Amblyomma americanum. The sequence continues at coordinate 384,203 of JARKHS020026822.1, forward strand.
GTACTAGACTAATATTGACTCAGGGTTTTCAGTTATCCCCGAAAATCTTCACACAATTATTGCGCTCTTATTTAGTTCTCCTCAGTATGAAGTTGTTTTGCAGTTGCGAAGCTAACCAGGGAAATGGCAGTCTGGATCAAAGCCCAGCAGCCGCTGAACAACACTGTTAGGTCGATTGGCAGGACACAGTAAACATCGCAGCAGAGCTGAAGACACGGCAATCACTTTTTAGACTTTACATCAGAAAACATGCTCAGTATAAAACACGATGGAACGAATGAATGAAAAACTTTATATTGATTCTCTTAGCAGGGTGGTAGCGGTGGAGGACGAAGTCTTCATCTTGAAGCTTGGGTCCTCTTTGGCCGTGGGTAGGCCCCTATTCCAGGGCTCCACTGAGTCGGGCCACCTCGCTTGCGTGCGCTACTAGGGCCCTTTGGACCCCGAGCTCGCAGCTGGTGAGCCGGCTCTCCCGTTGCTCCGCACATAGTGTTTTGTGTTTACGGAATGCATGATTTCTTTCGCACTCCCACGTGATATGGTATAATGTCGGTCGTGCTCCGCACCACGGGCAGTTGGCGCTATACTGTGTCGGGAACATCTTGAATAGGACAAATTGCCGGGCTAGTTGGTAATGATCCATTCTTGTTGACAGCGCGTTAAAGCACAGGGACAGAAGAAACACAGAGGACGACGTCACAGGCGCTGAACCAGCAGATCTGGGGGCAATATTTTGCGGCGAATGCAGAAACTGAACATTCTCGCTCTGCAAGTCGCTGCAGCAATAATGGGTACTAAATGGCAGGGCTCGGTGAGTGACGAGGAAAAAGAGCCCGCTGAAGTAGAAATGAACTTGAATAGGACAAATTGCCGGGATAGTTGGTAATGATCCGTTCTTGTTGACAGCGCGTTAAAGCACAGGGACAGAAGAAACACAGAGGACGACGTCACAGGCGCTGAACCAGCAGATCTGGGGGCAATATTTTGCGGCGAATGCAGAAACTGAACATTCTCGCTCTGCAAGTCGCTGCAGCAATAATGGGTACTAAATGGCAGGGCTCGGTGAGTGACGAGGAAAAAGAGCCCGCTGAACTAGAAATGAACTTGAATAGGACAAATTGCCGGGATAGTTGGTAATGATCCGTTCTTGTTGACAGCGCGTTAAAGCACAGGGACAGAAGAAACACAGAGGACGACGTCACAGGCGCTGAACTAGCAGATCTGGGGGCAATATTTTGCGGCGAATGCAGAAACTGAACATTCTCGCTCTGCAAGTCGCTGCAGCAATAATGGGTACTAAATGGCAGGGCTCGGTGAGTGACGAGGAAAAAGAGCCCGCTGAACTAGAAATGAACTTGAATAGGACAAATTGCCGGGATAGTTGGTAATGATCTGTTCTTGTTGACAGCGCGTTAAAGCACAGGGACAGAAGAAACACAGAGGACGACGTCACAGGCGCTGAACCAGCAGATCTGGGGGCAATATTTTGCGGCGAATGCAGAAACTGAACATTCTCGCTCTGCAAGTCGCTGCAGCAATAATGGGTACTAAATGGCAGGGCTCGGTGAGTGACGAGGAAAAAGAGCCCGCTGAACTAGAAATGAACTTGAATAGGACAAATTGAATAGGACAATATTGCCCCCAGATCTGCTGGTTCAGCGCCTGTGACGTCGTCCTCTGTGTTTCTTCTGTCCCTGTGCTTTAACACGCTGTCAACAAGAATTGATCATTACCAATTAGGGGACGCGGCGGGCGTTCGCATGTGGACGGACGCACTCCACATCGGCTCCGTGTCTTTTCGAAGATTCCGACCCAATTCTCACGTGGGCCACCGAAAATTTTCGGCTACATCGACGGATAACGTCACCTGGACCACGGCGACACCACTCCTGAGCCGGTAGGCCCATTTTTTGGACTTTTATCGGACTTTCGAGTGGCCACCTGCGGCCGGGAGCGCTGAGCCTAGCGTAGGCCTAGCGCGCTCCCGGGGCGGCCCCGTGCGGTGCTTGCGTGTCTAGACATCGGCCAGCATGGAACCCCGGGACACTGACGACCCTATCATGAATGAACCTACCCGGACCTCGGCCCAAGGTTCGGCGAATATTGAAAGTACGGACGAATCTCCTGCCGCGCCGCCGGTCAATGCGAGCCCCGGACTTGGGGACGCAGTGACCGAGGCCATGGAGACCTCGCCACCGCAGCGGGACGACGGGGCCGACATCGACCCACTGCAAGACGAAGACATGGATCGTTGGCAGCTTGTTTCTTACAAACGGCGCCTAAAAAGGAAAGGCTCGAAGAAAGGCTCGAAGGGGCCAGGCGATCCCCGGGAAGAAGCAAGCAACAAGATAGCGCCGACAGCCGCAGCTGGCGGAGCAGAGACGCAAGCGAGTGGCGTGCCGCGCTTTACATTAAAACCACATCTGGCGGGAGCGCAGCGGCAGATCAGGCCACGTCCGCCGCCGCTACCGCAGGATGATATCAAAATCATTTATCGCCCCAAGGGAGGCCTAAAAATCAGCGAAATCCGTGTCGACCAGGCAACGCAAGCCCTCGTCGCGGCCAGCGGAGGAACGCTCAAGGAAGAAGACTTCATCATGAGACTCCGGCCCGGATCGAACATCATGATTGCGAGCACGCCCGACCTGGACATCGGCGACGTGCTCAGGAAGATCGAAAAGCTCACGATCAATGACCAGACCTATGCAACCAACACCTATCCAGCCCTACCGGACGACCTGAAGCGTGCGGTAATTCACGGCGTCATGCCGGGGCAATCACCGGCCCTACTGAAATCGAGGCTGCGGCTTCGATCACAAGGAGTGAAGATCCTGGAAGCGAGAATGCTGGGCAAGTCGGAAACGGCGCTCATCACGTTCGACGGCCCGTATATCCCGCAGTGGGTCATCTACCGATCCGGAGAATTCAAGACCTACCCATATCGTCCTACGAGACAGATCTGCTACGTGTGCGGAGAGCAAGGCCATCGTTCGGACGTCTGTCCAACGCCGAACACCAAGCTCTGCAGGACGTGCGGCACACACGACCCACCAGAAGGCCACCCGTGCAAGGCAAAATGCATGGTGTGTGAAGGCGACCACGTCACCACGGAGTGCCGTCGACGCCTCAAGACTACTGAGGAGCTCCGGGGCAGCACGACCGGTGGCCGGCAGTCCCGGAAACAACAATGGCAGCAGCAGCAGCAGCAGCACCAACTGCCGCAGCAGCAACAACCGCAGCAGCAGCAGCAGAACCCGCACCTGAGTCGAGAGCGCCGACCCAGGTGGCTTAGCTCGGAGCGGGACCATGGCCGCTCCTCGAGCCGAGGCCGTAGCACCGTGCGAGATCACAGCCAGAGCCGATCCAGGGATGACTCTTTCCCGCCGCTAAACCGGTCAACGGCCAAACCGAAGCAGCAGCAGCAGCAGCCGCCGCAGAAACAACAGAAGAAGGGCGGCGTCAAGGTGAGCTGGGGAGCGGGCTCTCCAAACCCACTGATTTCGCACTCGGATCAAAATAATATTACGCGTAACTCGAAGGAAATTAAAGCTCTAAGAGAGGAGAATGCACATCTCCGAAAAAAAATCGATGACCTCATTAAAGAGATGCAGGCTCAGAGAACAGTGCACGTACCGCGGTCCCCGACTCCGGCGGCCGAGGTGCAACGATCTCCAACCCCCTTAGAAGTGAGCCCCGAAGAATTCAGAACTTTCATGCAGCGCATGGAGGATTTCATGATTCGCACCGAAGGACAGTTCCGACAAACTCATGCAAGATTAGATGCCATGCAGGTCCAACTAAACCTGTCAGAACAGAACATCACATTACTACAGCAAAAAGTTGCGTTGCAGGACCAAAGTTTCCGCAGCCACGTCAAAAGTCAAAATACGCAACGAATAACAAACGAGGCCCGGGACAGGCTCATATACGAGCGCCGTTTCGGAACTGAAGGCTCCAATCAGAACAATGCCCAAAACAATGGCTAAACAAACTCCACTAGAAATCTGGCAGTGGAACTGCAGGGGGTACCGCCAAAAGCAGGGACTCCTAATGCAGTTTTTACATACGCAAGGTTCAACACCCGATATAATAGCTTTACAGGAAACTAACACGACACCGTCACTCAGGGGATATACGTGCTACGATAGCGGACGCACGGCAACCTTGGTCAGCAAAAAGTTGGTAGCCATAGCCCATGACCCAATTCCCAACACCAATATTGAACACTTAGTGACGGAAATTATTCCCAAAAAGAAGCGTAAGGAAAAGAGTGTCTTTCTAGTAAACCTCTATAGCCCGCCTCGCCAGCGGGACGCGCATTTTGATATACTCTTTCTAGGGGCCAGCAAACTTGCGAAAAGCAACTCGTTGCTCATTGTAGGCGACTTCAACGCTCGCGGACAGCAATGGGGATACCCCACTAATAATCACAAAGGTATACAGGTCGAGGACGCGGCGGAAGCGATCCAATGTACCCTCTTAACAGACCAACTTCATCCCACGCGCCTTGGCACTTCGATCTGCCCGGATACGTGTCCGGACTTAACGTTTGTCAGGGGAGTGAAGCACGCAACGTGGGAGAATCTGCTGGAGAATCTAGGCAGTGACCACTATATCCTGAAGACCACGATAGCAGCCACCAACATCAAGCGCAAGCTCGGCACGGCCAAGATCACCAACTGGCCGGCTTTCCGCAAGGCTTGCGCGGACCTGGAAGGGGGGATTACTTCCATAGATGATTGGTGTCAACAACTTAAAGACATCCAGAAGCGGTACACTCAGGAAGTGGATCGCACCGAGCAAACACCTGAGGTGGACCCTCGGCTCATCAGGCTGTGGGAGGCACGTCGAGGACTCACCAAGCGCTGGAAGAAGCAGCGCTTTAACAGGAAGCTCAAGCTCAAGATCGCAGAAGTCACCAAGATAGCGGAGGAGTACGCGACCCAACTGGCCAGGCAGAGCTGGCAGCAGTTCAGTAGCTCGCTGGACGGCACCCTCAGCACGGCCAAAACGTGGCGTATACTCAAGACCCTCCTCGACCCTACCCAAACCAGGGCCGAAAGCGGGAAAGCTATCCGCAGACTCGTCCACACCTTCGAGGGTACGGAAGAGGAACTGCTAGATAAGGCCAAAGAGAAATGCTACGGCACGACCTTGCCTGCGGCATACGCGAAACCATACCTGGGGAAACCGAACACCCACTTAGACAGGCCGATCACCAGGGAAGAAGTGTTCGCTACCATAAAGGCATGCACGCGCAACACTGCGGCGGGAGCAGACAAGATCCAGAACGCACTCATACGCAACCTCTGCGACGAGGCGGTCGACCAACTTACCACCTTCCTCAACGGGCACTGGGCCGCAGGAACGGTTCCTGAAGAGTGGAAGCATGCAGAGGTCGTAATGATCCCCAAACCGGGTAAGAAACTCCAGATCGAAAATCTCCGACCTATCTCACTCACCTCCTGCCTAGGCAAGCTCTACGAGCGAGTCGTTACTCGGAGGCTCCAAAGCTACATGGAAGACGAAGACCTGTACCCCCACAGTATGTTCGGCTTCCGAGCCCACCTCTCCACCCAGGACATCCTCTTACAACTCAAAGAGGAAGTCCTCACCAACGTCCCGAGCGTAGGCGAGAACGTGGTTATGGCCCTCGACATCAAAGGAGCCTTTGACAACGTTAGCCACACGGCTGCAATGGAAGGACTCGACAACCTCCACTGCGGCGAGAACATTCACAGCTACGTGAAGGCCTTTCTCTCCAACCGCACTGCAACGGTTGGGCTCGGAGACCTTCGTAGCGCTAAATTTTCGACCCCAAACAAAGGCACACCTCAAGGGTCCGTCATCTCGCCACTACTTTTCAACGTGGCCATGATCGGCCTCTCAAGACAACTCGAGAAGATCGAAGGCATACAGCACGCAATATACGCTGACGACGTCACGGTCTGGGTTACCACTGTGTCGCTCGGCCAGAAAGAAGAACGACTGCAAGCAGCGGCTACCTGCGTGGAAGAATATGTCAGTGCACGAGGCCTCACCTGCTCCACCGAAAAATCAGAACTCCTGCGAGTCCACAAAGGGAAACACAAGGAAGGGTCCCTCAATGTCTCCCTCGAAGGACAGCTAATTCCCGAACGAGACAAGATACGAGTCTTGGGAATGTGGCTGCAGAGCAACCAGCGATGCGGCCATACGCTTGGCCTTCTCAAGCAATCGACCACTCAGGTCGCCAGAATGATCACGCGCGTGTCGCAGAAGCGGAGCGGCATGCGAGAGGGGGATACCCTGCGCCTGGTTCAGAGCCTGGTGGTTAGTCGCGTGGGTTACGCCCTCCCGTACTTCAACCTCAACAAAGGAGAAGTGGATAGTGCAGACACCATACTCCGCAAAGCTTACAAGACAGCCCTGCATCTACCAATGAACACCTCCAACGAAAAACTATTGGCTCTTGGAATTCACAACACCTTCGAAGAGATCAAAGAAGCCCAACTGGTCACGCAGTTAGCTAGGCTCCAGCAGACTCCTACGGGGCGCTCGCTCCTTAGCCGACTGGGGCTAGGCGGAACTGCGGAATTCGAGAATCGTACTGCGAGCATACCGGACGCAATCCGCCAGACGCTAAAGGTTCGCTCCCTTCCCCGGAACATGGACCCCAACTTGCATGCGGCCCGTAGGGCAGCCCGAGCGAGGTATGTACAACAAAATCTAGCTACAAAATCCACAACGGTATACACGGACGCGGCTCCGTATACAAGAAGCTCACATAACAGCACAGTGGCGGTAGTTATTGATTCGAACTTAAAGGAATTAGCTAGCGCATCAGTGAGGGATTGCACGGTAACCGAAGGGGAGGAGCTGGCCGTAGCTCTAGCGGCGGCAGCCGGTTATCGAAGCAACATGTCCCTTACCATCCTTACAGATTCGAGAGAAGCGTGCCGTAACTACATGAACGGCCGCATAGGTCGCGCCGCGCTCCGGCTCCTCCAGAGCGCGACCCCACCAAAAGTCATACATAGCATTTACTGGGTGCCAGGACACACCGACATAGCGGGGAACGAACGCGCCGACGAGGTAGCTCGAGGGTATACGAGCCGAGCTTCCTCCCAATCGGACGATCTACCCGACCGAGTCAGTCCTACGTACTCAGACATTCTCAACTACTATAAGGGGGTACGGATCCGCTATCCGCCGCCTCATCCTGATCTAAATCAACTAGAGGCAGTGTATTGGCGAAGATTGCAGACAGGAACATTCCCAAACCTGCATATCCTTAGCAAGATTTACCCGACGCAATATCGGGACACTTACCCGTGGTGTGGCAGCAAACCATCGTTGTACCACATCACGTGGGAATGCAGTAAAAACGACAGCTTTCGCAAAGACCCGAGTGCGGAACAGTGAGAGAGCCGGCTCTCCAGCGGCGATCTGGGTTGCCAACAAGGTCTGATCCAGCACGCCCAACGAGCAGCGAAGCTCAGCGGAGCCCTGGAATAGGGGCACCGACCCTGTGAGAAGAAGGAAGATGGACCTCTTCTTTCTCGTCTGCTACTAGCACCTTTCTAGAGCATTAAAAGTCTTTCCTACCTACCTCATTACCAACTAGCCCGGCAATTTGTCCTATTCGAGTTCATTTCTAGTTTAGCGGGCTCTTTTTCCTCGTCACTCACCGAGCCCTGCCATTTAGTACCCATTATTGCTGCAGCGACTTGCAGAGCGAGAATGTTCAGTTTCTGCATTCGCCGCAAAATATTGCCCCCAGATCTGCTGGTTCAGCGCCGGTGACGTCGTCCTCTGTGTTTCTTCTGTCCATGTGCTTTAACGCGCTGTCAACAAGAATGGATCATTACCAACTAGCCCGGCAATTTGTCCTATTCAAGTTCATTTCTTGTTCAGCGGGCTCTTTTTCGTCGTCACTCACCGAGCCCTGCCATTTAGTACCCATTATTGCTGCAGCGACTTGCAGAGCGAGAATGTTCAGTTTCTGCATTCGCCGCAAAATATTGCCCCCAGATCTGCTGGTTCAGCGCCTGTGACGTCGTCCTCTGTGTTTCTTCTGTCCCTGTGCTTTAACGCGCTGTCAACAAGAATGGATCATTACCAACTAGCCCGGCAATTTGTCCTATTCGAGTTCATTTCTAGTTTAGCGGGCTCTTTTTCCTCGTCACTCACCGAGCCCTGCCATTTAGTACCCATTATTGCTGCAGCGACTTGCAGAGCGAGAATGTTCAGTTTCTGCATTCGCCGCAAAATATTGCCCCCAGATCTGCTGGTTCAGCGCCTGTGACGTCGTCCTCTGTGTTTCTTCTGTCCCTGTGCTTTAACGCGCTGTCAACAAGAACGGATCATTACCAACTATCCCGGCAATTTGTCCTATTCAAGTTCATTTCTAGTTCAGCGGGCTCTTTTTCCTCGTCACTCACCGAGCCCTGCCATTTAGCACCCATTATTGCTGCAGCGACTTGCAGAGCGAGAATGTTCAGTTTCTGCATTCGCGCCGCAAAATATTGCCCCCAGATCTGCTGGTTCAGCGCCTGTGACGTTGTCCTCTGTGTTTCTTCTGTCCCTGTGCCTTAACGCGCTGTCAACAAGAAGGGAACATCTTGTTTAGTATGTATAAGTTAGGAAAGGAGCCGGTTTGCAGTCTACGCCATACTGTGGTCTCCAACTTGGTTAACGCTTTATGCGGTGGGGGATATTGGATTCTTAGCCCCTTGTATAGGTTTAGTAATTCCGAATAGCTGTCCCCACAAGCAACCTGAGACTCCTCCGGGGTTAACGACGTTCCTGCTCGGCTGGTCATTCCTCGAGCTAGGATGGAACTTTATTTTTCCACCCTTTTTACGAATGTCACGTATCGACGGCAGCCTTGCCGGCCACTCGACAAATCTGTTTCGGTGCTCGGTCGAAGTAGTCAACGTTTGACACAGCAAAATGATGCCTACGTGACAGGCAACCTCAAAGTGAACTGCTGCACGCTGAAGGCTGCGCATGCGCACGTCGTTGCACTTGTTTCTGCAGATGATAGTTTCGGACGACGGCTGCTTTTTTGGCAGCCGCTGAGGAGATGTTGATCATAGCGTTAATACCGGCTAATTTTTCACAATCTAACAGACTATCTGTTACTGATTTGCGCTGCTCTATTTTCATCGTTCGGTACAAAAACTGTCACAAAACAAGTGACGCCTACCTGAGTCACCTTGCCGGTATAACACGACTGGCCAACTTACATAACACACAGCTGCAATAATAATGGAAGTTGTTGTTTACACATACTAAATACGGTTGTAAAATGGAAATGTAAATTCCGCCAAATGCCCTAACTCATCGATATGGTAGATGTGACTCTTGCACCAGGAATTTGATGTTTTAGCTTTTGTGTGCGTAAAAACATATTTATTTAGCATTAAATCTCGACCACTTTATCTTCAATTTTAAATACAACGCGTGCATGTTTAATGAGAAGGTATTTGCGTGCATGGCGTATTTTGTTTCCTCTACCAGTGTATTGCACTATGTAAAATTATAGCCTCATGCAGATTTAATCCAAGCCCATCTAGCCTCCTTAGAACCTTTTCATTGATTATGAATTCCCCTTTATATGAAATGTTGAATAATGTGACTGATTTCACAAAGGCTGTTAACAATCAGTGAAGGTGGCAGGTTTAGCCTCTTTGGAGTTCATCAGTATAGACGCGCTGAAAGCTGCGATGTATAGTGCAAGAAAGTTACTCAAAGAAATAAAAAAATATAACCGAATGAACCTCTGCTTTTGGGTTGGGAAGTTATGGCACTAGCAAACGCGTGATCCAAAGCTGTGAAGCAGTCCACGATTCCGTCAGTTACAGGCAAATAGACAGCGCTGAATCCAAATCGTTGGCATCTCTTCTAAATTTCATGAGATTAAGAAAACACGAGCCACTAGTTCGTAACGAAAGCTCTTGGCCCGAGTTGCAGCATGTAACGCATATTCACATATTCGTGCAAGGAACTGGATGGTGCGGCCATTTTGCCGAACAAATAGTAAAAACAGATTTGAGTCGCTAGTCTGTGGACTGAACACACAGTTTAAGGGCGTACCTGGAGCACCGGTCTCGGTGGACGACTTAGTTTCAAGGTCCTACGGCCATTAACGTTTATTTACTTGTGATGTTTTTTTACGCTGGGCAGCAAGATATTATAGGGCCGACAAATAGGTATGTTTCATGAAAAACGCCAGTTATCCTATTCTCCGTCTTTGCCCGCTTGCGCCATCTGCAGTGTGACCCATTTCTTCAAAAATGCGCTGCGTTCAGTGCGTGACGCAGTGCATACCGCTCCTACTAAGGCGCCTGATGGAGCCAGCGCTGTCGTCGATAACCATGATACATAACCACTTATAATGCAATTGTTGAGCCGTTTGCAGGCACGATTTCTGTAGCACTATCTGTACAGCCCCCGCTGCTTCACGTTTTTCCAGTTTGCACCTCATTTTCCCCTTTCTCATGCACTAATCCCCCCCCCCCCTCTAAATATGCAAATATTGCAAATTGCAGGCCTAGAGCTATAGAATAAAAAGACAGGAAAAGAAGTTTCGCACTCCAGTGCCGATGTAATTGTACGCAATGTGGGAATTGAACTTTTTTTTTTTTGAAGCTCGAGAGAGTAACAACAAAACGCTGTCGACAACTCACGAAACTGCCACAAGAAACGTAAGCAAAAAGCATCGCTCGCTCCTGCTGACCAAATCGCTTTCCTCTGCGCTTAACGAAATGCCCCCCAGCTCGACCTTATTATGGGCCATTCAGCAGTATTACGCAGGCATGAGCCTACAGTGAGTGTGTGGTGTTTTTTTTTTTTTTAGGAGAGCAGGCGCGAAGTAAGGTTACGGCAAACAAAACTCGAACTGATAAATATTTCTTTAAAGTTTCATTTAATGTTCGGTTACAGAAAAATACCCGAAGTCTGTGACTTCACTGCTCGCTTCACAAGAGAAATTTTCTTTTAAAATTGGGCATTGTTTTGTCAACCATCGGAGTGTTCTTGCTGGACTTTTGGTGCCAGTAATAGCTTTGGTAGAGAAGCCAATATTTGTGTTTGCTTCAGATGCTCTTGTGTGACTTGCTACGACACTGATACAAGAAGCCGAGCATAGATTCAAGATCGCCTTCACAACGGCCACAAGAAGAGCGGGGCCCCCACCTAGCTAGCTGCCTCTAGGAAGCCCGCTGTTAAAACGCAGGTAGCCTTACCCTTTTCTTATGTAACACACTCCCCCCCCCCCTTCCGCCGTTGCGCCCTCGAAGCATTCTAATGGGATTTTATGTGGTTTCATTCATTCATTCATTCGCAATGCCAACGGAGCTGCTGGTTGCGCCATGTTAAACGCAACAAATATGGAGTAACGCTTGTAATAGTGGCCCAGCTATAATGTCAGTTGAAAAGCCCGTCCCTTTCTATTCTTTCCTTTTACGGTTAATTACTATTGCTGCTAACGTCTGGCCTGTTCTCCTAATCTCTCTACAATGCAAGGGGATCTGGGCGTGCGGTTTGATCTGGTGTCTGGCAAGGCGGAGCACGTGTGAAATGCTTGTTTGTCGCTTGCGGTTTATTCAGAGGCGCTATAAATTCGGAGGCACTATTTTTTTTCACCGATTAGGTAGAAATATTGCGAAGCCACTATTGCGGACGCGTGCTCTCCAAAACGAAAATCGCAGTAGATGACTCTGCGAAGACGAGCTTTTGTCACTATGCAATGATAGAACCTATTTATTCTAATAACCCAGTTAACGCTAATCTTGACAGGTTCTAATGCTGCATAATGTTTTTCAGCGATGTAAAAAATACGCACATGCCATAGTGAACGACAAGAGAAGCGTTGATATTTTGGCGCCTTTATAGTTTCGCCAACTTGGTATTTGGCTCCTGCGTAATACGCAACGGGAGCGCAAAATCTAGCAAAATCTTCTTTCTCGAAAAGAATTGTTCTCTGAGGACTTGGGGTGGCCTGTATTCCGGAAATTTCTGTAGACCTCGAAGCCTAAAAATATAGCATACGAGAAGAAAACTAAAGATAAAGATAAAGGCAGACCTGTAAAAAGAGAGTCATACATGCTCAAAGTTCCACCTTCTATGGTACAAGTTACTAACAAAATCTTTTTTCCGCTTTCGTGATCTTTTATGCTCGCCTTATTTCCAACTTTTTCCTATTATTCTGCTTTCTTTACATTTTTTCTTGTATACTATTTCTTCTGTTTCATTTTTTCCTACTTTCTTTCCTACTTCCTCTCTTTTGTTCGTTCATCCTTTCTTTCCAGGTATGGGCGGTATCGAAGATCCATGTATATCCAATACTATCGTTCGATACATTTTGAGCACCGGCATTAGGTATCACTTGCCAAATATGATAGCAACGAAGTACTGGTATCCATATAGGTATTTTTACATTATCGTGTATTTCAACGATACTCTGTGCTCAGAAAACAAGAAAAGGAACAGCATATTTTCAATCTCCTCTTAGTAAGGCGGAGGCGTACGCTCAGGCGGCAGCACACTGAAAAAAGGGACGGAGTAGAATTAGGAAGAGACGATGCCAACGCCGATGACCCTGTCAGTTTTCTCTCTTCCTTCGTTCTTTGTGTGGCCGATAGACGACGTATATCTCCCGCTTCTACTCATTCTGTCACAGAAGGGACGAGGAGATAGGCTTTCCGCTGTGGTAGAGGCAACAGATATCCAATTTATACACCTCACAGCTATACAGATCCAGCACAACCCGTGCAAATGTGCCTAGTACAAGACTAGTTGAGCTAAAAAAGTTGCTCACCAAGATTATGTTCGTGCAGTCACTTATGCAGACACGTTTCAACACTTTTGGGTTCAGTTACAGATAGATTTACTTGCAGGTTCGAAGGTATTTTGCAAACAAAACCTAGTGCAAATGAAGCTACGGTTGCTGCTGTTATTCACCTGCATTTCAAACTACGGTGGTTGCCAACCGAAATGGAAGACTTCCATCGTCATGCTCAGGAGTTTGCAGGGCAAGGTGTTGTTGAACTAGTCACCAGGACAAATGTCACACACTGCTCAACACACGGTTTAAAGACGTCATCAGTGCCAGCAGCGCCAAATGCTTCAGCTGACGTATGTTTTTCGTTTGGAAAAGCAAGCCTAACTGGAAAGAACAGTTATCAAGAAGCGCTGGTTTTTTATCTGCCTGCAAGATATTCGAGTCAACGTGACTGTGTTTCACTATTATTCATTGTTAAATGGCACCGTCATCAAGTACAAGTAAACGATAATGTGTGCTGTATAGAAAGGCTTTTTTCACTTGCTTTCTTTATAGCACGGCAGTATCGCGGGGCTCTATTGATCTGGCTCTTTGAACAAATGTTATTTAAGACCTTTGAGAAAATGGTAACATATAAATAACAGTGATCAGCAAAATACGTTTTGCGTATTATAAATTTAGGTCTTTTTATTTTTCTTCTTTTGCTTCTACTTTTTAATGCTGAATTCTTGTCATCAAGCGTATGATAAACACAACATATTCGGCTTTCATAATCACACGAAGCTTGTACCATTTAAGCACAGGGCAAAAGCAGAGGCACCCCGTAATCAATTAAGTTAAAAATTGAAAAAAGTGGAAAGTTTTCCATTTATTTGTACATAACAAGTGCTCAGAAGCCGGTCCGCATGAGGAGCATTAGCTTACAAGAAGGTTTTGCTCGGTAGGGTTATGAAAGTGGTCGCTTAAACGTAGCCGTCGCAACCATACTGCTGCTTAAAGTCACCGAGCTTAAAGAAATCTTTGCACATGGATTCGAGTAAGCCCTCTGAGAAACAGGCAGCTATATCGAAAGTACTAAAATTTCAGAAACAATGGAGAAATTTCTTTTCGTAGGTTGTCATATCACCCCTTTTATTAATGTTGGCGATATCAGTGGTTTATGGAACTATAGCCGATACTCTATTGAGTATCTGTATCGGAAATCAATTTAGGTTCTCCATCTTGTGAAGGTATCGGAAAGGCAATATTTGAGGGTGTCAGGTACCGGAGTCGGGATATATTCTAGAAGTATCGCTCCCAACTCAGCTCGTTCCTTTCTTTCCTTCTTTGGTCCTTTTCTTATTTGTTTCTTTCTTTCTTTCCCTCTTTCGTCTTTTCTTTTTCTTTTTTTTTTGCCGTTCTCACTTTCTTTCTATCTTTCCTTCTTCCGTCCTCACTTTTGTGTTTGCTTCGTTTTTCCCTCTTTCTTTGGGTCTTCCTTTAATCATGTCGTCCTCTTAAACACTACTCTTGCCTCCCACTTCGGTGCGGCGCCGGGCGCTCTATCATGAAGATGGAAAAATGTTTTATCATTTTATCAACTGCTTATCTTTTTGTAACCTGGACTAACAATATAAACTGCCGAAAAAATGCACCATGAGTCGAAAAAATCTACACTTATGTCGTTGCTTACAGTCAGAAACACGACAAGAGGAATCTATTCAACGCACCTTCGAGAACGAGATTACTTAGAGTTGTTAGGAAAAAGGCAGGCAATATGGATCTTTTAAAAGATGGCAGCAACTTTAAAAAGCTCTGCTCTGAGGAATTTGTCTTATTAACAAGTCTCTTCATTTTAAACCATTTGGCACTGCCCTTCCTGTCATTTTTATAGTGGGCTTCGAATTTTGAGCGAAGAAAACAGAAACTAGTAAACTGGGGAAGAGGGGGGAAGCGGCCTTATGACTAATGGCCTAAGAGAAATTATTTTTACTGAGATATTAGTGCCGGAACAAATTAACACTGCGTAATTAAACGCTCCAATAGAATACCAGGTGAAGAAAAGCAAAACTTTAGAAATAGAGTTTTCATGTTCCTACACGAATGACTTCACACCGTTTTGAAACTCGAAGTTGCCTTATTTTGGTACCAGAGAAAAAAAGGTTTTTAAAGAATGCTTGAGACTACGAAAGAAGCTGCACCGAAATTTGGAGCTTATTGGTCGCTCAACGAATCCTACCTTCTGCTAAGAAAACTGTGTGAAGTGCGTGGAGGTTCGGGTTTTGGCATGCTGCTATTTATGGAACGACTGAAATTCTAATTAATCGAAGTGTGCGTTTATAAAACTGCATACCTTGGAAGTATCGAAAAAAAATTGAAGTCATGTTCACTACCTTAATTTCAGCAGAGGTGAGATTATCAAGTTTCTTATAACCGACTAAGGAAACAACACGAAACACCAGAAAACTCGAGACCAACGTCTTCTCAGCGGCTGTACGTACTTTGAAGAATTTAGCGTTAATTAATTGGAAAAAAATACTAGAATGCGGTTCTGCAAGCTTTAATGTTGTTGGGAATTTGTTCTTTTTTTGTAAAAAGAGTCTCATGAACAAGGCGAAAAAGAAGACCACAAATTTAATGTCAGCGTTTAACTAAAGATGTTTTCGTGGCGCTTCAAAGCTTCACGGGCTTAGTAATGAAATGGTTGTTGGCTGAACATTTTCAACCTTGCAGAATATGGCTGCAATAAAAAAAAATTCTCGTGAAAATGAATGAACACTACAAAATTGCTCGTCTCGCAGCGCTAACGTATAAGCAAAACGTTTGTTATATATACTACCGTAAAGATTTTTAAAATTATTATTCAGCCTTGTTTAGTTACTGATTAAACTCAGCTTTATGTAAGAAGCAGGGTCCGTAGGTTGTTTCAGAAAGGTGACCTGGGAATGGGAGGAATAATAGAGAGGTTTCGTTAACTCGAGCTCATCCGTATAAGTGAGATTTTTTTTGTAACGATGGTCGGAAAAATGCGTATGCTCTATTCACCACAACCTTTTTTTCCTGAATGAAATCTTAACCCGCTTGCTGGTTGGTGGAGCTCGAAGACATTCTGGGCGTGTCGATAAGAATAGAATATCAAAGGGTAACCGGTTTGATCCTGCCTGTTCTGTGGCTTGAATCTTCTTTGACCTTGTAAGAACTCTGGGTCTACCTCACTTTCCAAGGGATGCTGTAGCCAGATGATGATCGTACGAGATCACCTGAATATCTTTCTATTAGCAGCTGTTTACGACTGGAAATCCCTCGCAAGTTGCTCGACAGCAATCAGTATTCAATCCAGACAAAAAAAGCAAACGATAAACAGGCAGCGGTCAGCAAAAATTATCAGCGGTTTAGGTTCTGGCTAATGGCGCATTATCCAGGATTGTTTATCCTCACTTTCTATCGTTTTTCTTATTTTAACTGGCTTACCTTGGTTGATCTTATGTGAAATCAGTCTGCGTGATATTTCACCATCTAAGACATTTACTGCAGTATAATTTCTCATTCTTTATATTCATAGATCGATGGAAGAGAGAGAGAAAGAAGACGGAAAGACAGAGAAGTTACCGAGGCGATGCCCTAAAGGCTACCCTACACGTAGGGAACATAGGGAAAAGAGGGGAAGAAATTGTGGCAAAGAAATGAGTTTTTCATTGTACATGACCACTATGACAAGGGGACAGAGGGCGCACACTTAAAACACAAAGTTCATAGTCGGCATCTCAACCCCGAGTCCTTAAAGAACTTCAGGAACGCCTTCGCCGCTGTCTTTTGTGATGAAGGTTTTGTCCAAGGCCCCACAATCTTGGTTTCTGTAAGAGGACGAGAGTGCAAGCGGCGGAGTGTAGCAGCCCGGAAGGCACGCCCTCGCTCAAAAGGAATTCAGCCACAGAATAGGCGCCTGATCCTTTCATCGCAACCGCACTGCTCACACGCTTCAGAGTCTACCATTGCGATGAGGTGGCAATAGTCGATGGGAGCCCACAAACAACTCCTGAGACAGTGGGTTGCATCAGTTAAGCGACGCGCCACAGCACTGCGATGGCAGGTGCTGCCATCAACGGGCTTGTGAAACCCAGGTTCCTCCTCCCAAGGAACCTTTCACGTATAATAACTATTTGAACTGCAGCCTGCCACGGCAGGCAGTTTGCTCACAATCCAGTGGGCAGGTTGCGATAACGTCACAAGGTCACGTCAGCTATCTTGCCAACCTACCAACCAGGAGGTTGGCAGCCAGCTCTTCTAGGTTGCGTTGGGATCAGACAGACAGAGACAGAGGGGCACTGGTGGGAAGGTTGCCACCTGGCCAGCGTGGCAGGTGGTCCTCCTGACAGAAGCAGGATTGAGATAGACAACGGCTTTTCGTTCATGCGGAAGCCCTAGTACTAGCGTACCAAAAGCAGTTTGGCAGGGCAATGCCTGATCTATCATTTCTTCCTGTCCTTTATGGGTTGTTTGCTGGTTGTTATTTTGTGCAGAGCACTCAGCCCTCTACATTATGTGATAAATCCACAGACCTTCTGGGTCATCAGCACAAAATCTTAACAGCTTCTTCCGTGGCGTTCTAGCTTTTGCAGATGCCGTGATTAGTACATCGCGCCAACACTGCTTGCTAAAAAAAGCCTTTTGGTTAATTAAAACTCACAGCTTGGGTCAACTCGTTTTAATCCTACAACTTTGCACATGCTGTTTGTAACGTTTCTACAAGCAATTTTGTCACGGTGAGAGAGCACTACAAAACGACTGGATGGCAATGGCCTTTACCTCCCACACTTGTGCAGGAGGCTTTCACGCAGATAGCGTGTACCGGTGAAGAGCGCAGTCGGAAGCATGGTACTCGATTCTGGAGGATTGCACTTAATTAGCGGGGGCGAATAATCGAGTCCAGAAAGGCTGGAGGGTATTGATGCGACTCATAGCGACGAATGCTTACCTGCGCACTCTTCAAGCATTTGGGCGCGACGAAAACAGGCCAACCTCTTCTTGGTTGGTGCCAGTAAATTCTTCGCACGAGTAATGCGCCACATTCCCCTAGGCGGCAGGAAGAGAGGGAGAAAACGTGTTTTCGGAGCAGGAGATGAAGGACGCTGGATCAGGGACTGAGGCGGGCACTGCTCAGAGGGTTGGAGATGGACATTCACTGACCGCTCAAGCACCGGCGGCAATGATCGGCGCTAGTCATGCCTTCCAAAGCTGTGACCCTTCCTCTCTTCATACTTCCTTTTCCCTCACTCACTCGATCATCACTCACTAATGTCTACTGCAATCCTGCGCATGGTTAGAACTTCTATCCAACTCATTTTTCAACGTCTTTTTAATGAATGTTTATCTCCTAAACACTGTGTAACCTCATCCATCATAGACAATTAACCTCCTTCTGTAGTAGCCTTCATCATAGCCTCATTAGCATGCGGCTACATGCTGGACCTGTTAGCTGGAGGATCAGTACGTCATATTAGTAAGAAAATTTTATGCTTTAGAGGAAGCAATTGTTTTTAGCTTCCTATGGCAATTTGCCAAGTGCGACTGCCCTGATGAACGACATTTTTAAAGCTGCTGTCCGAGTGGCACCCATACCAAACAGCTCGCTTCCTTACAAACAGGAGAGCACGCTTCCGTAACGCGTAAAAGTAAAGGAGGTAAAGGTTTAATTAATCTGAAGAATTGCGTTACCTATTTACGAAAAGAAGCTGCGCTGAGTTTTTCTGTGCAGTTTTATGAAGTGGAAAACGTATGCTTTTAGTAGCATGACGTCACACTGCACGTTGATAACGCATCTCACTGTGTCGCCTTCAAGCAGGATGTCTCTTCATTTGAAAAAGAAACCAGTGAAGTAGGAAGCGGTGATACACAGCTTGGGCAACTTATCTTCATTTTTGAAATTCCCCAGGGCACAAAATGTCGCTATGCAAAAAAACAGTATTAAGAAGGCATACTTCAGCACATTCTTGCTTACGGGCTGAAGTGTTTCTTTCACGGCCTTTGCTGCTTTCTTTTATGAAAAGTTTTAATTCCTGCATTCATTAGAGTAACTAAGTCGGCAGTAATCAATGTACTTAGTAGGAGTCGAACTTCACTCTTTTCCAGTCCTCAGGATTACACGTCGCTTATTGAATAGCACGTCGGCGAGTCACTGACCTTGCCCGGCACAAGGTAAAATGGCTCCTGAGTGGTGTCTTTCGTACCTCATTGGAATTATTGAAGAACAAAAAGCAGCCACAGTTTCGCCAAATGAAGACAGCGGAACAAGGAGCGTCCGAGTTAACCGAAATTTTTCCCCCGCCGACGTGTCCCATACGGGTGAACAAGCCGCTCCTAGAGATACCTGCGCCTTTCTTCCTTCGCTGTGTAAGGTTGTTACTATCCAGCAGTCGTGCAACGTCATATATTGTCGATCTAAGTACTCACAAATGTATGGTTAACTAGCGTGACGAAGCCGAGAGGAAGGACGTAGGTGTACTAGCGGCTTCCAACACGCACTGCCAGGAACGGCGAATATAAAAGAGAGCCCGTAGAGCAACACAGAAACTGACAAGAAGCGAGCGCCTCTTTTCCTCACGTTCACACACTGTGCCACATTTCGAGACGACACTAAAAGGCAACTTGCCTTTAATATTGTTTGTTCCGTCCTTTTTTCCTTCTCCCTGCTTGTGTCTCTTTCTGTTGCTCGTTGCCTGAGCTACGTTAGTTTATTTTTCTTTTGTCGTTGTGCACACACTTCGAGCCGTTCGAGTTAGTGGATGCAGAAAAGAAACATCAGTGGCACGTTTGGTTAAATCTGTTACGTGCCACCACGTATAAGGATGACAAACACTGCCAGTGATCTCGGTGGAAAGTAAGAGAGAAGCAAACGCACGAATGAGGAAGAGGTGTCGTAATGGGCGTGTGTTCTTTGGTGGAACGAAAGGGATGGTCTCCTTGTCCGCGAGTAAATTTTATTTCTTGTGAGACACGTGCACATCAAAGCAGAACAGCAGACAGAAGGGTCGCTTCGTCCAGACTTTACGACCGGCAGTAACAACAGCGAACAACATGAGTACCTCGCTTACTGTCGGCTCGAAAACATAAGCCATAACTCAAGCTGTCTGGGAAGAAACACGTTTCGCACGTTCTCCTCTTCTATGGTAGGAACGCATTCTTTATGAGAGGCTGGGCCGATTCCTGGTGCGCGAAACCCTTCGGCAGCCAAGCAGGATGTGATGACAATTCCGGTGTGAAAGAAGTCGTTACTCTGACGTTGAAGGCCACAAATAAGGAGTGCAGTGGTTAGGAAAGTTGGTGCGTAAAATAATTGGAATGTTCTTAGTAGTGCTTTAGTTATTTTCACCACAAAGCTTAGCTGAAATCAGCCTGGATGCAAAACGCAGTAAGACTTGTTGTAATGGCCTTCTTGGTGACATTAATACATCATTTGTCCGTAATGTTCCGAGACAGATTTATTTTTTTCTCCAGAAATGATTCCCCAATACAAATGTTGGTGCATCTGTGTAGCGCTATCTTTTCGGGCTAACTTGAGATATTTATGTTAATTGCTGTGGCACCTGCTAGATAGCACTACATGTAGAAAAATACGTTGTCATTAGTGGTTTGCGCATTCTACAGTGTGTGAATGTGGCGAGATGGACGTCCACCTCGAAAAGCGTGTAAACACAAAGTTCTGTGTGACGCTTGGCAAGACAGCCACACAGACATATGAGCTCCTTCGTGACGCTAACGGCAACGAAACTTTACCGTGGACGCGAGTTTTCGAGTGGCACATGAGGTTCGTTTCGGGGAAGACGTCGGTGGAATACGACACAAGGCAGGGGCGCCGTTCTACCTCACGGAATGAAGGCAACGGGGCTTGGACCAGGGATATCATACAGCAAGAGCGCACCATTATAGTCCGCATGCTATCAGATGCTATCGACATTAGTAGGACACCATGCCACCAAATTTTGCGTGCGAACATGGGGAAACGAAAGCTGAATGCCAGACTTGTGCCGCACTTCCTCACAGATTACCAGAAGGACAAACGGGCATCAGCGAGCTCTGATTTGCTCTCTGAGGCAGGGAAGGATACAGCATTCGCCGACAGAATTATTTCTGAGGACGAAACATAGTGTTTTCGATACGATCCTCAAACAAAGAGCCCGAGCACCGAATGGCGGTCCACAAGCTCTCCGGCGTCGAGAATGGTGCGGCGAAAGAAGACGAAAACAAAGACGATGCTGATATTTTTTTTCGATGCCAGAGGTGTCATACACCATGAGTTCGTCCCACAAGGGCAGATGTCAGGAGTTTTATATCAGGAGTTTTATATCCGCGTGCTCCAACACATGCCTTATGCACTGCGACGCCATTGCCCTGACTTAAGGGCATCTGGACAATGGAGCCTTCTCCACGATAAAGCAAGGCCGCACACTGCTCTCAGCGTGACAAAGTTTCTCACCATGCACAGCATTACTGTACTTCCCAACCGCCATACTTGCTTGTCCTCTCCCCATGCGATTTTTTCCTGTTTCCTCGTGTGAAGAGAGCCCTAAAAGGTCGCTGGATGGGGATCGTGGAGGCCATTCAAGATGCCACGACAAAGGAGCTGACAGCCCTGCCAAAGGAAGAGTTTTGCAACTGTTTCCAAGACCTCAAGAAGCGTTAGAAGCTGTGTACAGACTGAAAGGGAGACTATTTCGAAGGGGTAATGCCGAAATGATTTCTATGGTAAACACATTTTTTTTTAATGGACTCAGTCTCGGTACTTTACGCACAAAGGTATTTTTGCTATGTCTGTGCGAATAGTCGCAGATTTGAACGGAATTCTTTCTACCGTCTGTCACTTGATAGAAAAAGAAAACTTCTACTTCTAGATAATCAATGATTGAATGAATGAATTGACCTTTATTACTTTATTGGCTTTCCAGAATTGCGTGGGTAGTCGTCCTAAGTCCAGGATTACAAATGCTTGGGCTGCCTTTCGGACTCTGGTGAGCAACTTGCGCTGCTCAGAGAGTCGTGTGGGCCAGCTCCGCCTACCACTCCGTCTGGCTAGAGTTCATCAAGTATAAAGCATGCTTATTCCATTTTTTTGGCCCGTAAACTGACTTAGCTGTTTGGCGCTATTTATACCTCAAGGCTGATTGATCAAGATGCAGGAGCATATTTATTTTTATTTATTTATGAAATACTGCGGACATTAAGTCCAAGCAGGGTGGGCGTACAAGTGAGCGAAATAAGAAAGAAATAACACTGGAAAATAGACAGAAATAGCACTACTTGGTTAGACCTCATGGGGCAATGGTTGGTTTATTTGATTCCAATCTATTATAGTTCGTGGGAAAAATGAAAACTTGTAGGTGTCTGTTTTGGCGAATATATTGGTTAGAAAACTAGGGCGGTAATGTCGAGTTTGTCTGGCAGATAACGGCTTTAAGTATGAAGAGGGGTCCAGACCAAATTTGTTCTCTAATAAAAGCGCAAGAAACTCTAACCTGAACTTTTTTCTTCGGAGTTCAAGTGGTTCAATTTGGTTAATTTCCATCAAAGTGGTGGGGGAGTCAGTCTTTGCATATTTATTACAGATGAATCTAACAGCCTTTCTCCGTATTCGTTCCAAATTGGCTATGTTAGGGGAATCGTGGCCACGCTGTTCACCAACTAAGACGTGCTTTTTTGCTGTCGTAGGATTGCTTCGCGCCGTGCTGCTCATCTGCTGATTGACCCTGGTCGTCGAAGGAGCAGCCGCCCGGCCCTCGACACATCACGCAACGACAACGCATGCATGATAAAAGCTGTGACGTAACATCGAAGACAACGCCACTCTACTACAAAAAGGGATGATCGCCTTCGCCGCCTCGGGAATCGTGGCCACGCTGTTCACCAACTAAGACGTGCTTTTTGCTGTTGTAGGTAGGAATTTTTTCTATTCATTCCGTCTTTTTGCTCTATAAGTTTGTGGCCATTGATCCCCATCTGACTCGTGATTCTGTGATTTGCTTTCCCTTGGTTCCCTGCTTTTTATTTAATGGGGATCGATGTGTGTACGTACCGAGCGCGCATTGGCACGTTTTTCGCTCACCAGCGTCGTGATCACACTCATGATTATGGCTGGAGAGGGGCACCCGGACTAATCCGCGTGCTTTGCCCAAGACCGTCTGTGGTGCTGCTGACTCTTTTTGCACTGTTACTGCTTTGTTCTGGGGATGTCGAGGCAAACCCTGGTCCAAAGATGGACGACGTTTTAGCTCTCATCAGTGAATGTCATAGTGAAACCACAGCCACCCTAGCTGCAATCAAAAAGACATAATCAGCATAAAAACGCGGGTTAAAAACATTGAACAGAACATCGGAAGTGTCCCCGAAATTGGCAACAATGTCGAGGCGGTGAAGTTGGGCATTCCAAAAACAAGTGAAGAGCTGGCAGATGAAGTAGACGACATGAATAACCGCATGAGACGAAACAATCTGCACATCAAAGGCCTCCCCGAAGAAGAACAGGAGGGTTTTGCCGAATCTGAACGTATTGTGAAGAATTTCTTCTCCACCCACCTCGATTTAAAAGTCACTGACATCGAACGTGTTCATCGTAAAAGACAGCGCCGCCCAGGAATTAACAGGCCATTAATTTTGAAATTTCTCAACTTTAAAACAAAAACAGAGGCTTTGCGCAACGCTCACAAACTGAAGGACTTGGAATCAATGACAGTATGGCTGGAGGAGGATTTCTCTCCCAAGATTCAGCTAGCGCGCAAGAAGTTGCGAGACTTCGTCAAGGCAAATCGGGACGAAAAGGAACGTTTCCGCATACGCTTCAACAAATTGCATTTTAGGGGGAGCACCTTTATGTATGATGCAGCTACTAGCAGTGTCGTAGAAATACGCCAAAATAGGCCGAGCACAGAACGAGACCAACTAGCCTCGGCCGAAACCAGCCAAACCAACTCTCAGCCAAGCGAAGACCAACCAAACAAAATTTCAGACTGACTTCCCCCGCCCGGCTATAGCAAACACATGGACACCAATAACGTTTCGGTTCTCTTGGCAAACTTCCGCAGTATACTACCGAAACTTCATGTTCTCAATTCATTCATCTACACATGTTCCGCGGATGTCATTGTCGGCACTGAAACCTGGCGTTCGGACGACATCCCCGACTTTGAATTGTCATTTTCGCCTTCGTTTCAAATTTTTCGTAAAGATAGGATCGGTTCTCGAGGGGGAGGAGTAATCATAACAATAAAAAAGGAATTCCGCCCGACCGTTGTTCCTATTGACACAGGACTGGAAATGATTTGGGTCTCGGCACATGTTGGAACTAGAAAAATTATCTTAGGAGTTCTTTACAGACCTCCTGACTCTGCATCTGATTTTACTGATTCCCTGAATGAAGCCTTAGAGTAGATAACACTTAAACATCCCAAATCAATTCTTGTCCTGTGCGGAGATTTCAACTATCCTTCTATCAACTGGTTGGATTATTCTGTCAGCCATCATAATAACCGAGCCGAATGTATTTGCTTCCTCAATCTGTTGCAACTTTATCAACTAACTCAGCTGGTTCGTGAACCCACACGCGGCGATAATACCTTAGATCTAGTTTTCACCAACCATCCTGACCATGCGTCTGCTTCTGTGCTGGAGGAAATCAGCGACCACAAGATTATTCATTGCCGCTTCAGCTTGCCTCGCCATGATAACGCAAGGATCAGCAAAGAGATACTGGATTACGCACGTGCAGATATATCTAAAATGAATAGCATTCTAACAAGCTTTGCAGCTGATTTCCGCCACGACTTCACTAAACGTACTACGAATGAAAACTGGTGCTTATTTCGTGATAAATTAAAAGAACTTGAGAAGATATGCGTTCCCAAATTTACAATCTCAAACCGAATAAATGATCCCTGGTTCACTAACGAATGCAAAAGGTACTTAAACAGAAAAAAGAGGGTATACAGAAGAGCTTCAAGAACCAATGCACCACTCGACTGGATGAAATATAAGGAAATTGCTGCGCTTACTGAAAGAAAACTCGAAGAAGAGAAACAAAAATACTATAACGACACTCTTCCGAAACTATTAAAAAGTGATCCCAAAAAGTTTTGGCGCACAGTAAATCCTAAACGCAGCAACATTTTACCAGCACTAACCACAGGAGAGGGCTCGCCCTTACCGTTAGACGAGTGCGCCGAAATCTTCAACAAATCTTTTAGTGACATGGTCACAAATGAACTCCCCACTGATAATTTACCGCCCATTTCTCCAACATACATACGGTTTCAATTTGCACCTATTACTATCACAACAAATGGCGTCGCCCGCGCAATCGACAAGCTAGAACTAAAAAAAACCCCAGGACCCGATGGGATCAGTACAAAGATTCTGAAACTAACATGTCACGAATCATCTCGTTTGCTCGCGCTGATATTTCAACAATCTCTGGATACAGGACGGCTCCCGGACGACTGGAAACAAGCACACATCATTCCCGTACACAAATCAGGAAGTAACACTGATCCAAACAACTTCAGGCCTATCTCACTTACTTGTATCTGCTGCAAACTACTAGAGCATATCTTCTTTTCCCACATCATGAACCATCTGAACCTAAATAACTTACTTCTCGAGAACCAGCACGGATTCCGGCAAAACCGATCATGCCAGTCGCAACTCTTTGAGCTTGTGACTGACCTTCATCAATCCCTACACATGTCTCATCTCACAGACGCCATTTTCATTGACTTTACAAAAGCTTTTGACCGTGTTGCCCACAAACGCTTACTGCTAAAGACCCGAAATTTACAGCTCGACGACAAAACAACTACATGGATCGAGCAATTTCTAACCGATCGTTACCAGTCGGTCAAAATTGAGAACCTCATTTCTAAACCCACTCGCGTATTATCCGGTGTCCCACAGGGCTCAGTATTAGGGCCATTACTTTTTCTAATTTATATAAACGACATAGCCTCTAATATTACTTCATCAATACGGCTTTTTGCAGACGACTGCGTAATATACAGGCAGATAACCACCCCGACTGATGCACTAGCTCTCCAATCAGATCTAACAGAACTAACTGAATGGTGTTCAACGTAGCAGATGGATATTAATGTCAGTAAAACTAAGCATGTAAGATTCTCTAGCGTAGCAGAAACATCACAGAACAATTACCGGTTAAATAATAGTGGAATTGACTCCGTGTCGTGTATAAAATATCTGGGAGTGTTTTTCAGTCAGAACTTAACCTGGGATGCTCACATTGAATACATAACTAAAAAAGCCTTTAAAAAAAATTGGTCTCTTGAAACGCCGTTTACCCCTTGCGAACGCTGAAACACGGCACCGCGCTTATACAACACTTATCAGATCATCTGTTGAATACGCTTCTGTTATAAGGAACCCCTCCCACGCGATTCTTACAAATGCTCTAGAAGCAGTACAAAATAAAGCCGTCAGATTCATACTGTCATCCTACTCACGTCATCAAAGCGTATCAGCAATGAAGCAAGCCATGAATCTTCAACCTCTTGCTACACGTAGAAAGTTTGCCCGGTTGTCACTATTTCACACCTTATACTATAGCGATACGCCATTCTCCCGAAATCATATCTTTCCTGCACCTCACTGTTCAGCTCGCCTGGATCATGCGCATAAGGTACGTCCGATTTTCGCTCGCACACTAAAATATCAGAAGTCACCGCTGGTTTTGTCAATAAATGAATGAAACTCATTGCCACCCAGCATTGTCGGCCATACTGAATTATCATCTTTTCAAACAGCTTTACTAACATTTCTGAACACGGAAAATGCGTCATAGAGTGCTGAATGATTTACCGTGTCCGTGACTTTTTGGCGGTCCTTTTTTGCTTTGCCATTTCTTGTGTGCTGAACAGCTCCGGAGCCTCTTTTATGTGCCATTGTATTTTTAGTTACTTATTTTGCCCTAATTATTACTCACTTGTTTGAACGTGTTGAATTTTGTGGTTTCAATATGTTATACTGCACTTAACCAAATGTTACCCAAACTCTGCCCTCTGTATATTTACCATCATTTGTTACGAGTTGATTTGTTATGTGTGCTTTCTTTTCATCATTCCCCCCCTATGTAATGCCCTCTTCTGGTCTTTAGGTTAAATAAATAAATAAAATAAATAAATAGTATACGTGTCCCACACTACGCATGCGTATTCGAGTTTTGGTCTGATTATAGAAGAATAACAAAGTAGCTTGATGTTAGGAGGCGCGTTCTTCAGTTTGTCTTAAGCAGCACAATTTGCGAAATGCGGAAGAGCAAATGTTATTGATATGCAAGTTCCAGGTTAATTTGCTAGTTATAGTTATGCCTAAATATTTGTAGTTAGATACTTGTTCAAGAGGGGACGAAATTAATTTGTATGTGTAACTATGTGGTATGTTTTTTCTTGTTATCGGAAGATACACACTTTTGTCAGCATTGAGAACCATGCCCCATTGGTCGCACCATTTCAGAACATTGTTCAAAACATTCTGGTCATTTCTATTAGTAATTTCTTTGAATAATATACAATCGTCTGCGAACAATCTAATATGCACTGATGGGCTAATTACTTGGAATAACCTGAGGGACGCAAGAAAAATAAGCACAATACTGAAAGCACAGTGGCGGAGATTCTCGAGTATACCCAGCCTTGAAGAGACATAAAGAGACACTGAAGATTACGTCACACATTTTTTTTTGTTTTGAGCAAAATTAGGCCCTGTAAGTCTCTACGACTATGTAATGATAGTCCGGCGAAAACAAAAGCATTTACTGCTATGAAAAGTTTCACGCAGCATCATTGAAATCCGTGACGTGACACAGAACAGGGTCTTCGTGATCCATCTAGAAATATATAGCGCTGTATCCTAGCATCAATGATCTGCGCCCCCCCCCCCCCCACCCAAAAAAAATATTGTCTTCACGCACAGCAGTTTCGCTGCAAAAAGGACCTGGGGTGGCGATACCGAATTTGGTCTCTTCCTTTTTTCCTACTTATCAAAGCTTAAGTTCCTGCTAAAGTACAGGCTTTGTCATTGGAGTGCTTAATTTATCGATTGAGTTCAACTTGAATTCGTCAACAGAGTCCTTTCAGTATAAAAGGTTTTTAGCACATTGGTGCCTTTTACAAGGTAGTTGGCAACGAGGACAGAACAGCGATGTGAGGCAGGGCACAACGCTATGTAGTGTACTTTCTTCCGTATCTATCTTTTGTGTGCTACAAACCATATTTGTGAAGAGGCCGCTGTTCAAGACAAGCTTTGTATCTAGGGTTTAATATTGCGAAGTTGCACGTGAATATATAGTGCGCTGTTTAGC
Organism: Amblyomma americanum; assembly: GCA_030143305.2. Lineage (NCBI taxonomy): Eukaryota > Metazoa > Arthropoda > Arachnida > Ixodida > Ixodidae > Amblyomma > Amblyomma americanum. Next base: position 412,306 of record JARKHS020026822.1, read on the forward strand.
GGACTGTTGTGGATAATTTCGACGAAATGTTTTTTTTTTAATATACGCTGATAACGCAGAGTGCATGGGCGATTTTTAATTTAGCCTGCATAAAAATACGACTGCCGTATTTATAACTTGAACTCACTGCTCTGGACTGAGCAGCCCCAACGCCAAAGCTAATAAGGCTGTTCCCCTTAGCCAATGCAGTTTCCTCCCGACGCAAGTGTTTATCATGAATTGATGCAGTGATGTAGCCGTGTCATTCTATAAGCCCCAGTTCACTTGCGCACATCCACGAGCGACGCGCCACCAACCACTCACATTCATGCCATCCTCCAGAAGGTTCACCCCCTACCCAACCTTCCAGCTTCACTCCTGACCCGGCGCCCCACAGCCCATTCGCTCGCTTTCATCCTGTACCCACAACCACTTTCAAGAAGGCCTCACATCACCCACTTCCACCCCCCCCCCCCCCCTCAGCTCCATCATTCACCAACAAGAAGCTCACGCAGGAACGGAACGAAAAAGCGACGGAGAAATCAAATTCAAAGAATCAGTGTGAATGAGATCATTGGAAAACAGAAAATGTAAAAGGGAACAGTAAAACCAATCATGCCAACGCATATTTGTCGCAGTACATCGCATATTCGCCTGTTCACTATTATTTTTGCCTATCTAAATTTAATACTGCCGCGAATTTCACCATCGTGTTCAAATAGCGCTTCTAATATCGATGAAAACCCAAAACAAAAGCCCGGGTGTTGTCACAAAGCAGAGTTAAGTTCATGACTCATTGGCACTGCTGCCGCAGAAATGCAACGTCGCGTACAGTGTCACAAATTCTCCCGGATGCGCCACGAATTCTAACCGGCAGCATAGTGAAGGCGTCTAAAGGATGCAAACTTTCCTGGGAATAGCAGCTTTGCACGTCATTCGCTCTCTTGTCGCAGCTTTCAAGACCAGCTGCTCCGACATTCCAGGATATCCGCCTTGCACAGTTTCTATGTGTGCTTTTCTGTTTGCAGCTACCTCGAGATAAGAGAAAAAATAGAAGAGGTTTTCAGCAATAACAAAGCGAGGCCATTTCTTTCGCGGAAAGTGATGTCGAACGAAGCACGAAATAGAGGCAACGAACATTCGCGTCATCTGTTTTGCAAACGTGGCTAAGATTGTGTTGTGAGGCGAATAAACATGGTACCGTAAGCACTGAACTCTGTGAGTGGAAATAAAAATGCACCGCCATGTCGTAATCCTCTTTACACTGTTCAAACCCCATGTTGTCATCTTACGAGAGAAACTTCTGAGGGTTTAATAACAACATGCTATTTCACAAAGGCAAAAGGATGGGACTTCATCACGCCTTAGCCGAATATGATATTCCATCTTCCTTGACCAACAAACATGTATGATTTTAGAGTAATTTTCACAAAGTGTGCATGAAGCTCGTAGAAAAAAGTGTGTGACGTGAGTTGTTTGGTACAAAGTCACAAATGAGCAAAGGAAATATTTCACACGAAGGAAATTCAAACTCTCTTCATGGGCCCAGCCTACGGCTGACAAACTTTTATAACGAAGTCCGCGTAGAATGTTTGCATAATAAGAATGCAGGTAGCGAAATAACGGCAGCCACGGCACCGTTCAACTCCTCCAAAGAATAACGTGTGGCCAATGTCGCCGGGCAGTAAGATGTAGTTCGTCGCACACCACAGTTTTGTGGAATAATCAGGGACCCAGAACACGTGACAGCACAGCGCGTTCACCATGTGACATCGCCCATTTAAAGCAAACAAACCTGAGAGGTACCGAGCTCTCAGTGTTGCGATTGGCTCGTGTCTATCACAGCGTTTGGCAGCTTCCCAATACGCCACACTGATTTCCTTTACTTGACTTGAATTGCGAACTTCATGTCGGAATTCAATATGACACGACAATTTATTTACAGCTTAAGCATAAGTAGCTTGAACTCCTGCGTGACTCATCTCTCGAGTGATAGAAAGTTGAAGAGCCTGGGTTACATTTTTTTTTACCTCTGCTGTCATTGCAAAAATTTCATTTCTCTTATATATCAAAAATAGTGCGAATTTAAAAACTAAGTAAGACGTAGAAGCTGCAGGTGCACGTCTCGACCCTCAGATGGCCATTTTAATGCGCGCCTCTCTGATATAGCACAAGAGCTGTACGCAGCAAGCTATGAAAATCGATGAAAACTAAGTGTGTCTAATGAGCTGCCAACCTTCCTCCGCTAGTTCTGTTGTTAAAAAGCCGTTTAAGAACGGTTTCAACTTCGAGAAAGTTTTAATTGCTACGCCTTTTATCCCCCAGCTGCGGATGCAAGCAATACCTCCCTGCTAATAAGAGCAACAAACCGGCTTAGCCAACAGCCTGGCTCTTCTTAGGCCAAAAGTTAACACCCCTTTTATGTGACTGCATACCACCAATCATCGAGAAAGACTGAAACAAGGATTCAAAGTCTTAGAAGACCTGTAACAACGTCTGCACGATGAGGTATGAGCTTTGCGTGTAAAACATGTGTTTAAGGAACATAACACTACATTTTTTCATGTAAATAATCCTTTTTCTAGGCGGCCGCATCATAATGTGCTTTTTCTTAGCAGAGATAATAAGCTTAAGAATTCTTTTCAAGATACGTCCATTTGGCAACATAACAACAATAAGAGTGATTACTTTACCTGTGGAAAATAATTTGAAACTTTTAGAGAAGAAGAATGCATGTTATCATCTTGAAGGCCTACAAGACCCACTTCACTGCTCGAGATTGACCACCCCGCAGAACAATGGCCCGTCCATGTCAGTCGCCAATAGTAAGAGGCATTCATGTTTGTTTGGACATCAATTCAGGATTAGAAAGTAGCTTTCACGTTTTTCAATGGAGTTCCCTGGTACCTACCCAGCAATTCTTGACAAAAGCGTTTTTCAGCGAAAAAGATTTTCTCAAAGCAATTTTTTCATATATTGCAAATTTCACTACAGTAGCCTATATCCGCAGATCTTCCCTTATGAGGCTTGCAAGTTTTTGCTGCTAAAGTTTTTGCTATCGTTAAAAACATTCCCTATTGGTTTTTTGTGGCAATCTGATCTACTCATTGTGAGCGATAGAACTTGAAAAGGAATATTTCGCTACGCATCAGACGAATGGACCTTTCCCTAAATATTTCCAACACAGTACCTTACAATACCCGAATGTTCAAATTTTTTTCCAGAAATGCCAGACATGTGGAAGAACGGTGAGGATGCGCAAAACCTTCGCTAAAATCTGGTTTACGTTTAAAAAAGGAACATAACCAAAACTGCGTAAGATGAATTCAAAATATTTCCTACGAATTCACAAAATCTTGAAGCGATATTTCATGTTTTGCCTTGCAGTGCCAACCCGCGCCGCTTGTTATTTTTAATTCATAGCCGAAACACATTATAAACTTGATGAACACTGGAAAGCAACGTTTAATTTTTTTCTTTGTTTATTATGCTCCAAGTGCTTCTAAAGCAGTGCCCAAGTGGTTCAGAGTTTTTGCAATTTACACAGCACACCATGAATGCACTGTTACCTTCGAGTTCGATCCACTACACATAATTTTTTTTGTGCGTGTGATCATCGAGTTAGACACCGAGTGCCTGTTCTAACCTTGGTGCTTTGCGCTGCAAAGAATATTTTGTTGTATTTCTATTTTATTTTATATATATTGTAGATCAAAAAAATCTTTAAACAGCCGTTCCGGCAGAATGTATTACAATGAAAAGAAATTATTTCTGCTACGTAGAAACACCTGAGGAAACTCCTGACATCTTCCTTGCTGTGTGCTCTGTAAGACCACCTGGCTGGCAGCAGTGTTTTATTTTTGGAAAAAGTCGTATATTCTTCTTGGATAAATGTCCATGTGATGAGAAAGTGCAACACTTTTTCTGTTCACTGACGTCAAGCGTGGAAATGCAAGGCAAAAAAAAAACTGTCCTTTTTTGCTTTTACGTTTGGCTCCACTTTTACAGCAAGTTTATTTTCCTGTCCGCTTTCTTTGCGGGCAGACACCTTCCCACGGAACGGCTTCCCTCTGGCGATTACGATTAGCAGCAGTTATCGGACACGAGTCTCCGAAAGCTACAAATCCTCGAGGTAAGAAAAACTGACACGGAAAACTTGGGATGCTCTTAAAAATGAAGTGGACCCTCTGCAGCACGGGTTGCGTTCCTAATGCAATCAATATTATATTTACAACTGCTCTGTTTGAAGTTCAGGCTGCATACTACGCAAACGCTCAACCGGCGAAAAAAGAAAAACACACGACCGCTCTAAATTTTCACACAATCAAAGACAAAATTAAATCATATATATAAGCGAAATAACGCTTTAAAATGCAAGAATACAATTAAATTCTCAAAATATAAACACAAAAAACTCAAATCGAACAAAATGCAAGCATTAAACGAACTATTTGAAGGCCCTATAACTGGTGCCGTCATGTGAAGCAGGATAAAGACTGATAATTTTGTACAAACGTAAACAAGTTTTGAATGCTCCACAATAACGGAAAACTAATGACTCGATGCGAGCGTTACGCGCCAGAACAGAACAGCAGAGTCTCCTGGCCAATCCTTGCGGGAGCTGTTTGTGCTCGGTGCCGTTGAGAAGAGATTTCTCAATTGCAGGCTTGGGAATAGCGGATGTAAGGCGATCGACCAGCTCCCTGCTGCTGTGTGAAAATGCGGCACAAAACAAGAAGCCCTGTCTTCAGGAAATGAAAGACAAACATGCTGTAAGTTCCTTGGCTGCCCGGGAGTGCGGCGTTCCTCTGTTTTTATGCATCTCGGTTAACGCGAACTTGGGACGCAAATAGTTTTCCCCATAATTCCTGCACATAGACACGTTGCTGCAGGCAGTGCTGCAGTTTAAAAATGGTTGTTACTGAGAATTGATGTTCTTCAAGCAATACCTTTCCTTCGTGCATTTGTATTCAATATCTGCTTAGGAAAATGAGTGGTACAGCCTGGCGGAACCCCTAATTGCCTTGCACAAACACCGCTCCTTTCAATCATCTGCCTTTTGGGAAAAAAGCGTACAGAAAACATAAGATATTTTAGTTGCTTTACGGCTGCTCTGTGCACATTAAACTGATAAAAACAGGTCAGTGTTTTACATGAAAACAATGCGATTAAAAAATGTCTGTGTAGATATATCTGGTGAGAATCCATCATCTCCTGTTTATTTGTCGTGTGCGAGAGAATATTTCATTCAGTTATTGACTGGTCGTGCAATGGATTGTGCAGGTGCTGCTCGCCAAGGTCTTTGATAGAGATAGTGACAAAGGCAATACTTTGTGAAAGTCTTCATCACAAGTGCATTTAAGACACTGGCACTGTGATAGATAAGAAACGCATGCACGCCGGCGGCCTGTGCTCCAGTGCCTCGTTTCTGAAGCAGTGCTGTCAAGTCTACGCATATTGCCCTAGTACCGTGTTTCTGCACAACGCTGTCAACACCAACACATGTAGCGCACATTTGTGTGTCAATACTGCCGCGTAGTTCCAAGCACGAATATAAGTTTGAGAGCAGTTTTAGCTGATGAACAAGAACATATGCAATGTAGGGCGTCGGGTCGTGTTCGGCTGCGCCGGTAGACTAGTGCTCTAGACTTGTGGACAGCGAAAATGACCTGTTCGCGCGGCCGCGAGGTCGAATCCCAATCGCGCCGATATCTATTTCTTTATTTTTGGTTGGCTAAAGCTCACCCAGGAGATGAACTGCAAATCATGATCAATGAGTTAGACAGGCAGAGCAGATCGATGGGTTTAAAAATTAACATGCAGAAAACCAAGGTAATGTTCAACAGCCTAGCAAGGGAACAACAGTTCACAATAGGCAGCGAGAGCCTATAAATTGTGACGGAATACGTCTACTTAGGGCAGGTAGTGACAGCTGATCCGGATCGTGAGAGGGAGATAACTAGAAGGATAAGAATGGGGTGGAGCGCATATGGCAAATTCCCGCAGATCATGAGTGGCAGTTTACCAATTTCCCTCAAGAGGAAAGTGTACAACAGCATAATCTTACCGGTACTCACCTACGGGGCAGAAACGTGGAGGCTAACGAAAAGAGTTCAGCTTAAGTTAAGGACAACGCAGCGAGCCATGGGAAGAAAAATGATAGGTGTAACGTTAAGAGATCGGAAGCGGGCAGAGTGGGTGAGGGAACAAACACGGGTTAATGACATCCTGGTCGAAATCAAGAGAAAGAAATGGGCTTGGGCAGGGCATGTAATGCGAAGGGAAGATAACCGCTGATCCTTAAGGGTAACGGAGTTGGTTCCAAGAGAAAGTAAGCGTAGCAGGGGGCGGCAGAAGGTTAGGTGGGCGGATGAGATTAAGAAGTTTACAGGCAAAGGGTGGATGCAGCTGGCAAAGGATAGGGTTAATTGGAGACACATGGGAGAGGCCTTTGCCCTGCAGTGGGTTTAGTAAGGCTGATGATGATGATGATGATGAAAGCTCACCTCAAGGTCAAGCATCACACAAACCGGTGAGGCGGTTTGATCTCGTGAAGTGGGGTTTCACACTGAAAATGTTATTGCCTGGTTTCGCTGGATAGCCAGACTGCCCAACAAGTGATGTTAAAGTAAATGCTGGGAGCGGTGAGGCATGTGCTGGGCGAGCATTTTCACGCTGAAAGGAACATTTAATAGACTTAGGGACCTTGACATGAAGCCCACCCTGAGAATGAAAAACTAGTTCTGGCATCGCGTCTTGTTCTCATCGTAAACCTGCGCTGTAATGTCTCATTTCGGTACAAGGACATTATGGAGGAAGATAGTGATACTGATGGCGCAGAGCCTGCAAAGAGGCGCGCTGTAATCAAGCGGGCTGCAATGACCAGCCTTCTGCGCACAAAATACGATTCTAATGGAGGGCAAAACACAAGGAGTGCATTCCGAGTTGCTATGTTCAAGCGTTCCAGTTATCATGTGCACCGACTGGCACTATGGACAGAAATGATTGATTTTATGCGCAAATAAATTATATTGGTTGTACTTTTCTTTGCTACTTCCTCAAGGACATCCCTAACTAGAACGAGCAAAAGGCGAAAGCTTGTAAAACATTTTAAAAAGAAGCTCATACAAGGTGCCTCAGAGCTGTTACGCTCACGGCTAGAATTTCTTCTGACGTTGCTCTAGCTAGGACAGGATACGCCCCTTTAGCTTTTAATACTCCTCTGATAAGAAAAGTATGAAAACATAATTGAAAGAGAGAGTAGACTAGGGCTATGAAAAACTATGAGCTTATGACGCGCCAAACCATGACGTCACGTGTGCAGCCTCATAACATCGTGTGCGTGTTGCTTCGCTTAACTGACGACTGTAAGCGAGAGCTCCGGCCGTCATTTATCTGATGTGCGAAGCTTTGCCTTCAGAACAAGCAGAATGAATATCAATGAGTTTGTCAAACTCTGACGTCACACACGCAAGGTTGCGGGTAGAAATTATTCCGACAGAGGAGACAATTCGGGAAGGTGTAAACTTTTTTTTCGTTGCAAGACGTCACCCAGCAGAGAACTTCAGCCCAGCTAACCAGATCACTGCACAGGACTTATCTTTGAACTTTCCAGAAAATCTGTAGAGGTATGAAAATAGCCAAGTTTCCCTTTAAACCACGAAACGAAAGCTTTCCTCGCCGTGCAATTCGCAAATATATTTTTGGGATTCTCTGCTGGACATCTGATGGCGTTCTACGACGCTTCGCAATATGCGGTCTTTTCGCTGCATACGAATGGTTCTGCTGTTGTCACTGGCCTAAAGCCGTTAGAAGTTAAGACAGCAGTTTGTATGGAGACAGATGAGGTGGTGGACTGTGAGAGCTAGCATGAATCTACTGAAGCAGTCTATTTAATGATAGTTACGAGCCAACGGTTCGTCGCCTGAAAACTGGGATGAATGTTATTGATACGGAGAGGAATGCGTTACCATATGCTTTCCGATTTATTTCATGCTTTGTAGCGCCAGACTGAGTTCACTCACCCCAATGACAATTTATCTACATCCTCAGGAGATGTCGCTTTCTTGAGGCTTTTTTGCTGGTATTTTTGCGGGTCCAAGTTCCCGTGCGCTCTTTCGTTAGGAATGACTTGCGCATGAATGAAAGTTGATGTCGATGACTACATCCAAAGCGCAGCGCGAGAGGGCGCAAGTGTAACTTGCGTGGAGAAAGGTTGCGACAATGACATGGTGGTGCGAAGCAGAAGCAATCGAAGGGTATCTCACTAAAGGAGAAAAGTACTGAATTTTTTCTCCTCTCCTTTTGTAAGAGTCTTCAGACCCTTTCGGACAGAAACCCCTGCAATGAGCGTTATAATGTTATCGCATTTAAATACCTATTCCTTCTTTTCCCTCCCACTGTGTCTCTTGTACTGGCTGTGTTTGCCATACTTCAATGCGAAGCCTTCGAACTTTGTTCACAGCGAGCACCTATCGGCATATATCCAATCATGCTCATTTCTTCGCTGATCTATTTACATATGTTTTTCCGTTTTGTTTTCTGTCACTCATGATTACCTGTGATTAACATGCAATTAACAAAACACCTTTACGTGTGTTTAATTTGAACCTTCCTTTCAGAGATATACATCACTAAGATACAACAGGAACCACTTTAGTACTTCTGAAATAAGGGATAGTAGTTAACCATGAGAAGCACTTCACTTAAGTGAATGGAAGTGTTAATCACTGTAGTCTTTAAGGTCATAATTATCACGTTCAGCAGCCAAGAGGGTTAACTGATCTTTTGTGAAAAGAATAAAACTCAATCATGGCACATATAAGGCAAGATCGCCACTTATTTGCAAAAACATTTCCTTTGCCAAAATGCAAGACAATATAAAAAAGGCTTCGTCGCTCTGTGGATGAGAAGAAGTAGCAGCGAATGCTTTGCACTAACCATTGGTGTCGCAAGTGAAGGACAGCTAGAAATTAACGCGGCAAGCCAGCTGCACACACTCTTCGCACTGCTCCTAAGCATGAACTGCCTCTCTAGCAATCAGCTAACAACACGATATATAGAGGCAAGGAAGAATGACAACATCTCACTTGAGGGAAGGTAGCGAGGTTGCTACCTTCCCTCAATGGAGATGTAGCAAGGTTGCTACCTTCCCTAACTGACGCAGGAAACCTGGACATAAACTTTTATCGAAAACACTGACATAAGCTGAATCTCCGGGGTAATGGGCTGGGTAAACACTAAGAAGAGAATAAAAACTAAATAATACGGCTCTGGCATAAAGACTTTTCTGAAGCATATAGAATCATCAACGTTACAGGTCAGGTATGGAGCAACTCACACGCAAGCCTCGAGAGAAAACTCGTTCGGCCGTAAAGGCAAAAAAGGAGAGGAAGTACCTCCAGATGTCACCCTTCTTAAATTCGCAAGGTTACTGAGCTCAAGGGCTGCCACCGCGTCTGCCTGCAACGGAACACGATGAAATACAAGCCACAAAAAAAGCAGTTGCTACAGCGATGCCGCACGGCCCAAAGCCGTCTCGCTTGTTTATGGGCAATATTTACTACCTTGCGAACGACGCGCCTTGAGAGGAAGAATCCTGCTTCGCCTCACTTTCTCTCTGTGTTCAATCGCCGATCAAAGGCTTCGTTAACCGTGCAAACAATCCCCACCTCCTTGAGCTGGCGCATCTCTCGTGTCACCATCGAGAAATAAAGAGGATCCTTAATGGCCTGCTAACAAGAAACACTTAGCGGTGCGTTCAATTGTTTGCGCTTGTGCGATTTTTTACTTCAGCACTCGACCAAATGAAGGGCACCGTGTTCGCTGCGGTTGCTTCGCGTTTGATGGGAGACTGAGACCTTTCCCTCCACGTCATCGCCCTTCTCGCGTGCTGTCCAAACACGATGCCGATCGAACGCACCAGGTAAAGCTTAGTCACACAAGCTTTCCCTCGTGGCCACGAGTTCTGCTCGCGTACGGCACTTTGGGAGAGCGCTCGGAAGAATCGGCGTGCGATGGCATTAAGAACTTTGCCGAAAAAGCCTTTACTTTTGAAGAGGTATTTACATTAGGCTCAGATACGCTGTATGTTTGCCTCTAACGATGAGACCCGCCTTCACCTCGGCGCTCAGTTTCGAGTTCTTGCTGTCAGGAAAAAGACGGCCTTAGATGTGAGTTAATATTTACTTTCGCTGACGCAATTTAAACCCTGTTTGATTTCTGTGATGCCCTCTCATTCCTGAATTGAATTACACCATTCTGCCTTTCAACTCGACTAAATATTTCCTGGAGAAATGCCACGGTAAAACTATCCTTTTCCTCTGAGCGGATTTCTGGGTTTTACGGAAAGGTATATATTTATATGGAAACTGGACTCACATCCCCGGTCAGTAGGCAGTAATTGTTTAATGAATTCGAAACAAATTGTTCCAGGACGTGTTATCAAGCTGTACTCCAAAAATAGCAGCTATTGATCGATATTTTTGTCTAATTGCTACGCCGTAGTGTAAGAAAGGAAGCGGTAATTAAAACTTTTTGCTAGTTATGAGTGAAATGTAGCCAAATTTGTCAGATATCTGTGTGTTCGGAGTTATAAACTGCGTTGTACATTTTAAGCTTCTAGGAACAGTTAAGTAAATGCAATCAGCAGCTTCATGAAGTCATCATCTTAGCGACAAAATGCGCAAGCTCCATATCTTATACGTTCATAAAGCCCAGCTGTATGCAATATATCTATTTTTTCTTTTTTAAATGTCCAGTAATCATGGAACTCTCAGTATTTTTTTTTTGAGAAAAATAAAAATTCATGCAGTAAGGGGTTAACCGGCAACCGAAAGGAGTTAGCTCAGGAATATCGCTATATCAATGTCGCCAATGTACAGAAGCCATCGCAGAAGCAGTAGAACGAGGCTTTCTCCAGCCGAAACCTGGAAGAGAGTGACGCCTTATGAGCCGGGCGAGAACGGCTGCAGGGAGAGAGGAGAACCCTGGACGAGGGGCTCCACTGGCTAAGAAGGCTATCAAGGCCCGGACGCCGCGCGCATTTTAATCCCGCTTTCCCTTTAACTTTGTAGCACGCCAGCGTTGCATTCACAGAGTGAAACGCAGAATCGACTCCTTTCTTTTGCTCCCGACGCGGTGGCTCAGTGGTTAGCGCGCTCGACTACTGATCCGGAGTTCCCGGGTTCGAACCCGACCGCGGCGGCTGCGTTTTTATGGAGGAAAAACGCTAAGGCGCCCGTGTGCTGTGCGATGTCAGTGCACGTTAAAGATCCCCAGGTGGTTAAAGATCCCCAGAAATAATTTCGACCAGGTGGTCGAAATTATTCCGGAGCCCTCCACTACGGCACCTATTCTTCCTTTCTTCTTTCACTCCCTCTTTTATCCCTTCCCTCATGGCGCAGTTCAGGTGTCCAAAGATATATGAGACAGATACTGCGCCATTTCCTTTCCCCAAAAAACCAATCATTATTATTATTTGCTCCGGAACATTTCTTGCTGATTTCCGTCCCTCGCGGGTAGATGTTCGAACGACGGAGGGATGAGGTGGAAGAAAATATCAGCAATGATTTTTAATTAAAATTTATATTATCAATCAGTGTTTTTTCAGGAATGAAAATATCGCAGTAACTGTCTCATTTCTAGGTGCAAACCTCAACCGCGCAGTGAGGGAAGAGCGCAAGGTGGGAGTGAAAGATGAAAGATAGTGAGACGTGCTGTAGTGGAGGGCTCCGGGATAATTTGGACCAACTGAAGACCTTCATTGCGCACTGACACCTCACAGCACACCGAAGCATTTTGCGTTTCGCCTCCATCGAAACGAGAACGACGTGGCAGGGTTCGAACTCGGGTACTCCGACCCGTGCGCGCCGTTGAAGCCGGACAGCAGGTGTACAAAAATAAAGAGTTTGGTTTTTTTTAGAAAGGAAATGGCGCAGTAGCTGTCACATCTCGGCGGACACCATGAACCGCGCCATAAGGGGAGAAATAAAGGAGGGACTTAGGGAAGAAAGCAAGAAGGAGGTGTCGTAGTGTAGGGCTCTGAAATAATTTCGACTACTTGGGGATCTTTAACGTGCACTGACATTGCACAGCACACGGGCGCCTTAGTGTTCTGCCTCCATAAAAACGCAGCTGCCTCGGTCGGGTTCGAACCCGGGAACTCCGGATCAGTAGCCGAGCGCCCTAACCACTGAGCCACCGCGGGGGGTAATTGGTTTTTTGGGGGAAAGGAAATGGCGCAGTATCTGTCTCATATATCGTTGGACACCTGAACCGCGCCGTAAGGGAAGGGTAAAGGAGGGAGTGAAAGGAGAAAGGAAGAGAGAGGTGCCGTAGTGGAGGGCTCCGGAATAATTTCGACCACCTGGGGATCTTTAGCGTGCACTGACATCGCACAGCACACGGGCGCCTTAGCGTTTTTCCTCCATAAAAACGCAGCCGCCGCGGTCAGGTTCGAACCCGGGAACTCCGGATCAGTAGTCGAGCGCCCTAACCACTGAGCCACCGCGGCGGGGCACCACCGCGGGGGGTAGAAATTGGTTTTGGCGGAAAGGAAAGGCGCAGTAACTGTTGCATTTTTCGGCGGACACCTCAAGCGTGGCATGAGGAAAGGAATGAAGGTGAGAGCGAAAGAAGCAACAATGAAAGGTAGCGTAGTGAGGGGGTCCCGAAAAATTAATAACTTACCTGCGGGTAATGCGAAAGAATTGCAATTCAATTCAAATTTTATTACAAGTCTGTTTGAATATTTTCATTCTACTCCAATCTAAATAAATCTTATTTGAATTATGTTCAATTATATTTCGTTTCAATTCTATTCTTGTGTAGTTGGTACAAAAGGAAGTACTAGTCTTGACTACCTGCTGAAATTTTATAATTTATCGCCTTTGATAGCGTCACACCCTTTCGTCAATTGACCATTTGTGAGACCTTCATTTTTAGGTTGATGCGTGGTTTTTGAATCCATGAGCCATCTAGTGCTTTTGAAACAACAATTAAGAATACCAAGAGATCTCTAACGTGCGCTGACAGCACATCTCAAAAATGGGGGCAATGTGTGTTGATGAAAGAATTCAGTCCGTCTGCGGCATGACAAGATGTATACAGTAACCCTCCTTCCCCCAATTTCTTGAAGAAATCTCTGACCGAGAAATTCAATTACTCGTCGCCGAAACCCATTAACACCGACGGCATATCTGAGACACTTCCGTGCGGGCTCAGCATTTAGAGGGAAGCAGAAGGAAAAAATAAAAATAGGCAGGTTAACCTCTTGGCTATCGTACGCGTGGGGAAGAAGTTAAAAGAAGCGAAATCGAAGAAAAAAGAATGCTTTCAGTTTTATGAACTGAATAGAGCCACCATGCAAGGTACGACTGCGTAGTCTACAACAAAATAAAAAGTTGTGTTTTATTTTGGCTGATATTAGAAGCAACCTAAAAAAGTTTATTAAAAATTGAGAATGAGTGTATCAGCTTAAGAAATTGACGGGCGATGTAGTGCGGTCAGGACAAATGTGAATTAGGTGCGAAAGCAGTTTGGTTTCGGTTTCGGTACGAGGCAATGTTTTCGCACTGAATACGACGACGCTGCTATCCGAACGTTTAATATATTGCTACTCGAATATCCAAGCATAATTTACATGTCATTTATTCGCTTAAGTCCTGGCAGTCTTTTCAAATTGCCGCATACAGCGCAGCGGCAATTGGAAAATGTGTGTTGCTAAAATCCCTGCACAATTATTAACGCCATTAGGCACCGCGCGCCATTTTCCTCACCATTGTGGCAATTAGGACGCGTGGTTCGCACGCGACCTAACTTAACGCGCCTAAATTTAAACTCCACTGATCTGGTAACAACAGGATGAATCAATCTCAGATTTACCGGCAGTTGAAGTGAAGACGGTGACCAAAGAAGTGCACGCAACGAGCGCTGACTGTCAACACCCTAGCTCTCCTGCTGTCTTGACAAAAGTTATCGGTGTGTTTTATGCACATTCAACTGGCTCACGTGTGCTGTGCGACGTCAGTGTACATTAAAGATCATCAGGTGGTCGAAGTTATTCCGGAGACCACCACAGCGGGACCCCTTTTTTTCTTCCTTCATTTCCTACTTTATCTCTCTCCTTACGGTGCGATTCTGGTGTCCACGGAGATGTGAGGCAGTTACTGTGCAATCTTCTTTCTTCAAAACCCAACTTTCTATATTTACATTCATTACTTTTATTTGCCAGTGAACTGATATGGTCATGACAATTTTTTTCTGTTTACGGACACAGAAATTACCCGCAAATTATGTTTCTTTACCGCATGGTGACTGTATAAGACAAATACTAAAGAGGTGGTTGGCTGCATATATTTACGATACTTCTTATATGACCTTAACGGCTGGAGCAGTATACCTTTGTGACCTTCAGGCTCCAGCTCTAACGCAGACCAATCTGTTATGATCGCTAACTCTGTTTCAACTTACAACTGCTGCTTCTTACTAATTTGTGCTTCGGCGTGAAGTGTGCAGGACATAAACAGCGAAACAGTGAAATGAAGGGACAATTGAAAAATACGTAACTCACGTGTCGTTGATTATCAACAGTCATTATGGTCCTTCCCTGCTGTCATTCTTTTTATTTCAAGCACCAACAAGACAATACTAACTCTATTGCACGCTAACAGCGCATTATGATACACCATGCAGCATAGCGTTGGTTGAAGAAGATGGGCTATGGTCTATTCATTTAATTACTTATTCCTTTACTCCTAGTACTTGCCGGTATTTTGCAAAGGCTACAAGCCCAGTTAGTAGCCCTTAAAACATCGAGTCTAGACATCACAACCTTTGTTTTTGCGCATTAAGCATTTTGCACATAACGCATCAAGCCATTCTACGATGCTCTATGATCACTATGCTCCAGAAGGCTAATATTGGATGCCTACAAATGCAATTCACTTAAGGAGCCAAAAGAGCCGTTTCTGCAACGTCCACTGATGCCGATGTGCACGTCTGCTCACATCAATCACGTGACTACCCCTGCACTGGCCGAGTCCCCTTGGTTGGATATTCTAGCGGGCTAGCAGGGAGAGAGCGAGGGAAAGCACACCGGAAGCTGTGAGGTAAGGGCGAGTTTAAAGCGAGCTGCTAACGAGGTTGTGTACCCTTAGCAGAGATGGTGACGTTCACCACTCAACGACGAGCGGGTGTGCGGGAGTACGGCGTGGTGCCTGGGAAGGTTCGTTCACTTCACGGCACGTAAAAAGGTGGCGCCCCCGACACCACTGAGGAGCGTCGTGAACGAAAGCTGTTGCATCACCGTCGCTCGTGTGTTAGATGTGGGTGCTATAAACAGAAAATATCACGCAAATTTGCACAATAAATATACACAGTCCACACAAGCTTCCAAGCGTTCGTTCAGTTTAAGCACATTACGCGACAGCATGCACGTTGTGAAATTTTAACTGCGAAAGCAGTGCTTGCGGCAAAATGCAAAATCCCGGCGTCTGTCTGCAGACTCACAGAGTGAATCCTTCACCCTCCAGAAACACCCACCACCTCCCCACCTCATCCTCTAAGCTATTTGGCGCTCTTACCACCCGCCGGCACCCTCGATCCACCTCTGCATCCCTCCTGTGCCCACCTTCATCCTCCAGAGGTGCCATCTGCCACCAAGCTTTAGCGCCCAGACGTGCCTCCCACCCCCCTACGCCCACCTTAACAGTTCGAAAAAATTCTGTCGGGCGTGTAAATCTTAGGTTTAAAGTAAAATCATTCGTTGGAATAAACGCGTGAAGTAATCATGTAGGGTAAATCTAACTCCTTCCGCTTAATTCTCGAATGAGATGTGTGAACTTCCAAAATTTTTTTAACCACTTTTGTGAATCCGACCACGGCAGTCTTCCTTTGGAGATGAAGTGCTTCACCCTTGTACTT